>JACEFZ010009833.1:530000-652500 GCA_014155875.1 Cepaea nemoralis | reverse complement strand
CCGTCCGCCCGTCCGTCTCTCCCTCCGTCTATCCCACCCTCTCTATCTATCTATCTATCTGTTTGTCTGTCTATCTATCTATCTATCTATCTATCTATCTATCTATCTATCTATCCATCTATCTATCTATCTATCTATCTATCTATCTATCTATCTATCTATCTATCTATCTATCTTTCTATCTATCTATCTATCTATATATCCTCTTCTTAAATCTGGTTCATTGGACAATGGTCTTTCGAACAATTACAGACCTATTTCCTTAATATCATCACTATCTAAGCCACTAGAAAAACACATCCATAAAGTAACATTACAGTATTTAGTTCGCAACAAGCTTATTGTTGACAGCCAATCAGGATTTCGACCAAAATATTCTTGCCATACGGCCCTAACAAACATGATAGAAAATTGGCACCAGAATATAAACAACAACAGTCTATGTGGAACTGTGTTTATTGATTTCAAGAAAGCATTTGATATGATAGACCAGTATTTCCCAACGTGGGGCCCACGCCCCACAGGGGGGCAATTCGATTGTTAAGGGGGGCAATTCGAAAATGGATTCTTCCAGAGTTTAAGTTAACCGCATGACGACTCTCAGTCGCTACTCGAGCTGGGTAAACGTCCGGCATAAGTAATTTCTGTCCGCCGTGTTAGTAGCCGTGATTATCATTGTTAGACATTAGAGTTGAACTACTGGTTATACTGGGCCGGCACTAAGCATTTCGCGCTATTTGTTCTGTATGGCGCGAAATGCTTAGTGCCGGGATCAGGGTTGCCAGATTGTTTTTTTTAAACGCCAAATCTGACAAATCTGGCTTGTTAAAAAACAGGCTTGGCGTAATAAAAAAAAAAAAATCAATTAACTTATTCTCATGTTTTGTGGATTATTCAAAGGCATTTCACTGTGTACAGCATCAGAAACTTTTGGAAATCATGAGGAGTATGGGCTTTCCATCACATGTAGTACAACTCATAAAAATTCTCTATCTAGACCAACAAGCAGCAGTTAGAATAGATGGCGAGACATCAGATTGGTTTGACATCAAACAAGGAGTCCTTCAGGGCTGCGTGCTGTCAACCTATTTGTTTAACCTGTACGTCGAAAATATAATGAGAAATGTAAGAGATGATATAAACAGGGAGCTATATGAAGCCCTAAATATCGGCGGTCATGACATACCAGAGATTCGATATGCTGATGATACAGTATTACTATCCACAACACAGAATGGCATAGAAAACCTAATAGCCTCAACCCAATTGAATAGTGAAAATCGCAACTTATATCTTAACATAGCAAAAACAAAGATAATGCATACAGACAAAACTATTATGGAGAAAGAAATATACGTTAATGGGGAAAAATTGGAGGTGGTGGAACATTTTGAATATCTTGGGTTACTGATTACCAACAATGGTGACATCCATCCATCCATCATGTGCCATGCCGGTAAGCGTGGGCGGTCATGTTCTGCCATCTCACTCGATTAACAGAGTCGTGGATCAGTTCCGTGTTTCTGTCTCGACCATGCCACAAGGCCAAGCTATCCAGATACTTGTTTCTAGGTCTTCCCCTTGGTCTGTTCCCCTCGATCTTACCAGTTGTCACCAAGTTCGCCAAATCATTTCTTCTCATAACATGCCCAAAAAATTGTGACTGTCTACGTCTAATGTCTCTGATCAGTTTACGATCTTCATTTGTTTCTTGAAGGACTTCTTCATTGGTCTTTCTGGCTGTCCATGGTATTCTTTGCATTTTCCTCAGAAACCACATTTCTACAGCCATCAGATGTTTTTCAGCCTGGCTGCTCATTGTCCAAGCTTCACATCCATATAAAAGTACAGGTTCTATGTAGCATCTCAACACTCTTTTTCTCGTTTCAATTGACATCTTTTTATTGGTCAGTATGTTTTTCATCTTGCTAAATGCTACTTTTGCCATGGCGATTCTTGTTCTAATCTCTTCAAGGCATCTCCCATCAGATGTTATTACTGTTCCGAGATAATTGTACCTATTCACTTGTTGAAGAATATTCCCATTTACTTGTATATTACAGTGTGGTATTTCGTTCTTCCTAGTGACGACCATAATCTGTGTCTTTTTACAATTTAATTCTAACCCTGTGTGTAACAACCGCATCTACTAAATTTTGCAGGTCCTGTTCATTGTCTGCAATCAAGACTGTATCATCTGCATATCTAATGTTATTGATGCATCGTCCCCCAATGTTGATTCCTTCCATATCTTCAATATTTCTGAAAATATTTTCACTGTACAGGGAAAACAGATCTGGAGACATTACACATCCCTGTCTCACACCTCTCTTAATATGCTGATATTGGCTTACTTCATTATCAACTCTTATGGCAGCTTGTTGTTTCCAATATATGTTTTTTACAAGTCTAAGGTCTTTCCCATCAATCTGTAGATCTTCAAGCATACTTATCATGTTGACATGTCTCACTTTATCAAAAGCCTTTGTGTAGTCAATAAAGCAAAGGTGTAGATCTTTGTTTACTTCTATAGAACGTTCGATTACGGTTCTCAGTATATACACAGCATTTACTGTACCCTTGCCTACTACAAACCCACATTGTTCTTCTCCTATTTCAGGTTGTATTTTCCTCCTAACTCTTTGCATGATAATTCTTAGCAAAATCTTCGTGATGTGACTCATTATACTAATTGTTCGATGTTGATCACATTCCAAGGCTCCTGATTTCTTTGGGATTGCAATAAATACAGAATTACATAACTCATGAGGTATATTTCCAGTATCATATATTGTATTAAGCAGACTGGTAACTTTATCTATTCCATATTCTTCTAAAGCATTAATCATTTCTGTTGTGACGCTGTCTGGACCGGGGGTCTTGCCAGATTTCATATGATTAAGAGCATTCTGAACCTCCATCTTCAAAATTGCTGGCCCTTCATTGTTATTTTGAACAATATATTGTTCGTCTCTGTTATCGTCATAAAGGTTTTTCACGTAATCTGACCATACATGTAAAATCTGATCTTTTTCTATTATGACTCTTCCATCTTTTGTCTTTAGGCAGCCTGCTGATGTACGTGTTCTTTGATTAGTAATCTCCTGAATTCTTTTGTGCATTAGTTTCGCATTTTTACTGTTGTGTTGTTTTTCAATTTCTCTGCAATTTTTCTCAAGCCTTGTTTCTTTAGCCTCCTTACATAAGGTTCTGACTTTTCTGTGAATTTCTTCATATTTGGCCGGATTATTTTTGTTCTGTCTTCTTGTTTCCATTAGTTGTAAAATTTCTTCAGTCATCCATGTCTTACGGCGACATGGTGACACAATGACAGAAATTAAACGGCGATTATCAATTGCTCTTCAAAGACTAAAACAACTGAATAAATTATGGAGTGGGACAGACAGAACTACAAAAATTAGATTTTTAAGAGCATGCATCTTTCCCATTGCAACATACGCCTGTGAGACATGGACACTTACTACACAAGCTGAACAGCGCATAAATGCCTTTGAATATAAATGTTATAGACGAGTTCTAAGAATATCTTGGGTAAAGAAAAGAACAAATGCATCCATACTTCAAGAATTGAATATTGAAGAAGGTTGGCTATTAAAGACGATAAAACAAAGAAAATTGAAATATTTTGGTCACTTGAAACGTCACGAAAGTTTGGAGAGAACAATAATGGAAGGATCTATGCCTGGGAAGAGAGGAAGAGGAAGGCCAAAGAGAAGATGGGTGCAGGATGTGGCGGATGATCTCCAGATGGGTGTATCGGACGCAGGACATCTTGCTTATGATCGAGAGGTTTTCCGGAAGGTTGTTATGGCAGCGAGGTTCTGCAAAGGACATGCTACTGAATGAATGGCATATGCCTGTTTTCTGAATTTGTCGAGTTAATTTGTATTTTGTTTTAATACTTTTTAGCTACCGAACGTAACAACTATATAACAAGTATTAAACGCATATGGTTTTCGTACTGTTTGTACTGTTCTATGTGCACTCACGCATTGCGCAGCCACCTTACTGTTCAGTTCAGTTTTCAAATTCATTATACCTTCATCGACTTGTCGCAAGTATTTCTTAGTATTGAGCTCATTATCATGCCAAAGTGGAAACCATCTTATGATACTAATCGGAAATATAATGATCAATGGGAAAAGACATTTGTGTGGCTCAAGAAATCCACTGATAGTTCTGAATCGGCGTATTGCAAATTTTGTCGGTGTAATGTTCCAAGACTTTCAAATCTCGTAAATCATGAAACAACAGAAAAACGCAAGCGGAACGCGCCATCTTCTTCACAAAAACCACTTTCAGTAATGACAATAAGCAAGAAAATTGATGACAACGTCAAATTAGCAGAGTTACAAATTGCTGTTAACGTGGCCTGCCATAGTGCCATATGCACCATCGATCACTTAGGTGAAATAATGGTAGCTAATGGATGTGGCAGCACTCTTGGTCAGATAAAATTGCACCGAACGAAATAAAAAATGTTATGTTGCACTAATAAGAAATGTTATTTCACCATCTTTAAAATCTGATGAAATTCTAGATCTGCAAAACAAGAAGTATACACTCATCATTGATGAGTCCACTCTTGTCTCGACCCAAAAGTATTTGTGCATTTTAGTTAGATACCTCAGCGATAAAAGAAATGAAATTACTACTAGTTTTCCAGGTTTGATTCCAGTTCAGGAGGCTACAGGAGAGACTATATTTAATTTGATTAACAATGAAATTGAAAAATGTGATCAAACATTAAAAAATTGCATTGGGTTTGCCTCAGATGGTGCTTCCAACATGGTTGGATGCAACAATTCAGTTTGGTCCAGAATGACAGATGTATCTTCTTCATGTGTTCAGTATAAGTGTGTTTGCCATGCATTAGCATTTTGCATAAATATGTGATATATGTTATTGTCGATAATCTGAAAATTGTATCGACTTGATTTAAAAGAAAGATTTTCTGATTTGAAACAAATTGATTTCCCAACTTGGATGATGCAGCCAATGTTAGTGCATTTGTCTGATATTTCAAATGTGCAGTATCAAGAAGAACTCGCAGAAATGCAAAATGATGAGGCAATTAAACTTTATTTGATTAATATAAAAGGAGCGATGGCATGGCTTTGTGAGGAAACCGAAATCGAATATCCAAATGCAACCAAATGTGCAAGAGAACTATTGTTGCCGTTTCCATCTTCATATTTAGCTGAATGCGGATTTAGTGCCACAAATGATTTGCTGCTTTAAAAAAAAAAAAAAAAGACATCGGCTGGATATAACAAAACGGGGAGATTTGAGACTGAAGTTAACTAAATTGGAACCTGACATAAAATCTCTTTGCAGCAAGCATCAAGCGCAAGGATCTCACTGAATTTAAATAATAAATAATTACTAATAATTAAAATAATATAGAAAAATCTTTCATTAAAATTATTTTGTACTTGAATTTCAGTTCTCCATTATATGTTTTGAAAATTTACTTACTGTGTTTGCTCAATAATTTCCTAGTGATTTCTTCCTAAAACCTATCATTCAAGTTTCTTTAGTGAATATTTCAATTTTTGAATATTAAAAATTATGTATATATGGGAGGCGGGGGGGGGGGGGGGGGGAAGGAGGAATAAGAATTTTAGAAAGGTTTAGGTGGGGCATAGCTCAAAAAAGGTTGGGAAACACTGTGATAGACCATGTTATTTTAATTTAAAAACTTGAGACAATGAAAATTAGCCCTAATGTAGTCACTCTAATATCATATTTTCTATCAAACAGAAAGCAAGCAGTATCACATAATAAATCTCTGTCTCAAACCACTACCTTCAATATTGGAGTACCGCAAGGCTCTATTCTTGGCCCTCTATTATTTGACATATATATTAACGATCTACCTTTGCATCTTTCGTCGTCCTGCGATCTATTTGCAGATGATTGTACAGTGTACACAAACGCTGAAAACTGTATTTTACTGGAGTCGTCTTTACAACAAGAATTAAATAATGTAGTTAGGTGGAGCTATTAAAACCGTATGCAAATTACCATCACTAAAACAAAAGCAATGTTATTAACAACCAGACAAAGACTTCAAACTCTAAGCTCACACACATCACTTCAACTTCACATCGATAACATGCCAGTAGAAAGTGTAATTGAGCACAAAACATTAGGCCTAATCATTGATAGAAACCTAACCTTTAATTCCCACGTTCAAGCGCTCATTAAACAAACAGCGAAAAAAGTCTACCAACTCGCCAAAATTAAAAACTTCCTTGATGAGGACACAATGAAACTATTCTATACTTCTCATATACAGACACACTTTGACTACTGCTCTACGATCTGGGACGGTTGCTCTAATTCAAACACCAAGCGACTTTACTCACTCCAGAAACGGGCCATGAGTCTAATTTATAGCAAACATTTATCTGACAATCCTAGCCTGTATAAACGCCTTCCGTTACTACCATTCCGCAAACGCCTGCTTTTCAATAAAGCTAAACTAATTCACAAAATCCTGCATCGGAATGCCCCAAATTACCTTTGGCCATATTTTAAATATAATGCTAGACACAGTAAACGTTTAAATATACTACACATTCCGAAGCCTAGGATTGACTTGTACAAAACAAGATTAACGTACTCTGCAGCTCAGCTGTGGAACAATCTTCCACAAGAAATCAAAGACATCACCAATCAATATTCATATAATCGCAAATTATTCGAACACTATCTCAATACGGATTACCTTCCACCTTAATAATAGAGATAATAATAATAATAACAAAACCCTAGTATAACAGCCAGTCCCCTTTTTGTAGGCCAGTATATTCCACATGGCTAATAACAAGTGTCAGACCATTATCTAATATTACTGTGTCGTGTAGTTTTGATGTTCGCATTTTGCCCATGCCTTTATAATGCATATCTTTTATATTGTTGCTGTTCTTTGTTAGCCTTGAATGATGTGTGAATGAAATAATGTATGAAAGAGAGTGATAGTAGGGCAGAATGTTAGACGGGCCTGCGTGCCCAATTCTTAACCCTTTGAAAATAAAGTTTGTTCTATCTATCTATCTATCTATCTATCTATCTATCTATCTATCTATCTATCTATCTATCTATCTATCTATCTATATATCTATCTATCTATCTATAGCCAGGGGACTTAACCTAAGATATAGCAATGCTACTAAAAGTTATGTCCCTTTATATAATTTATTTTATGTTAAGTCATGTAATTACAAAATTAAATTTTAGTAAGTAAATAGCTGATTTTACACTACCAAACTATGACAGTTGGCTGCACGGGAATGAAAAGACAACATGTAGAAAATTTCATCTCAAGCGGATGGACCGTTATCGACAGCATCCAATACATCCCTACCCACACACATACATACACTCGGTTATATATATATATACACACACACATTAGGGATTCACAATGTGGAGAGTGGAAAAAAAGAAGTAACAAAGACATTTATGATCTGTTTAAGTCCCCGCTAATCACTGGTATCATGAAGGCTAATAGACTACAATGGCTGGGGCATATAGAAAGAATGGAAGATAATAGGGAAACAAAACTGGCTTACACTCAGGAAATAAATTACCGTAGACCCCGAGGTAGACCAAGAAGTCGGTGGAGAGATAATATATATACAGACCTACAATCAACGACTGGCAAGAGAGGGTCAACCAGAGAGACGAATGGAGACGGATTGTATCTGCAGCAAAGAACCTCAAAGGCTCGGAACGCTGAAGAAGAATATATATATATATATATATATATATATATATATATATATATATATATATATATATATATATATATATATATATATATATTAGGTTCCAGTTGTATCTTCCAATTTTAATCTGTATCCCCTGCACTTGTGTACTTTCCTGACCCCATTCTCTCATATCCAGTATAGAATACTGTAAACCATCCATGATAACCAGAGCCTGCACATGTCTTCTCTGCTCGGATGGGTTTATGTAACATTTGATTATTTGGTAGTTTAGGGATACGTAACATTTGTTTTAAAAGCTGGAAAACATCTGATGGCTGTAGAAATGTGCTTTCTGGGGAATATGCAAAGAATACAATGGACAGACAAAAAAAAACAATAACCAAGCCCTACAAGAAACAAATGAAAATCATACACTCATTAGAGACGTTATACGTAGATATTCAAATTTGTATTTTGCTGACGTTATGAGAAGAAATAAATGAGAGAACTTGATGACAACTAGCAAGATCAAGGTGAAGAGAACAAGGGGAAGACAGAGAAGTAAATACCTTGATGGCTTGGCCACGTGGTGTGGATGAGTCAAGAACAGTGAGCTGATCCTCGTCTCTAGTGATCGAGTTAGATGGCGAATCATGACGTTCACGCTTATCGGCATGGCACATGATGAATGAATGAATTATAAACAAGCGTTTCTCAAATAGGTTTAACATTTCCGTGAAGACTTGGGATCTATAGGCTGACAGCAATAATTTGTGGCGTGTCTGGATCTGGTTCACTGGATTATCTCACTCTATAACACAATTGCACATGCAATCATTCACAATCTTCAATGCATTTGTTAAGCCTCATTATTTATGTGTCAAATGCTGTGTTGAAGAGATTCAGACATAACAGAAGTGTAGGTTTCTGGATGGTAACTGCATGAGTTATTTCCTTCACTGAAGACGACGGGACACCACTGTTTCTGAACGGTAGTAGATGTGTTTTATTTCCATATATCATGATTTCGTGTGACAGGAGAGCATTTATAACATACTTGCAAGCAAGTAACAACTAATATATCACAACTTATGTAGATGTCTCCGCCATGTGTATTTATGACCAGGTTTACAGGCACATGATGCATTTCCTGCTGTGTATAGGTATATCAGTGTTTGTATTACACGACCATTGCTGTCAAAGTGTTATCAGTTCAATGAATGCATCATTGAAACTGCACATTCATCATGAGGTACATGGTATGGTTCAACCTAAGATGGACATTACGGCTAATACAGAGAGAGAAGTTGGACTTACTTACACACGTGTGACACATTCACAAGAGGGTGACTTACTAAATCATTTACAAAATAATCGTGACGTCAGTAACATATTTCAGATGAGAACTAAAGCACAAGCCAAAGTTGTTCAACCCAATCCATGTTCTGTACAATTTGATGAAACGGATACAATAGTTGATTGTACTGGAATGTCTCTCATTAATATTAGTTCAACATGGTTTTCAAGAAATACCACTGTTATACTGCTCGATAATAACCAAATAACAGTTGTAGATAATGTAAGCTTGTCATCTCTCACACACCTTCGTTATCTCAGTCTATCAAGTAACAAAATAAAACATATTCAAGAAAATGCGTTCAGAGATTTAGTAAGCCTGGTAACTCTTAATCTGGAAACTAATAAGTTAACCGAGCATGCATACACTCCAGGAATATTTGATCATCTTTTTCGGTTAAGAAACCTCTACCTCAGGATGAATACAGAAACAGAAAATCTACCGGGGATTTTATTTAGACAACTTAAAAGCCTGCAGTCTTTATCTGTGGATGCAGTAGGGGAAACTTTCAGCTTAGACAACGTGTTCACCAGCTTGACAACGTTAGTGGTTTCAGGGGATGTGAAGGTCATTGATCATACAAGTTTCGGGAGTTTTCCTCACACAACGAAATTGAGAATTGATCGACTTCCTTCTCTCACTAACTTCACGGACACCGCTTTACAGTCACTTCAGCGTTTAGATATTCTCACTATTAATAAAATGCACATTGGTATTGAGAAATCGTTACAGATTCTAAAACCTTTAACATGCAAAAATATGACATCAATTAGCTTCTCAAACGTATATTTCGAAGGAAAAAGTATAGATTTCAACTTTTATAATAACGTGGGAATTCTGAATGCAGAAAAGACACAATATTTGAGGAAGATATGCGTTAAACACTTATCTCTAATCAATAGTCGTATAGCTGTAATAAAAATGAACGCATTCAGTGGCGGCCTGTTACATAATTGTTTAAACAGTATTGACATGTCGTCTAACGAACTTTACAGTAGTGGCTTAATCATTCTAATTATGATCAATTTTAGGAATGTTGAGTTAATTAATTTAGAGAATAACGAACAGTCCTGTTATATAAAAGACACATTTCCCGATGACAGAAAAGAGCAGCCTACTGATGGCCAAAGTCGTGGACACACACCGACATACTATCATTCACAGCAATTATCAAAGCTTAGAGCTGCTTCCTCCAACAAACACAGTGACACAACGATCAACAATAAAAGTATGCTGCAATGGTATCAGCACCCCCATATAAGTTCATATGACGAAATCACCAGTGCAACATTTCCGATCATTGAAGTCGATAGTGAAATAACAGTACAGTGTCCTTTGTCAATACCACCAGCGGACATGAAGCGCCTTCCAACCTTCAGAGCTTATACATCAAAATCTTTCAAATATTTCAAAGCAAGGGGAATTTCTTCTAACGCCGGGTCGCTAGATGGAAATTACATCTTTGTAGGCGGGAGCAACCTGCGTTACTTAGACTTGAGAGACAATGGGTTTAGAAATTTTGTTGGTAATTTCGTTGGCCTCGATGTGCTACAAACATTAATGTTGTCAGGAAATGATGCTTCAAACGTTTCTGAAACATTTTTTGATGCATTCTGCCATCTTGCTGAGCTCGACTTATCAAACTGTCATCTCGATGGCGATTTCATGACAAGTCAAAGTGCTAGAATCTTTCAGAATCTACATGATTTAAAACGACTGGACCTCTCATTAAACTTTTTGAACGCTTTGCAAAATGGAACGTTTGGTTCAAACAATTTAATAGAAGAACTCAACTTATCTAGAAATCGATTTAGGAACATTCCATTTGATCTCAGAAACACACCTAAGCTCAAATTTCTAGACCTACGAGAAAATTCTATTACGACCTTGGAGTCACGTGAAAGAAATGAGATAGACAGTCTAGCCACACAGCCTACCGGGTTTAGACTGCTTATATCAGGAAATATTCTCTCGTGTGGATGTAACAACTTCAGGTTCCTCATTTGGTTGCAGACCACTAGCGCTAGGCTCGATGATGGTTTCAATTTTACATGCATGAATGACGAAGGCCAGTTGTCGTACTTCAGCAATGTTACTGATGTAGAGGCTTTATGGAGGAAATGTTGCGGTAGAACTGTCTTACTTATGTCTCTAATTTTGTTATGCAGCAAGATTACCGGATTTCTTCTAGTGTTCTTTGTTTGGAAAAACAAAACTTTCATCAAGTCAAAGATTCTTCAAATCCTGACAGGATACAAGCTGAAGACGCCACAAGATTATCCTACTGGGGTTTTCATAGGATATGCGGAGACAGATTACAACTTTCCGTGTTTTGTTCTATGCAAATTTATTGAAGAAGAACTTAATCTCACCACATACATATACAATCGTGATAATATTCCAGATTGTGACCGGGCCAGTAGTATTGTAGATGCTATAAACTACCAGCTGGAGAATCATTCTTTGTAGTAACTGACAGTTTTCTACATAACGACGATTGGGCCATGTTTACAACAAGAACAGGCCATATTGGACTATCTCCGGCCAACCCTGCCCGCGTCGTTGTACTAGTTCAAGAACATCTTCAGCACAGTCTCCTCAAGACGTTCTTTGCTCAGTTCCTGAGGAGAATATTCTCGTAGTGTCTTCATGGAAAATCAGCAGTGACGTGGACAGAAAACTTAGAACATCTCTGAAGAACGTAGAATAGCATCATGCATGTAAACTGAGAGACCATGGCCTACTCTGTTAAAATACGAGGGGGGGGGGGGGGGGGGGGGGGTGGGGGGCTTCAAATGATAACATTAAAAGTGTGACAGAACTTGCAATAACCATTGCAGTGTCCTGTAATGTGTCAATATTGCTTGTTAAGGATAAGGATGTCAAGAGTATTAAGCACGTGCCATCACGGTGAAGACGAACATAGTGACGTCACAAGAACAATATAAGGATGGCTTCCCCAATTTGACATTTAATCAAGTGCCGCTGCGTTAGGTTATCTGATTTGTGATCAGTGAATGGGATGAAATCTATAGAACTTCATTGGCCAATGAAGGTCCAGTTTGATAATGCTTGTCAATCAGTCCAGCAAATGTATCAGTAGAGGAGGAGGTTTCAAAATGGCTGACTTCTGTGAAAGGGTGTTCATGACCGGGTCAGGCACACCCAGTTAGTGTCCCCAAGGGTCGATTGTAGCCTTTGAAGGCCTCGTACAGCAAAACCGCCGATTGACTGTGAGTGATATCTTTACATCATTCAAAGTTCAGCGCACCACGTCGTCCATGATGTGCTACAGTACCGCAAAGTGTCCGCAAGGTGGGTGCCATGGCAGCTTACTCCGGAATAGAAACAACGACGCATTGAAGCAGAAGGTGCTGGTTTTCTATCAAGAATTATTACTCGAAATGAATCCTAGGTTCACTATCACAAGACGGAAACGAAGATAACGAGCAAGGAATGGAGCCATCTCTTCTCACTGAAACCAAGGAAGTTTCGCACGAAACCATCTGCAGGGAAGGTTATTGTGACTCTCATTTGGGATGCACGAGACGATATTTTAGAGCACTGCTTGTTGTTTTCTAAGATTAAATTTGTAAATGATGTGGGAATGAAATATTGAATGAAATAATGTATGATCAAAGCAGAGGAGTAAGAAGGCAGAATGTTAGACGGGCCTGCGTGCCTAATTATTAGCCCTTTAAAAACAAAGTTCGTTCGTTCGTTACATAATTATATCAGTGTATATGTCTGTCTTGTCGGGAAGTATCCGATCTCGCTATCCAAGTGATAAGGGCGAACGTGTGATATTATATACCAGTGGTTCTTTAAAAAAAAGAACATGCCCAGCTGTATCCTGAACCCCCGGCACCTCCTGATTCTAAGTCGGAAATTGTAACTTCTCGGCCACGACTCCCAAGTTAGACATGTTAACAGATTCTGTGCCAAACAAAATGTAGGTTTGGACCATATAAATGGATGGCAGAAAATAGAAGGCAATAGTGTGTCACAGTTGTAACTTAACATTTGTTAATATGGTAGCCGAAATGGTATACTATGATGCAATGGCAACATATTTGTCGAAATATAAACCCATGGCAGATAGGGAAGTCTCTTAAGACTATTAATCATCCCATGGCACTAAGTCGTTTAATTCTGTAGTAATGTAGCAACCTATCGAAACAGAAAAAATAACACTTTTATTACTACATAATTATTATCATGTGTCCTGCCTACTAGAGTGGACGTTCGAGTTTCTTCATCGATCTTCGTCCTTGGTATTCTGGATCAACTCTGCGGGGGACATTCATCCATGGGAGCGTCTTCGACCATCCATCATCATTTCTCTCGGCCCTCCTCTACCTATTTTGCCACTGGTCTGTAAAGAATTATGATTGTCTCTTTTTTTTTATTCTTTACTAGTTATTATAGCATATAGATGAGATTGATTTTTGTTAATTTTGAATTTCTTTTAAATGGAAACATTTAATGCGCTGTTTTGCATTACTTCAATTTTGTTCATTCTAAAGCTTTTTTTTAAATACTTATATACATTTATAATGTGTGACATGTGATTGTTTGAAAGAAAAGGATTTATGCCTATTATGTAATGCTGGATTTATATGACTTTTAATGTAAATATTTCGGCATTAGAATGAATGGACGCATAGAGGATTTTTTTCAGTTTACCAAATCATAACTGTTAAGATCATTATTACCATCATCACCACTCTAGCCAAAGTGCAATAAAACTACAAGAAGGTTTATGAGATATGTTTACATACTATACAGGAGTAAGACAGAGATGTGTGCTCTCTCCTCTGCTATTTAACTTCTACATAGACAGAATGGGCTAACGGGGCTATGGCTCGCCATAAGGGACGGACTCCCTATGGTCAGATTTTCGTCCTAAACCAGCGATTGGCCTAGCAAGCCGGCAGGAGAACTTGATAATGCTTGAAGAAAAACTAAGAAGTATAAACGGACTGACCCAAATGGATATAGACTCGGCAATGTTAATAAATTACGAGGTAGATCAGCGATTCAAAAAATAGACATAATGAATGTCTGCGATTTTAATAGTAAAGAAGATACTTGGCACGTTCCCGTATTGACAGACGATAGTTTGTGCTTCAAAAAGGCATAATAACTTTTACCCATGGCGGTAGTGAATGTGACTGGTAAGGCCGAGTCGTGCTGTAAATGTTCGTTCACAGTGGGTGCATGTGAACACTGGTTATTTCCACCATCATGCACCATCTTACGTCTCACACGCTCGATGTGTCACTTATCTGCAATAATTTTCTCCTTTCTCTTTATTCCATTTTCTTCGGCGGCGACTTGCTCCCAATGTGCATTATCAATGCCTGTATCAATCATGTCCCGCTTACACACATCTTTGTATCGTAGTAGAGGCCGACCCTAAGATCTCTTACCCATCTGTAATTCACCAAAGAAAGATGTCCTTTGATTTTCTACCATCATCCATCCTCCTAAGATGTCCTATCTATCTAAGTCTACGAAGACTGAGCATGGAAAAAACTGTCACACAACCTGATCTTTCCAGTACTTCAGTATTTGTGATTTTGTCTTGCACTTAATACCAAGAATTCTTCGCAGACACCGCATATGAAAGCTGTTTAAACGGTTCTCTTGGTGCGAGTAAGTTATCCAGGTTTCACTGCCATAAAGAAGAGTACTGATGACACAGGCTTGATAGACAAGGACTTTTGTTTTGGCAGTAAGCTTCCTGTTCTCCTAGACTCTTTTTTCTTAACCTGTTCATTATTGTTGATGCCTTACCAATCCGAATGTTGATTTCCTGATCTAGGGATAATTTGCTATTTACCACTGATCCTAGATATGTACAATGGTCTACCATCTCTAGTTTGGCGTCGTCAATAAAGATTGATGGTACCCCATGTGCACCTTGTGACATAATCTGTGTCTTCTTTTTGCTAATTGTTAAACCAAATTCGGAACAAGCATTGAAGAATGCAGATAGTAGACATTGTAATTCTTCCTCAGAGTGGGTCGTAACTGCAGCATCATCTGCAAAAAGAAGAAGAACTTATAGAAATAATGGAAGAGAGGAAAATTAGACTGATGGGAATAGCGGACGCCAGAATAAAGGAGGAAGGCTACAAGGAGATCCACCACAGTCAACGTTTGTTTACTCTGGAGTGGAACACCAAGAAACGGCAAGACACGGCGTAGGAATAGTCATTGAACTCCGACTAGCAGGAGGAATACTATAAATAAAATATATATCAGAAAGAATAAAAACAGTGAGAATAAAAGAACAAACAATTACAACATATGTACAAGTATACGCACCATGTAATACAAACACATAAATTAGCAAGAATGCGAGGAGTTCTACGAAGACATCCACGATGTGCTACATAAATAGAGAAGCAGGACAACATCATAGTTATGGGAGACTTCAATGCAAGACTAGGATATAACAGAACGGGCATAGAAACACATCTTGGAGTATTTGGTGTTCACCATAATGAAAGAAATGATAAAGGAAGTAGACTGATAGAGCTATGCAGCCAACACGACCTTTATATAACAAACACATTCTATAAACACAAAGACTCACAAATATACACCTGGCATAAATGGAACGATCTAGATATCAAAAGCCAAATTGATTTCATATTAACCAGAAATAATAGAAAGAGAAATATATTACGAGGGTAAGTTAATAAGTAAGTCATAAATGGCTGTAGAAAAATAACTAACTATAATAACTAGTTTAGTTTAGTTTAGTCGTTGGATCAACATCACGGCACACGGTTTAACCCATAAGTGCTCCGTTTTCCTCCTAACTCAAACCTGAGCCTGGAGAAACTCAGCTCAATGCACGAACTCCGTTGCATCGGCGAGAATCCTGAAATACTTTGGGTAGATTTTTAACTCAAAATTTTGCCCGGGCAGCGCCAATAGGCTGCTCTTTTTCGATTTATCAAAAATGTTAAGACAATCATAACGGTACATGATATTCTTTAAAGTTCAACAAAATAACTAAATTTTTATTTCTAAATGCTCTCTCGGGCCGCATAAGATCAGTTGCCGGGCCGCATGCGACCCGCGGGCCGAAGTTTGCCCATCCCATGTCTAAGCGAAACGTGTAGGAAACATAGCATGAAAATTAGCACATGTAAAACAGAGGTAATGACTGTAACTAAAGAAGAAAAAACAATTCACCAAAACAAACACCCCCTGAAACAAGTAAAGAGTTTCACTTACCTGGGAAGTATAATATCATCAAATGGCACATCAGAAGGCGAGATCGAAAATAGATGCAATAAGGCACACTAACTCATTGGACAAATGACACCAATACTAAAGAACAAACATGTATCAATAGTTACTAAGAAATCACTTCACAACACAATCTTCCCACAAACTCTATGCTACCAATGCCAAACCTGGACAAAGACAGAAATAAAGAAAAGAAAAATCACAACAACAGAAATGAGATTCCTGAGAAGAATACTCTATGTATTAAGAAGAGATAATATCAGAAATGAAGAAATCATGTCTAAAGTGAGGGTTACAGCAGCACTAGATTTTATTAGAAGCCAGCAAGTCAAATGGTTTGATCATGCAACTAGGTTACCAACTAACAGTATACCACAACAAGCAATGATGTGCACACCAAAGGGAAGCAGAGGAAGAGGCCGACCACGTAAACGATGGACGAGGGGAATAGCAGAGTCGATGGGAATATCGATACATGAAGCCCATAAGCCGGCACTCTCCCGCTGATTATACTTCACCTCGACACCTCAACTTACAAGAGGAACACGAAGAGCATAGAGATGAGATAGATAGAATATCCAAAGAAGCAATCACATATTCCGAAATTGTGAACTCTTTATTTCAGATGAAACAAATTCAACCACAATAAATGCACTTTTATTGGCAGACGATTAGTTCCCGTTTTATATCGACGAAGGCAGACTGTAAAATCATATTTATAAGCTGAGCTCAACATGCAGCAGATACTATACGAATATAAATACAGCCAAAACTAAAGTAATTCAATCAAGCAGATCTCCTGGTCTACTAAGTATACTGATAAATAGCACACCTCTCAAACATATTAAAGAATGCAAATGTCTAGGAAGTATGATCGCAGAAGATGACAGAGTAGACAGAGAAATCGAAATCAGATGCCAAAAAGCAAGTTTGCTTATATGTCAACTATCATCCTTGCTGAAACATCTAAACATACCTGTGTCGGCAAAGCGACAGATAATAAATAGTATATTTACACCACTCTTATACCACAATGTCAAACTTGGACATTATTCAAATCACCGTTACGGAAAATCAACACCTATGAGAAGAGATATTTGAGGAGACCTATCCAACTTAACTATCCGAGACCGAGTAATAAATGGTGTTATCAAACAGACAGTGAGATCAACACATGTGCCACATTTATTGAAAGACAGACAATCAAATGGTTTGGCCATGTCGTTAGAATGCAACACCATCAACTACCAGCATTGGTCCTACATCAAATAACATCTACTACGATGGCAAAGAGACGTCCGAGAAAAACATAGATTGACGATATCGAAGACATCGTACAATGACACGGATTAACACTATCCAGTGCCAAGCATCGAGCCGTGGAGAGTCAATTATTCCCCCTCCCCACTGCGCTTGACGGCAAAAGTAGAATATGATAATGATGACTGGATGTTTCCCACTAGGAATTTACATTTAACACCGCGATAAACCATAAAACAATATTCGTCTCAACTGATAGTACAAAAAAAGACATTCTTTAACAATATTCGAAAAAATGACGTTGTTACACAAGCAGGATCATATACATCCATATCACACACAAAGAGGTGCCAGATGGCCCTGCGTTCTGGGATAGTCCCGGGTATTTGTCAAATACACCACTGTCCCAAAACATGATTTTGGACACCCATGTTAATTAACATTATATCATGCAATACGTCTCTGTCACTGAATGTCAGAAAGAGAGTACTGATTTGTTATATTGAACCTTATTTGCTGTGTGGCAGTGAATCACGGAACATGACTGAACTAATAAGGAAGAGCTTGGGAGCAACGAAGAATGGATTCTGAGACAAATGTTGCAGATGTATTGGACCGTCAAAATAACTAACAACGATTGCCCGTAAGAGTCTATGGAAAGGAGAACAATACATACATCTATAAGAAAGATACGAACAACGTTATTTCGTCAAATAATGAGAAGACATGCACTGGAAAACATCGACCGGAAAGATCATTGGGTGGTGAGGGTGGAAGGCAGAGGCATATCGAGAGAATTTATGCTGGATTGACAGAGACGGTGGCATGAAGGAATATCATCAACAGAGTTGACCAAGAACATCAATGACAGAGATCCATAGAGAGAGAGAGATGAATGCCTGCTCCGGTTAGGGCACACGATGATGAGTGGAAATAGTAATTGATGTATCATCTTTAATTCTAAGAGAAACATCATGGTTATTCATTTACAGGATCCTGAAACCATACACATGACTTTCACCTTGCCGTCTTGACAGACGAAAGTATGTTAACATCGAGATTTACCTCTCCATAGTACAGCTGAATTTAGATACCATGTTTTGTCCATGCAGCATGAACCCTGGCTCGACTTGCCTAGTGTACTCCAGAGGAAAGGTAACACCAATACGTCTGGAACAAGAGAAGCTGCAGAAGTTGTCAGATCAGCAAAGCATTGATCTAAGTGTCCGCCTGTCTGAGCTTACATCAAAGACCATTTACCAACTAAGGCTTAAGACCTGGTCTGTTCTGTCATAACATTTACATTAAGTCTTTGGATTGTATTTCCTGGCACTAGGGTAAGGCTTGTACCCTCCGAATTGCGCGCTTCCGCCCGAAGCCGTTGGCACAATAAAGGGTGTCGCGTTTGGTGAGCACCGTCCAACATTCGGCGCTATCAGAACGCGGGTAGTACCATCTACTGTCATACACTACACATTCACAATGATAATTGATACAACAGATGCGGAAATTTAATCGTACTTTGTATATGTGGGGATAGAGTTATAAACAAGCGTGTTGTTTTTCGCGTCAGCTAAACACAATATTGCTGAGAGTCAGGCCACAGGCCGAGAAATGGACTTAGAGGAAATCGAACTACAGCGATATGTACAGGAGGTCGACAGAGACCATAGACAAGAAGAAAGAGACAGTGAGAATACCGAAATAGAACAAGAAGCTCGGGATCTGTCATTGGAAGAAAAGAACATGGAGCAAGAGGCCCAGAAATAATCTATGGAGGAAAAGAAGATGGAACATGAGTTCCGTATGAAGGAACTGGAGTTGAAGGCACAGACTTTTAAAGAGTAGGGGAGCATCTGGAGGATCTCCACACCCTGGCTCCCAGATCTGTGGCGGTGGATCATACCAGCCCATGACGTTCCCCTACACACTTTGATGAGAAATGGGAACGCGTGGATGAATATATTCACAGGTTCTCGAAAATGGCCACTTCTATGTGATTGGATAAAGGGAAATGGAACCTCAAGCTCGCACAAGATCTTCCTGGGGCTGTTTATGAGGTGTTTTCAAGGTTGCTTTCTGGAATGGAGAATGGTCTTATATCTACAAAGCAATAATTACTTAAAAGATTTGAAATGACAGCTCATACTTATCGGCAGAAGTTCAGAACCGCCAAGAAAGAGCTGGTAGAAATGTGCTCCGCATACGCAGTAAAATTAAAATCTTATCTGCTGAAACGGATGGCTCTGGCGGGTTTCGCCAACGATTATAAGAGTTTGGAAGAGCTAATGGTGGTAGTCCAAATGAAGTCTCAGATGTCGAAGCCATTGCAAACATTCTTGCTGGAGAATGGTGACAAGAGACTGGATTTGGTTAATATTATAGACGAAAGATATGTGATAGCTCACTGGGAAGCTAGTGTCCCAGCTCAGATAGAGTCTAAGTCCCCAGAGAAGGGAACTGGGGTGAAACGTTTACAACCACCACATGTCAAACAGAGGGAACCTGTCGACAATTTTAAGGTAAAAAATCCGAGAGTAGCAATCAACCCGCTTCTCCCAAGGCGAAACGGTCATAAGGATCGTGTAAATAATGTAGAACTTCTATCCATGACACTAAAGACTACAGAAACCATTCTACCGACATCACTTTGAGGCCTGCCTTGAGAAAACAGTAGTAAGGTACTAAGTGCGTAGTTTCGGGGAGTGAAAGCCATGATTGTACTAAGCCACTTGTTGTCGAAGCAATTAATGTCAATGGACATCAAGTGGAGTGTCTACACGACCCGGACTGCAGTTTGACACAGTCATTGCATCCCACTTGGGGAGTCCAGAGCAGCTCACTGGAGAGACGATATAGATTATTAAGATGGAGACACGGGGAGCCAAACTGTCAGGTAACATGACTACAATGTTCATCATATGATGTCCCTATGTCTCGGTTCGTATGTCTCGAGTCAGGCAACCTCTCATCCGGGTGTGTCGAAGCTTCTCTTTCTATTTCTGAGGATATACTAGGACACTCCTCCCTTACGTAGAAGGTTACCGATAAAGACTGGAGGCTCAGCCAAGAGTCGATCGTTTTGAGAAGCAAGATACCTTGAGGAATTCTGGATGTCTACAATATTAGGTGAAATGTTCCTGCAGTATGCCCAACAATTTTCACCTCTACTGGAGCCAAAGCACAGTGAACGAAAAGTTCAAACAATGTCACTTGGCACACTGTACACCATGGGTGGTGTGAACGAACACATCTTCACGCTCAAGTATTAAAATAATTAAAGTTCATATTGTTTCTCACTTTCTCACAGGCAAAAAGCATCTTCTTGGCTGATATATATCGGTTTATAGAGTTCGCTTATATTGCAAGCATCTTGGCTCTGGTTGATCGATATTGCGTAGACATCTTGTTGATGTGGGTAATTCACTGTATTGTAATAATGTTTATATAAATTAATTTCCTTTCTGTCCAACTCAGTTCTTGCAGATGAAAATCATCCTAACATTCAACCAACTTGGAATAATTATGAAGAGCTTCACTGGCTATCATGCCAAGCAAGTGGTAATGACGACCAATATACTTCAGACACAAGGACTGACGACTTTCACTCTTCGTCAGCCTTACTGATAGGCATTGTGTTTCGTGCCGAAGGCTGGAGTCTCTTGTTCATTCATATTTGATGATGTTCAAAAGTTGTAAATACCTTCACCAACTAAAAAGGGAGAATCTGAAACACACAACTGGGTGAAAGTTATCTGCCCTATCTCACTGTCACACTGATATTGGACTTCTTGTTAAGACACACCAACAGAAATCTTGAGCATAATCATTTACATGATGACTACCTGATCAAAAGGCGTGGCTGGAAGGATAGAGCGTAATCTAACCGCTAGTCGACTGGAATCGCCTCTTCTGGTAGACCGCCATCTCGTCTTGTAGAGGTCCAGCTCGCCGAGACAGCACTTGAATACTGGAAACTAACTTATAATAGCACATTCTTCATCCTGACCCTTTCACACACAGTTATTTCTCTTCCTTAAGGACTAAAGGTTGTTAGGTTTCTTTGAGATTGGGAAACAGATACTTTCTTTCTGACGTCACATTAGTCAAAGATCATCCCTTGACCAATATTCTTGGGTTGTGTTTACAGAAGAAAAGTAGTGCAGATATTATACCAACTATCTTCAAGTCACACCCAATCCCTTTACCGCTCTCCTTCTTGTCATATACTAAGAAGAGGGAAGAGAGTTAATTTCATAATCTGTGTATACCCCATGTAGAAGGTTTATCATGTAAAAGGCTTCATTCCATTATCCCATTCCCAAATACTCAGAGATAATTAAACGATCAGTGATCCTAAGGGAGCTAAGTCAGAATATGCCAAAGGCATGGCTCTAGCCGATGTTTTTTTTTTTTAATATCCTTTACAGAACACCGCTGTCAACATCAGCATCTTTCGGCTGATTGTTGATTTCTTGGCAAGATTACGCTCATTAGTTTGCCATTGCTTTCTAAACGACATGCTCACATACCCCGTAAGTTACCGACGCTGTTAGAACCATTAGCCGATGAGGAAATATAAATTCTCTTTTCGCCCTATAATGTGTAGGCTTAAATTTAAATCTGCTGTAATTAGGAAGGTCATAGGAAAACTTAGACGCCTCTGAACAGAATAAAGGACGGATCAGTCTTCCCAACCTTTGGTCGCTCCATCCTAACAACACAGCTGAAATAACTGGTTACTGGACCAGAGTCGGCGATCAGAAAATGCATGACCTGTTTCCCTTGTGTGTCACTGCTGCGTGCTAAATCGCGGTAGTTTCCCTTGTGTGTCGCTGCTGCGTGCTAAATCGCGGTAGTTTCTTGTTACCCGATGTATCAAACTACTTCTTCTTCTTCAGCGTTCCGAGCCATTGAGGTTCTTTGCTGCAGATACAATCCGTCTCCATTCGTCTCTCTGGTAAGTCAGTCCGAAATCGAGGCTCGTGTATCTGTTTCCTAACAAAAATGGTTTTTACAAAGGTGGGGATGTTAACCACCCGCTTCAACCCCCAACCTGGAGGACCAGGGTGTTTCTCTTTGTCTGTTCTCTACCCTTTGACCTGTCCGGCTTGGGAGGCCCTGCTGGTAGCTAAGCTACCGCCGGCATAGCTCTCAGGGTCATTGAGAAACTCAAGCTCCCCCATCAAACTACACAGTATGGAAATATAAATATTAAATAGCTTCTCTTGGGAAAAATCACACCGTGTCCATTGAATTAAGTCACGGTAGGTTACAACGAAAGAATTCTTCTTGCGTACAAAAATACAGAACTTATGGACAGGATATGTTATCCGTCTGAAGACTGAAAGGTAACTGAATTCCCGTTCTCGCTATCATCCAGAGCTCTTCTACTCTCGACCCGAGAATCGTTCACTGTTTACGATTTTCCCCGACCAGTATTGAATTGTAATAGACTGAATATCAATAGACAGGACTAGGTGAACAAAACTTATTTACAGCGAAGTAGTATTCTGCGTGCTCTATTTTTTGAGACAGAGCAAGAATATTACACGAACTTCGCGGCAGAAAGAATCCCGGAAGGGTTTTCTAATCTATATTTAGCGGTTGTCCTCGTTACTAGGAAATTAAGGGAAATCCACTGATTTTTGGCTACAGACTCTAGATCAGGGGTTCCCAAACCACGTCAGCTGTCAGAAAGTGGCACGCGAGGCCTCGTTTCAGTCGAGATTTCAAAAGTTCACAAGAGAGGAGGATAATGTCGCCCTCTTCATAAATCCGTTCGTATTTCCTGATGCCAAGCTCTGTCAATTACAGCAAAACCTTCAACACGAAGTAATTGATTTGAAATGCACTTCTGCTTCTGGAGCTGCATGCTTCTCCTTCAGCTGATCATATGATTTAATTTTGGCGACTATTGCCTGTCGAACAATTTGAACATTTGCGTTCATTCGCCCAGAGATACATTTGTCGTTTTGGTTCGACTTACAGATGCGAGCAGTCATTTTCCGCAATGACCGTTATAAAAAAACGTTTCAGACTCACCGACAGTAACCTAGCTGCTCTTATTACTTTGGGCACGACAGAATTGTGCCCAGACATTAATAAACTGGCATTTGAACTTAAGTAACTAGTTATGAAGAACAGTTACAATTGTAAATTAATTGCATTAATAGCGATTTTCGAAACTTATTTAAAATGTGTTAAATGAACTTTTGATTTTAAACCCAAAAAAAAAAGGACCGCAGTGTAGTACTGACACTGACTGCCTTTAATGCTTTAGAATTTTGTTGACCAAAGTTAAGAAAGGTAAGAATGATAGTGCACGACTTTTATAATTTTATAATGTCGTGGCCCGCTTAACTACCGAAAATAGTAGATATGGAACTATACTTGAAAAGCTTGGGAACCACTGCTCTAGATCTTTCGTCAGTTCCACTGCTTTGTGCATATTCATACACAGAGTGTCTCTACTGTCTTGTATCCATCTTTCTATTGGTCGATCCCTTCTTTGTCTTCCTGGAAACACGTCTTCAATCATCTTTTTTTTTTTGGGGGGGGGGGGGGTGGTAAATGACTCTGGCGTTAACTACGAATAAAGTGTTCCAGTTTCCGAGACATGTTATTTATGAGTCAGATTTTTCCGATGTTCAGATCGTATCATTTAACAGTATTTTTCTTCATTCTTGATCCATGCTTTATGAGAATATTTCTTCTCACTGATCCACGTTATTACGAGAATTTGTTCTTCTTATTATTGATCCATGCTATTATGATAATTTGTCTGAGCCATTGAACTTCAAAAGATGCGATTTTCTTCTTTAGTGATTACGATATGGTCCATGAATTACATACGTATGTTGCCTGTGGGAAGAAGCTTGTTCTCGTAAGTTTTCCATATTATGCACAGTTCAGAAGTAACTCATACCATTGTATGGAAATACCAGCACAGGGTGGTCTGCTTCCACACCACCTGCAGCAATGTATTGAACGCGGTATGTGCGATTACAAATTGCATGTGTAACTCTTCACCACAGAATCTGTGATGTCATAGTACTGATGTGAACAATATCCAATCCCGAGAGGATTAATGTAATTCTACAGTAATCATACTCTCAAAATATTCATTAAAGAATTATGATCGTAATACTGTGTTATCATGTTTGATTAATTTATTGTTATAACATCACGTGAGAAGAATGAGGTAAATATATAATAAATGTATATCTAATTCTTTTAATAATTATTCTCCTCACCCAACTTTATGGAGATGTACCAACCTCAAGTTGACGGTACTTATCCTGCCTATAAAAACTTCATTTATGAAATAAGGAGAAGAGGATTGTTTCTGACACTAAATTACGTACCACAGTAAAGAATATGTATGCACTGGACACAGTGAAACTGTAACAATTATTCGATCAGGTTCAATAGTATGTGAAGGTATAATTGGGACAGACTTGCTCCTTTTAATATGCAAACAACCCCATTGAGTTTTCTTAGTATGATAACAGTGTCACACTTTCCTGTGCTATTGTGCAACCAATGCCATGTGTTTTTCTAAGACACACCGTGTTTGTTCTTTCCCCTGTGTTTATTTACATTTCACACAGTCTCTCAAATGTTCTTAAAAACACAGCACCCTGTGTTTTCCTTCGTATATGATAATTCCCACTCAAGATCTTTCAGAAAGACATATTCTTGTGTTTGAATCCCATAATATGTAAACTTTTAAATGTTTCCAGTGATTGTAAAGAAACCATATGTACAAAGATTTTGTGAAAGGGAAAACACATGATCTGTGATGGTGATCTTTACATGTTATGTAAAGAGTACCACCACAGAACATTGAACATTGTCAAGGTTTTCTGTACTCTCATTATTAGTAATCAGTACATACTAGCTCACAATGGTTGTTTTAAAGACAGATATGTAAATGTTATTATTGTAATATTCTTCATCATTGTGATGTAAACTTCTGAGTTTGAAACTGTGGTACCGCAAAGAGTGATGTACATGATGCTGTCGGCTGTCCAGCGCATTGATATGTACAGTTATGGGTAAGATTGTATACCGAAGAACATATGTGCACATCTGTAAGATATGCTAAATGGTAAAAGCCATTCCAAACTACTGAACGTAACACTTGCCTAGTACATCAACAGCAGCTGAAAAATGTTGGTGGTGACTGCAACGTCCCGTAAGGGATACGCAACATAAGGAAGAAAGGCCATTCATTGTAATGTTTATATGATGACGTATGGTACTGTATCTGTCTAGAACTAACATCCAGATCTGATCTATTCGATTTATTTTAACAGTTCCAGATTAAGTATTGACAAAGGACAAGCCAAGAATACAACATAGCACCTTGTGACAAATGTGTAAATTAGAACTCGAATTGATCGGAACCAGGCGAATAATGCAAACATTAAGTTGGTAAATTAGGGATCAAATACCAGAACTTCATCATATACGGCAGGCTTCCTGGCCTAGAGGTTAGCGACTTTTCTCCGTAATCTCGTATACTCTCGTAAGTAACGTGACGACGGTGAGAATCAGCAGCGGTTCGAATCGGGTGGTAACTTACGGGGTAATGTGAGCCGGCCGCTCAGAAAGCAATGGCAAACTACTGAGCGTAATCTTGCCAAGAAATCAACAATCAGCTGAAAGATGCTGATGTTGACAGCGATGTCCTGTAAAGGATATGCAAACATTTTTTTTTTGCATCATATACGCCACGCCTAGTTCAGTTATTAATTCTACTTGTATTAAATGTAGTTATGAACTTTAAACTCAATCTGGAGATTATTTATATATTCTATGTTACCATGTTGATTGTCAGTGAATGCTTATTTTACTTAAGAAACATAAATCAATAATACAACATAAACCTCTAGGATCTCCATTGTTGTGGGGCCACCGAACACTGTCTCTTTAAGGAAACAGTGTGAAAGCTCATTCTTGTAAATATAGGTTCACAGGCTGGGATTTCCTGGTTATACTGTCTATATAGAAGTCTCTTTTCTTTGTCACTGTAAGTCTTCTGATAGCAGTGTTTTCTAAGTTTTCAGAATACATCTTCTTTAAATGGAAACTTTGTGGGAATTCATTATTTTGTCTTCGTCAGACATGGTGATCATTCTCTGTGTCTGCGACACCAACCCACGACAGGACTATTGCAATCGGCGGTGAG
Source organism: Cepaea nemoralis (assembly GCA_014155875.1). Classification (NCBI taxonomy): domain Eukaryota; kingdom Metazoa; phylum Mollusca; class Gastropoda; order Stylommatophora; family Helicidae; genus Cepaea; species Cepaea nemoralis. Next base: position 625,679 of record JACEFZ010009833.1, on the reverse strand, counting down.
CATATGTGTCGAATCTTGCGAACAGAGTAGCATTCGTAACCGGACAAAAACACAAGGGGCCAATGACCCCGTCTCTTCCTCCTCCCCGGCGGGTGTAAAGAGATATAAACAATGTTAGAAGGTGGGGCATCTAACGATCAGACAAGTCTTCCAGTTGCTTCTTTCATGGTGGTGTTTATACAAGAAAGGTATTACATGAAAGCACCTATTTCTTGACACTGTTTATGTTACCCCTATGTACTGGTTTGTATAGTGCGTTTGGGGGTGTGAAATGGTGTCTTGATCACTATATAATCTGCTGAAAAGTTTAAAGGATCTCATTTCTGACCATGACTTGTGCAAGCCCCATATTTATAGACCTGTCTCAACTCAATGGGTGATGTAGTCAATCTCATGCAATTGCATCCCAAGTTAAGTAATATTCTAGAAACGATTTTAGGATGTGTCGACCTGGGTCAATGAACATGATTCCCACCACGAAGGGAATTCGAACACATTACCACCAGACCGACTAGAATGCCTACTAGCCACAGTACTAGCGAGGTTCCATCTTAGTCCGTGTATGCAATCTATAAATGGAAGTTATACTTGGATTAAGAAATGTAAAGTAAAGGACTCCTTTCCACGCCTTTGAGTGTATTGGACGTATGGTGCTAGCCAAATAGGATTAGACTAACGGGTCTATACAAATCGCCTCCTCTATGGGGATTTCAGCCGGTCTCTCTGGCCTAGGGGTTACACGACTTTCTCCGTAATCCCGTATACTCTCGTAACGTGACGTGACGTGTGCGGGAATTGGTAGCGGTTCTCTCCGCGTCAGTAACTTACGGGGTATGTGAGCCAGTCGCTCAGAAAGCAATGGCAAACTACTGAGCGTAATCTTGCCAAGAAATCAACAATCAGTTGAAAGATGCTGATTTTGACAGCGATGTCCTGTAAAGGATATGCGGAGGGAAAATGGGGATTTCGAGGACAAAACCGCCCTACTGACAAGTACATGATAACATTCTGCCTTTCTTTCCTCCTTTCCTAAGAAAGCCAGAGAAGCAATGTTATTTCTGCGAACGTTGAGACGATGGTCGTTGCAGTTTCATGTTAGCGGATCCACGTAATTAAGCTGGTGTGTTATAAAGAAACGGGGCGCAAATAGGTGTAACATGTATCGTGAAGACCTAGAAACGATGGGCTGACTTTGGACGTGTGTGAATCCGGTTCACGGGATTATCTCCCTGCATAACACAATTGCACATGGATACAATGTTCAGACCACTTATTAAGCCTTATAATTTATATGTCAAATGCTGTGTTGAAGTGACTCAGACATAGAAGAAGTGTAGGTTTCTGGTTGGTAACTGCATAATTTATTGCCTTCACTGAAGACGACGGGACACCACTGTTTCTGAACGGTGTTTTATTTCCATATATCATGATTTCGTGTGACAGGAGAGCATTTATAACATACTTGCAAGCAAGTAACAGCTGATATATCACAACTTATGTAGATGTCTTCAGTCATGTGTATTTATAACCAGGTTTAAAGGCACATGATGCATTTACTACTATGTATAGGTATATCAGTGTTTGTATTACACGACCATTGGTGTAAGAGCGTTATCAGTTCAAAGAGTGCATCTTTAAAATTAAAGACTCGTCATGAGGTACATGATATGGTTCAACCCAAATTGGACATTACGGCGGATACAGACAGAGAAGATGGACTTACTTATACACATGTGACACATTCACAAGAGGATGACTTTGTCAATCATTTACAAAATAATCGTGACGTCAGTAAAACATTTCAGATGAGAACTAACACACAAGCCAATGTTGTTCAACCCAATCCATGTTCTGTAAAATTTGATGCAACGGATACAATAGTGGACTGTACTGGAATGTTTCTCACAAATATTAGTTCAACATGGTTTTCAAGAAATACCACTGTAATACTGCTCGATAATAACCAAATAACAATTGTAGATAATGTAAGCTTGTCATCTCTCACACACCTTCGTTATCTCAATTTATCAAGTAACAAAATAATACAGATTCAAGAAAATGCTTTCAGTGGACTAGTAAACCTGGAAACCCTTAATCTGGAAGCTAATAAGTTAAACGAGCATGCATACCCTCCAGGAATATTTGATTCTCTATATCGGTTAAAAAACCTCTACCTAAGGATGAATGCAGAAACTGAAAATCTACCGGGGATTTTATTTAGACAACTTAAAAGCCTGCAGTCTTTATCTGTGGATGCAGTAGGGGAAACTTTCAGCTTAGACAACGTGTTCACCAGCTTGACAACGTTAGTGGTGTCAGGGGATGTCAAGGTCATTGATCATACAAGTTTCAGGAGTTTTCCACACACAACGGAATTGAGAATTGATCGACTTCCTTCTCTCACTAACTTCACGGACACCGCTTTGAAGCCACTTCAGAGTTTGGATATTCTCACTATTTATAACATGCACATTGGTATTGAGAAATCGTTACAGATTCTAAAACCTTTAACAGGCAAAAATATGACATCAATCAGCTTCTCCAAAGTATATTTCCTTGGAAAAAGTAGAGATTTCAACATTTATAATAACGAGGGAATCCTGAATGCAGAAAAGACACAATATTTGAGGAAGATATGTGTTAAACACTTATCTCTAATCAAAAGTTTTGTAGTTGTAATAAAAATTAACGCATTCAGTGGCGGCGTGTTAAGTAATTGTTTAAAAACTATTGACCTATCATCTAACAAACTTTCCGGTAATTTATTTGTCATTCCAGTTATGATGCATTTCAAGAACATTGAGTCAGTTAATTTGGAGAATGAAGAACGGTCCTGTTATATTAAACGCACATTTCCCAATGACAGAAAAGAGCTACATACTGATGGTCAAAGTCGTGGACAAATACCAACGAACTACCATTCACAGCAATTAACAAAGCGTGGAACTGATTACTCCAAGAAACACAGTGACACAACAATCAACATTAAAAGGATGCTGCAATGGTATCAGCACCCACATAAAAGTTCATATGACGAAATCACCAGTGCAACATTTCCGGACACTGGAGTCGAAAGTAAAATAACAATACAGTGTCCTTTGTCAATACCATCAGCAGACGTGACACGCCTTCCAACCTTCAGAGCTTATACGTCAAAATCTTTCAAATATTTCAAAGCAAGAGGAATTGCTTCTAACGCCGGGTCGTTAGATGGAAATTACATCTTTGTAGGCGGGAGCAATCTGCGTTACTTAGACTTGAGAGACAACGGGTTTAAAAATTTCTTTGGTAATTTCGTTGGTCTTGATGTGCTGCAGACTTTTATGTTATCAGGAAATGATGCTTCAAATTTATCTGAAACATTTTTTGATGGAGTCTGTCGTCTTGCTGAACTAGACTTATCAAACTGTCATCTCGATGGCGATTTCATGACAAGTGAAAGTGCTAGAATCTTTCAGAATCTACATGATTTAAAACGACTGGACCTCTCATTAAACTTTTTGAACACTTTGCAAAATGGAACGTTTGGTTCAAACAATTTAATAGAAGAACTCAACTTATCTAAAAATCGATTTAGGAACATTCCTTTTGAGCTCAGAAACACACCTAAACTCAAACGTCTGGACCTACGAGAAAATTCTATTACAATCTTGACATCACGTGAGAGAAATGAGATAGACAGTCTAGCCACACAGCCTGCCGGGTTTAGACTGCTTATATCAGGAAATATTCTCTCGTGTGGATGTAACAACTTCAGGTTCCTCATTTGGTTGCACACTACTAGCGCTAGACTCGATGATGGTAACAATTTTACCTGCATGAATGACGAAGGTCAATTGTCTTACTTAAGCAATGTTACTGATCTAGAAACATTATGGAGGAAATGTTGCGGTAGAACTGTCTTACTTATGTCTCTAATTTTGTTATGCAGCATGATTACAGGATTTCTTCTAGTGTTCTTTGTTTGGAAAAACAAAACTTTCATCAAGTCGAAGATTCTCCAGATCCTGACAGGATACAAGCTAAAGATGCCACAAGATTATCCTACTGGGGTTTTCATAGGATATGCGGAGAAAGATTACAACTTCCCATGTTTTGTTTTATGCAAATTTATTGAAGAAGAACTTAATCTCACCACATACATATACAATCGTGATAATATTCCAGATTGTGACCGGGCCAGTAGTATTGTAGATGCTATAAATACCAGCTGGAGAATCATTCTTGTAGTAACTGACAAATTTGTTCATAACGACGACTGGTCCATGTTTACAACAAGAACGGCCATATATGGACTATCTCCGGCCAACCCTGCCCGAGTCGTTGTACTAGTTCAAGAAAATCTTCAACACAGACTCCCTCAAGAAGTTCTTTGCTCAGTTCCTGAGGAGAATATTCTCGTAGTGTCTTCATGGAAAATCAGCGATAAATTGGAGAGAAAACTTAGAATCTCTCTTATGAACATAGAATAACATCTCGCTTGTAAACTGAGAGATGATGACCAACGCTGTTAACATACGAGAGGACTTCACATGAAAACCTTAAAAGTGTTATAGAAGTTACAATAACTAAGCAATTGTCTTTTACCTGTCAATAGTGTTGTTAAAGATGTCAAGAGTGTTAAGCACGTGACACAGTGACGTTAAAGGCAGGTTAAAGATATCCGCCCCACATTTAAGTTGAGTTGAGTTGGGTGTAGCTATGAACCGACATCACTGCACTCAGGACATTTTCATACACACTCCAACCCCTCGTTCAACATCCAGCGAAAAGCAATCTTACTAATCATTCTCACCGCTATCTTATTGAAAGTTTTCCTGGTCTTCCCTTTAAGTTTTGAGATTCTACCAGAGCCCCTGCCAATCCCCGCAATCGCATCCTTTCCCCATACGGGTACACCTTCTTCACCTGGTCCCACAAACGCACGATCACCTCTTCCTTGTCAATGGGTAATCTACCACTAAGAGGTGCATTCTTGTCAGCTTATCAGCCTGTTCATTTCCCTGCATTCCTGCATGGCCAGGGCAAGATAATCTCACAATCTGTAGCATCTGAAGCGAGGTGAGCCATTCCACACGAAACATTCCTTTCTTTACTTTACTAAGCATACTCCTTGAGTCCGTGATGAAGACAATGTGTGCTGCAGTGGTCTCCTCTAACCAACCGAATGCCTCTGTGACTGCTTCCACATCCATTCTCCTTCTGGAGGTCGTAGTCGCATATACCATACACTTCTTTTTCAAGAATCGCCCATTAGCCTTCGCAGTGAATCCCCAACCACTTCGTCTGTTTCTCACCACAGACTAAACAGTGTATATCACACATGTCACCTTGATCAGTTGTTGCACCTCAAACTCTGAGCGGCCCGCTGTTCATTCTCTGCACTCACGACTCAGTGTTACTATTACATTGTGCCAGTCCGTCATGTCTGCCGGTACTTCAATCCACTCATTTTCACGATTGATGGTCTCTAGATCACACACTTGACATATAGATATTTCTGCCTGTGCCATCCAGGACCTGGCTTCATGGAAGAGGTTATCCCTATCTACAGCAACTCTCAGGTACCATTTGGCCTGAAGGACCCTAAGCCTATCCGCCATTGATGGTAGCGCTAGGAAATGTCTCATGCATATAATTGATGTGTTCTTTGTGCACCTCAAAATCATTTGCATGGCCGCATTTTATATGAGCTCCAACCTGTCAAGCTGGCTCTTCGATACTGTCAGAATCCCCAAGCCATACTCAATGACAGAAATTATTAACTGCTGAAAGAGCCTGTAAAGCATCCTCTGCTCTACCTCAGTTGCTGCCATCGCCCTCAAAGCATTACCAGCCTTCACCACCAAAGCCTCCATATAATCTTTAAAAGACATACACCTGTCGAAGGTAATACTGAAGTACTTCAAGTTAGTCTCTCTACTAAGAGGACATCCATTCAATATAATATATGGGACATCTGTCCCACATGTGACATGTACCATGGCGAAGCTGCTTTCTCTTATCCGATTTTTGATCAGTGAAAGGGTGAAACCTATAGAAATTCGTCGGCGAATTAAATTCCAGTATGGTGATGCATGCCTGTCAGTCCAGGAAGCGTATGTGTGGAGTGGGAAGTTTCAAATGGCGTAACTTCTGTGACAAACTGTTCACTACTGGGTCAGGCACACCGATTAGTGACCCCAGCGTCGATTGCAGCCGTTGAAGGTCTCATACAGGATAACCGCCGATTGACTGTGAGTGACATTGCCTCACATCTTTACATTATTCAAGTTTCATAAGACCAAATCATCCATGATGTGCTACAGTACCTCAAAGTGCCTGCAAGGTGGGTGCCACGGCAGTTTACTCCAGAATTGAAACAACGACGCATTGATGCTTGTCAAGAACTATTGCAGTTCTTTGAAGCAGAAGGTGCTGGTTTCCTATCAAGAATTATTACTCGAAATGTAACCTGGGTTCACTACAGAGCCGGAAACGAAGAGACAGAGCAAGGAATGGCGCCATCCCTACTCAGGGAAATCAAGGAAGTTTCGCACGCAACGATCTGCAGGGAAGGTTATGTTGACTCATTTGGGATGAACGAGGCGTTATTTTAGAGCACAACATACCAAGAGGGAAACCTGTCATCAGTTATACGTGTACAGATCTTCTCTGGAATCAACTTCGACCAGAAATAAAATCCAAACAACATGGGCTTCTGAGTGTCCTTTTGCACCATGACAATGCTCGAACACATCATGCCCATGCAACGGTTGAAACCATCGAAGACCTCCACTTTTAGAGTATACCACATTCCGCGTACTCGCAAGACCTAGCTCTAAATGATTTCCATCTGTTTGGACAATTCAAAGAGTCATTGTCTGATGAAGTGGTACAGGATTTGGTGCATGAGTGGTTACACACTCGACTAAGTGAAATGTTTTTCTACAGGAATCCAAGAACTTTATCGGCGCTGGGGGACTTGCATTGAACACACTGATGACTACATGGAATAATGATGCATTTCTGCATTATTTTTTTCATAATATATTCACCCGCAAAACAAAAGCAAAACATTTTGTTCTGATTCAACATCGAAAGATTGGAGTTTTCAGTTGAACTGTTGGTTTACTTTTAACTGTTTTATGTACGTAAAAGTATATATAGTGTGTTTTTTTGTTTTTGTTTTTTGAGTATCGGAGCAAATGTACATGTCTGCTTGAAGACAGTAATACACAGGTAGATACTGTAGTGTAATTTTTCAAGCTGAAAGATGTAGTTCAGCAACGAATTACCTGGCTGAACGAACGCCAAACATACCTCATGTCCCTAAGCCTATGATTGACTTATACAAAACAAGCTTAGTGTTGTGGAACAATCTTTCATAAGAAATCAAAGACATCACCAATCCCTATACATACAATCAAAACCTATTTGAACACTATCTCAGTGGGACGCAGCGGTGTTTCCAAGGCACCAGAGCCAGGTTCTATACTGGCCAAGACCTACTAACACGTCCTAGTCGTGCGTCCTGGGCAACAGGTCCCTTCGGGGTCCTGGCTAACGTAGTAGGATTCTTCCGAAGTCGGAGAGTATCTGCCTGCACAGCGAGGAACCACCAGTCTGCACACCAATAAGCCAGAAATGGGACAACGGATACTCACGCAAACCTCAGGTCCTGTATGACATCACACTGATGGTGGACAACAGAATGTCTTCATCCAACATACATGACCTCACGCTGAGGTTCACAACCAGTGAACGCAAGCAAGTAAGCAATCAATTATCTCAGTAAAGACTGCATGCCCCCTTAAAAAGAAAAACAAAAAAACAAATATAATAATTATTATCTCGAAGGAAATCTAGTATAATAAACAGGCCCTTAACTCTGGTACGTTATATCTACCTTAGCTACTTTTAACTATCATGTCAACAATTAGCTTTAGTGAGCCATGTATTGTTTATTATTGCACATTTTAGCTCCATAAGTGATGTATGAAGGACATATTGTATGATATGATGAGAGCAGAGGGGTCAGAAAGGCAGAATGTCAGACGAGCCTACGGGCCCAAGTCTTGACGCTTTAAACATAAAGTTCGTTCGTTCATTCGTTACCTACTTACAATTGTGTTTATCTGCCTGTCAGGAAGTATCCGATCTCGCAATCCAATAGATCAGGGGGCATGTGTTGTATAATATACCAATGTTTCTTAAATTAAACACACACAGCTCTATGCTGACTGCCCTGCACGTCCTGAGTCTGAGACGGACACTCTAACCTCTCGGCCACGGCTCCCAGTTAGACATTTAACAGATTCAGCGCCAAACAAAAAGTAGGTTTGGACAAATAAACATGGATGGCAGAAAATGGGAAGTTATGGTGTGTCATATTTATGACTTCAATGTTGTTAATATGGTAGCAGACATGGTATATTATAATGCAATGACATTTTGTCGAAATATAAACCCATGGCAGATAGGCTACAGGAAGTCGCTTAAGACGATTAATAATCCCATTGCATGTAGACATTTTATCCTGTAGTAATGTAGCAGCATATTCTTCTTCTTCTTCAGCGTTCCGAGCCATTGAGGTTCTTTGCTGCAGGTACAATCCGTCTCCATTCGTCTCTCTGGTTGACCTTCTCTTGCCAGTCGTTGATTCCAAGTGCTTGTAGGTCTGTATATATATTATCTCTCCACCGTCTTCTTGATCTACCTCGGGGTCTACGGTCATTTATTTCCTGAGTGTAAGCGAGTTTTGTTTCCCTATTGTCTTCCATTCTTTCTATATGCCCCAGCCATTGTAGTCTATTAGCCTTAATGATACCAGTTATTAGCGGGGACTTAAACAGATCATAAATGTCTTTGTTACTTCTTCTTTTCCACTCTCCACTTTGTGTATCCCTAATGGGTCCAAAGATGCGTCTTAAAACTTTGTGCAGCATATGGACACAGAAAAAATAGCACACAATTGTTACTAAATAATTATAATCATGTGCCCTGTCAACTAGCGTGAGCGTTCATGTCTCTTCACAGATCTTGGTCCTTGGTGTTCTGGATCATTCCTGCTGAGGACATTTCTCAATACCAGAGTCTCCGGCCATCAAACATTATTTCTCTCGGCCCTCCTCTAACTCTTCCCCACTGGTCTTTAAAGATTATGCTTGTCTCTGTTGTCTTATTTCTTACTAGATATCATAGCATATAGATGGGATTGATTTGTATTAATTTTGACTTTCTTTTAAATGGAAACATAATATGCTGTTTTACTTCATTTCATTTTTGTTTATTCTACAGCTTTTTCATACTTGTATACATTTAACATGCGTGACACGTGATTGTTTGAAATACAAAAGCGTTATGCATATTAAACGTGCTGGGGGTATATTTCTTATTAAGTAAATTAATGAGACAGGGATGTGTGCTCTCTCCTCTGCTAATTTAATATCGACATGGACAGAATATCCAAAGAAGCAAGCCTTGACAGAACAGATTTAGAAAATTTAGAACTCTTTACTCCAGATGAAACAACTGATTCACGGGAAATAAATGAACTTATATTTGCAGACGATCAGTGCCTGTTTTACAGCGATGAGGGCAGAGTGCAAAATCATATTAATAGTCTGAGTAGTTCAACATGCAGCAGATACAATATGAGCATAAACACAGCCAAAACCGAAGTAATGCAAGTTAGAAGAGCGCCTGGTCCACTAAGTATACAGATAACACAACTCTGAAACAAGTTTAAAAATTCAAATATCTTGGAAGTATGATCACAGAAGATGGCAGACTGGACTGAGAAATCGAAATCAGATGTCAAAAATCTAGACCACTTACATATCAACTATCACCCTTACTGAAACATACAAATATACCCGTGTCCGCAAAACGACAGATAATAAACAGCATATTCACACCAACCCTATGCTACCAATCTCAAGCTTGGACTTTATCTAAATCACACTTTCGAAAAAAAATCAACACCTGCGAGATGAGATGCCTGAGGAGAGCTGCCAACTTAACAATCCTAGACCGAGTAAGAGATGCTGTTATCAGAAAGACTGTGGGATCAACATCTTGTGCCACATTTATTGAAAGTGGTATGGCTATGTCGTTAGAATGCAACACCATCAACTACCATCACTGGCTTTACATAAAAGATCATCTGCGACGAGACCAAGAGGACGTCCAAGAAGAAAATGGATTGACGACATCAAAGACATTGTACAATCACACGGAATGACACTATCCAGTGCCGCCCACCGGGCGCTGGAGCGTAAATTATTCCTCCCCACGACGCTTGACGGCAGACGTGGAAGACGATGATGATGATGATGATGATGATGATGATGATGATGGTGATGATGATGATGATGATGATGATGATGATGATGATGATGATGATGGTGATGATGATGATGATGATGATGATGATGATGACGACGACGACTATGATGATGGTGATGATGATGATGACGACGACGACTATGATGATGATGATGATGATGATGATGATGATGATGGTGATGATGATGATGATGATGATGATGATGATGATGGTGATGATGATGATGATGATGATGATGATGATGATGATGATGATGATGATGATGATGATGATGATGATGATGATGATGATGATGATGATGATGATGATGATGATGATTCGATATGTGAATGAATGGTTGCATGGAGGATTGTTTCAGTTTATCAAATCATTCTTGTATATTCATTGTCATCACCATCATCATTACTATTAGCATGGCTGTCATGTTTCAGTTTATCAACTCATTCTTGTATGGTCATTGCCATTATCACCATCATTACCATTAGCATGAATGTCATGTTTCATTTTATCACATCATTTTTGTATGGTCATTGTAATTATCACCATCATTACCATTAGCATGAATGTCATGTTTCGGTTTATCACATCATTCTTGTATGGTCATTGCCATTATCACCATCATTACCATTAGCATGAATGTCATGTTTCAGTTTATCACATCATTCTTGTATGGTCATTGCCATTATCACCATCATTACCATTAGCATGAATGTCATGTTTCAGTTTATCACATCATTTTTGTATGGTCATTGTCATTATCACCATCATTACCATTAGCATGAATGTCATGTTTCATTTTATCACATCATTTTTGTATGGTCATTGTAATTATCACCATCATTACCATTAGCATGAATGTCATGTTTCGGTTTATCACATCATTCTTGTATGGTCATTGCCATTATCACCATCATTACTATTAGCATGAATGTCATGTTTCAGTTTATTACATCATTCTTGTATGGTCATTGCCATTATCACCATCATTACCATTAGCATGAATGTCATGTTTCAGTTTATCACATCATTTTTGTATGGTCATTGTCATTATCACCATCATTACCATTAGCATGAATGTCATGTTTCAGTTTATCACATCATTTTTGTATGATCATTGTCATTATCACCATCATTACCATTAGCATGAATGTCATGTTTCATTTTATCACATCATTTTTGTATGGTCATTGTCATTATCACCATCATTACCATTAGCATGAATGTCATGTTTCAGTTTATCACATCATTTTTGTATGGTCATTGTCATTATCACCATCATTACCATTAGCATGAATGTCATGTTTCAGTTTATCACATCATTCTTGTATGGTCATTGTCATTATCACCATCATTACCATTAGCATGAATGTCATGTTTCAGTTTATCACATCATTCTTGTATGGTCATTGTCATTATCACCATCATTACCATTAGCATGAATGTCATGTTTCAGTTTATCACATCATTTTTGTATGGTCATTGTCATTATCACCATCATTACCATTAGCATGAATGTCATGTTTCATTTTATCACATCATTTTTGTATGGTCATTGTAATTATCACCATCATTACCATTAGCATGAATGTCATGTTTCGGTTTATCACATCATTCTTGTATGGTCATTGCCATTATCACCATCATTACCATTAGCATGAATGTCATGTTTCAGTTTATCACATCATTCTTGTATGGTCATTGCCATTATCACCATCATTACCATTAGCATGAATGTCATGTTTCAGTTTATCACATCATTCTTGTATGGTCATTGCCATTATCACCATCATTACCATTAGCATGAATGTCATGTTTCAGTTTATCACATCATTTTTGTATGGTCATTGTCATTATCACCATCATTACCATTAGCATGAATGTCATGTTTCAGTTTATCACATCATTTTTGTATGGTCATTGTCATTATCACCATCATTACCATTAGCATGAATGTCATGTTTCATTTTATCACATCATTTTTGTATGGTCATTGCCATTATCACCATCATTACCATTAGCATGAATGTCATGTTTCGGTTTATCATATCATTCTTGTATGGTCATTGCCATTATCACCATCATTACCATTAGCATGAATGTCATGTTTCAGTTTATCACATCATTTTTGTATGGTCATTGTCATTATCACCATCATTACCATTAGCATGAATGTCATGTTTCAGTTTATCACATCATTTTTGTATGGTCATTGTCATTATCACCATCATTACCATTAGCATGAATGTCATGTTTCGGTTTATCACATCATTCTTGTATGGTCATTGCCATTATCACCATCATTACCATTAGCATGAATGTCATGTTTCAGTTTATCAAATCTTTCTTGTATGGTCATTGTCACCACCACCATCACATGGCTGTCATGAGGTCGGCGGAGTCGAATAGATAGGGGTGCGCACTTTTTAAACATCCGATATTCTGATGCAGAGGTAGCCAGGTTCACCCCTACACAGGTCAGTTGGAATAAAATGTTGACTTCTCGTCCTTGACTTGAAGACGTAATTACAGGTATCTCTGAAGTCGGAGTGGGTTCTCCTAATGGCGAGGGATACTGGTAATTGGCAAAGATAGTCCACAGACAGAATTCACTCCAGTTACCAGGTGTAGTATATGGACTACACTTGTGTTTAAAATAAAAACAGACTATTATTTCTTTGATCATAAATGTCTTGGAATACTGAGAAAAGCCGTAATAGAGTATCGAGCACGCTTACATGTCGGCCATATGGCCAAGTCTTCGAATCCCCATTCGAATAGAAGAGATACGTTTCACTGATCTAGATTTCAAAGCCCACCCAGTCTGAAAGGTGACAACGTATATATTCTGGAAAACTTTGACTACGCCAACCATCGAACACCCGGTGATCTATTAAAACTATGGACCAGCACCACCCTAAATAAGAATCACCGCGTAGAAAATAGTCCATAATGTATGTACCGTTTCTTAGCTTCAGCGGTAGTCTATTTCACCATTGTGTAGTTATGTATTCGCAATGATACAGGGGTCTTTTATTAGTTTATCAACACAAAATTTACATAATGTCATGAAAGTTCTCATACGTTAATTATCAGAATCCACAAGGTCACAATCATAATACAAATATACAAATACACAAAATAAAACAATAGGATATATGGTTAAGTACGGTTTAGGTGATATAACGTCTAAATAAATCAGTCCCAGAAGATCCTCTGGATATACAGCCCGCAGAAAATGAGCTGCATATCAACTGCGAAACACCATCCAAGTAAGACATTAGCAAAGCCATTAACTACTGAAAGGATGGTAAAGTTGCTGGACCAGATGACATTAAAGCAGAGGTCATTAAAACTAGCATGCACACCTCATCTGAATCCATATTGTGGAAAACTGTAGATTTACTAACAGACAAGAGAGAAGAATGTCTGATGAAGTGCCAGGGTAAGGGAACTTACAGGAATATCAAACTTATAGAGGAATAATTTTGCTGTCAGGTCTGCGAAGAAAATTAAACAGAATCATTCTGGAGAGATTAATGGATGTCATTGAAAAACAACTAAGGGATGAACAGACCGACTACCGACCACATAGATCCTGCACTGATCAGAGAGTTACACTGCGCATAATTTAACAAAGCATTGGGCTGAACTCACCACACTATATTGGATTTGTGGACTACCAGATAGCAATGAAAGAGAATCTTTTTTATTTAAATTGATGAGACATTATGGAATATCACAGAAAATCATTAACCTTGTAAAAGCAATATATACTAACACGAAGGAAAGCGTCCTCCATGAGGGGCAACTAACGGAGGCCTTCCAGGTCAGGATAGCGATGAGACCGGAATGCTTCTTGTTACCCTATCTATTCTTACTGATTACGGACTGGATATTAAAGACGACAACGAAAACTGTCTGAAATGCAGATCAATGAGTTCCCTTGACAAAGCAGTACGATTATCTGGACTTTGCTGACACCATCGCCCTCCTGTCTCACGCACGAAATCAGATACAGGATAAGCTAGCAACACTAGATGGGAGGTCACAATAGCTAGGTTTACAATTTTATAGTAGAAAGACATAGATAATGAAAATAAATCATGCAAATTATAACCATATCTCCTTATGCGAAACCTCACTTCGAGAGACAGAATCATATACCAAATTAGGTAGCAATGTAGACATAGAGGGTGGAACAGATAAAGATATCAGAATAAGAATACAGAAGACTTGAAGTGCTTTTATAACACTAGGATATTTGAAGAAGACAAAATAAATTAAACTTAACACAAAAGTTCGAATATTCAATTCTAACGCCAAATCAGTACTGCTGTTTGGGTCAGAAACCTGGAAAACAACTAAAACTGTTACAAATAAACGACAAACATTCAATATTTGATGCCTGCGTAAAATAAAAGGAGTGAAATGGAATGACAAAATCACCAATGTCGAACTCAAGGAGAGAACGAGACAAATACCAGTGAACCAATACGTGAAGAAAAGACTCTACAGCTGGATAGGCCATACACTGAGAAAACCCGAGAATAGTTTAAATAGAAAAGCGTTAGTCTGAACCAAGAATGAAAAAAAAATAACTATATATATATATATATATAATACGAAAGGAAATGTACAGAGCTGCATAGGATAACTAAAGATGTGGGAAAGTGTAGCGAAGTGACCTTGTTGAGGGCGTATGTCTCAATTTGTGATAGAGGTCCAAAAAAAAAGGTGATATATCAGAGAAAACGACGTTGGCGATGGACTAAATGCGAAAAACACATGGGATTCGCGGCACCTGTCCCCCCCCCCTCCCCCCCAAACCCACCCTCATGAGTGTATAAAAGATAGACAGATATATTGGTAGAAAGGGACAGCATCTAACGATAGGGAGCCTCATGTCGTGCTTGCTCCACGGAAGAGTTTATACTACCAGGATTTTATAGTAGGGGGAAGGTGTTTACATAAAACACCTTTTTCTTAACACTGTTTATGTTAACCCAAGGGACCTGCTTGAATAGAGCGTTGGTGGTAAACTAGTGTCTAGATCACATCTTTGTCCTCGTGTCAACGTTTTAAAGACAACCCCCCCCCCCCCCCTCTTCCCATTTGACACAATGAAGTGCGCTAGCCCCATATTTTAAGACTAGTCGACATTTAAAGGGTTCTGTCGACTTTTTAGTGTTAGATTAGTCGTTTAGTCGACGGATCAACATCACGGCACAAGTGTAACCCATAAGTGCTCCGTTCTACTCCTAACTCAATCCTGAGTCCGGAGAATCTCAGCTCAATGCATGAACTCCGTAGCACCGGCGAGGAACCTGAAATACTTTGGGTAGATGTTTAACTCGAAAAATGTTTCGTGTGTCGTCTATATCATGCAAATTCGTCCCAGGAAATGCCCGTTGCAGCTTTGAAACTGTTATCAGAGTCACATAATCAGGAAGACTAACTTAAAGAAAAGGATATTATAAAAGTTTAAAATGTTCCCTGTAGACGTGGGAGTCGGTATTCTTACAACAATAACTTGGGACGTATATGAAGCCAGTTCACTCGATTCCCTTCCTCCTCATCACAATAGTACATGATATCTTGGGGCTGTCATACAGCTTGTTACGCCTCATTGGTTCTGTATCAAGTTCATTGTTTAACGGATTAAGAAATAGTTGGAGTTTTATATTCGGGTACTGCATTATTTATTTCCTTCCTTGCAGAGGTGTTTTACTTATATATATATATTTAATGAGTTGTGTGAAAGGAATGCATTTTTAACATACATGTCAGCGAGTAATCGCTAGGAAATCGCAGCTTATAATGGAGATATTTTCAGTCATACATTTCTGACTAATTTTGAAGACACAAGATGCATTCAACATTATGTATAGGTGTATGAATGCTCGTGTTACTCTATCATTGCTGTCAAAGCGTTATCATTTCAAAGAATACATCTGTGAAAATACAGGCTCATCATGAGAATCGGGCCACAGTTCAGCCTAATCTAGGCATTACATCAGATACACAGAGAAAAGGAGGAGTTACATTCACAAATAAGGTACATTCACAAGAGGTCAACTTAGTCAACCATTTGCAAAATAATCGTGACGTCAGTAACATAATTCAGAGGAGAGCTAACACACAAGCCGGAATTCTTCAACCCAATCCATGTTCTGTACGATTTGATGCAACGGATACAACAGTGGACTGTACTGAAATGTCTCTCACAAATATTAGTTCAACAGGGTTTTCAAGAAATACCACTGTAATACTACTCGATAATAACCAAATAACAGTTGTAGATAACGTAAGCTTGTCATCTCTTATTCACCTTCGTTATCTCAGTTTATCAAATAATCAAATAATGCAGGTTCAAGAAAATGCGTTTCGAGGTCTGATAAACCTGGAAACTCTCAATCTGGAACATAATAAGTTAACCAAGCATGCATACCCTGCAGGAATACTTGATCCTCTTTTTCGGTTAAGAAACCTCTACCTCAGGATGAATACAGAAACAGAAAATCTACCGGGGATTTTATTTAGACAACTTAAAAGCCTGCAGTCTTTATCTGTGGATGCAGTAGGGGAAACTTTCAGCTTAGACATCGTGTTCACCAGCTTGACAACGTTAGTGGTGTCAGGGGATGTGAAGGTCATTGATAATACAAGTTTCAGGAGTTTCCCGCACACAACGGAATTGAGAATTGATCGACTTCCTTCGCTCACTAACTTCACGGACACCGCTTTACAGCCACTTCAAAGTTTGGATATTCTCACTATTAATAACATGCACATTGGTATTGATAAATCGTTACAGATTGTGAAACCTTTAACAGACAACAATATGACATCAATTAGCTTCTCCAACGTATATTTCGAAGGAAAAAGTATAGATTTCAACTTTTATAATAACGTGGGGATTCTGAATGCAGAAAAGACACAGTATTTGAGGAAGATATGTGTAAAACACTTGTCTCTAATCAAAAGTCATATAGTTGTAATAAAAATAAATGCATTCAATGACGGCCTGTTAAGTAATTGTATAAAAAGTATCGACTTATCGTCTAACGAGCTTTACAGTAATGGCTTCATAATTCCAGTCATGATGCAATTTAGGAATATTGAATTAATTAATTTGGAGAATAAACAACGTTGCTGTTATATTAAAGACACATTTCCGGGCGACAATAAAGAGCAACCTACTGATGGAAAAAGTCGTGGACAAATACCGACATACTATAATTCACAGCAATTAACAAAGCGTGAAACTGATTACTCCAAGAAACACAGTGACACAACAATCAACATTAAAAGGATGCTGCAATGGTATCAGCACCCACATAAAAGTTCATATGACGAAATCACCAGTGCAACATTTCCGGACACTGGAGTCGAAAGTAAAATAACAATACAGTGTCCATTGTCAATACCACCAGCGGACATGACACGCCCTCCAACCTTCAGAGCTTATACATCAAAATATTTCAAATATTTCAAAGCAAGGGGAATTGCTTCTAACGCCGGGTCGTTAGATGGAAATTACATCT
This sequence comes from Cepaea nemoralis, assembly GCA_014155875.1. Lineage (NCBI taxonomy): Eukaryota > Metazoa > Mollusca > Gastropoda > Stylommatophora > Helicidae > Cepaea > Cepaea nemoralis. The sequence continues at coordinate 607,805 of JACEFZ010009833.1, read as the reverse complement.
TTGTAGGCGGGAGCAATCTGCGTTACTTAGACTTGAGGGACAGTGGGTTTAAAAATTTTGTTGGTAATTTCGTTGGACTCGATGTGCTGCAAACGTTAATGTTGTCAGGAAATGATGCTTCAAACGTTTCTGAAACATTTTTTGATGCATTCTGCCATCTTGCTGAGCTCGACTTATCAAACTGTCATCTCGATGGCGATTTCATGACAAGTCAAAGTGCTAGAATCTTTCAGAATCTACATGATTTAAAACGACTGGACCTCTCATTAAACTTTTTGAACGCTTTGCAAAATGGAACTTTTGGTTCAAACAACTTAATAGAAGAACTCAACTTATCTAAAAATCGATTTAGGAACATTCCATTTCAGCTCAGAAACACGCCTAAACTCAAATTTCTAGACCTACGAGAAAATTCTATTACAACCTTGGAGTCACGTGAAAGAGATGAGATAGACAGTCTAGCCACACAGCCTGCCGGATTTAGACTGCTTATATCAGGAAATATTCTCTCGTGTGGATGTAACAACTTCAGGTTCCTCATTTGGTTGCAGACCACTAGCGCTAGGCTCGATGATGGTTTCAATTTTACCTGCATGAATGACGAAGGCCAGTTGTCGTACTTCAGCAATGTTACTGATGTAGAGGCTTTATGGAGGAAATGTTGCGGTAGGACTGTCTTACTTATGTCTCTAATTTTGTTATGCAGCAAGATTACCGGATTTCTTCTAGTGTTCTTTGTTTGGAAAAACAAAACTTTCATCAAGTCAAAGATTCTCCAGATCCTGACAGGGTACGAGCTAAAGACGCCTCAGGATTATCCTACTGGGGTTTTCATAGGATATGCGGAGAAAGATTACAACTTTCCATGTTTTGTTCTATGCAAATTTGTTGAAGAAGAACTTAATCTCACCACATACATATACAATCGTGATAATATTCCAGATTGTGACCGGGCCAGTAGTATTGTAGATGCTATAAATACCAGCTGGAGAATCATTCTTGTAGTAACTGACAAATTTGTTCATAACGACGACTGGGCAATGTTTACAACAAGAACGGCCATATATGGACTATATCCTGCCAACCCTGCCCGCATTGTTGTGCTAGTTCAAGAAAATCTACAGCACAGACTCCCTCAAGAACTTCTTAGCTCAGTTCTTGAGGATAATATTCTCGTAGTGTCTATATGGGAAATCAGCGATGACTTGGACAGAAAACTTAGAACCACTCTGAAGAACATAGAATAACATCTCGGATGTAAACTGAGAGACGTTGGCCTGCTCTTTTAATATATAACTAAACATTTGAAACTGATATTTTATGACATTGTAACTACAACATTATGGAGTGAATACACATCTAACAAACGTATGTATAAGCCTATACAACAACAGTGAATGCATAGTGAGAGCAACTGTAAGACACTAAGAACCCTTCACAATAAGATCCAGAGTACGACAAGGTAGTGTCCTGTCCCCTCTCTTGATCATAACATATATAGACAACATATGTAAAGAAACCAGCCAAACAGACACCACAAGAACACCGCATGACGAGAACACAGAAGAAGAACCATCTGCAAATTGCACCATTAGATGAACTCCTGTTTGCGTAATGACCAGGCACTCATAGCAAAATTAGAAACTGAATTACAAGACCGCATTAATAGTCTAAATGAAATGTGTAGGGAACATAACATGAAAATTAGCACGAAGTAAAACAGAGGTAACGACAGTAACTAAAGAATAAAAAGCAACAACGCTTCGCCTAAATGAACATCCCTTGAAACAAATAAAGCGTTTCAAGTTCCTAGGTAGTATGATATCATCAAATAGCAAATCAGAAGACGAGATCGACAATAGATGCAATAGTGCAAACCAACTCATTGGACAAATGGCACCAATACTAAAGAACAAACACTTTACAACACAATCTTCCTACCAACTCTATGTTATCAATGTCAAACCTGGACAATGACGAAAAAGAGAAAAGAAAAATCACAACAACAGAAATGAGATTCCCGAGAAGAATAATCAATGTATCAAGAAGATATAAGAACAGAAATTAAGAAATCAGGACTGAAGTAGGGTTGTAGCTGCCTTGATTTTATTAGAAGGCAGCAAGTCAAATGGTTTGGCCGTGCAAGTAGGTTACCAACTAACAGTACACCACAACAAGCAATGATGTACAGACCAGAGGGAAACAAACGAAGAAGCCGACTACGAATGCACGGAATAACAGAGTCCATGGGAATATCGATACATGAAGCCCTAAGTGGGCACTCTCCCGCTGTTTATACTTCACCTCAACACAGCAAGGTACAAGAGGAACATGATGAGATGAGATGAGATGAGATGAGATGAGATGAGATGAGCAGCTACAACAATCTTCTGTCAAGTAATGAAGAATTAATAGCCTTAAAACATCTTGTTCTAGGAATGGTCAAAATCATATATCCGCTTAGTAAGTTGTCTTCTGCAATTATACTCCGCTATTTTTTTTTTCTGATTCAACATCAAAAGATTAGTTTTCACTTGAACCTTTTGTCTTCGCTTAACTGTTTGAGGCACGTAAAAGTGTTTGTAATGTTCATTTCGAGTATCGAAGCAAATCTACATGTCTGCTTGAAGACAGTTATACATAGGTAGTTATAGTGGTGGAGTGGTGTTGAAAGTCGACAGATATAGTTCAGCAGCGAATTACCTGCCTGTCTCTGGGTGCAGAAATGAGTATGTAAGTAGAGTACCCTTTTCTACTCCTTATGGGCATAGGGAATGTGATGCTAGACCCACATTGTTATAGACAGATCGGCACTGGGTGGGTGATGTGATCAGCACCACGGTGGCCCCCTTTACTGCTCAGGACATATCTTGATATTTATTTTAGGCTCGCATGACCTGGAAATCCAGGTCAATTTTTAAAATTCGAATTCGCCTGGTAAAGTTGTAGCCCAGCAAATTACTAGTGTGTTGATGTAACTGTTAGTACAGTGTGTTGACAATGACACGAGAGCGATGGACGAGGGTTCGATGCCAACTCTCGACGATCGATTATGTGGGAGGGGGGATACGTATCACATATTCTTCATATCTACAAAATGTCCTGGTCCTAAGACTTCACATACCCACATCAGAAAGGGGACATTTTTGTTTATTTCTACTTTAATGTCTACTTTCACACATCTGTTTATCTGTCTGCCTGGAGATACCCGATCTCGGCACCAAAGAGATCAGGGGACGTGAGATATTAGAAACCAGTCGTTCTGTGAAATAAATCATATCTATGATGAGAACCTGGCACCTACTGAGTTTGAGGGGAATACTCTTACCTCTCAGCCACGGCTTCCCCTTCGTTAACTAGTTCAATGCTCAAGAAATGCTGCAGCAAAGTAAATTATTGTTGGATCTGCATGCAGATGTATGGACTCATGGAGTCTTATTTAAGTTTACTAAAACATAGTAGCTTGTATGGTCATATTGTTGATAGTCATCAACATCGTCATCATTATCATTACTAATATCATGTTTATAGTAAATGTACTTGAGTATTGGTAGCCCCTGTAGATGTAGAGTGCCAGAATGTTATTTTGCATTTTTCTCAGCTCGCCGTCCAACAAAACAGCCCAGCAGAATAACAGGAGCAACGTTAATAAGTATCAAACGACTTGAGGCAGGCTGACATTTCTTGCAATGCGATATTTATTTGCATAGAATAGCTTGTGACGTCATTAAACAATAACAGTCACCGTTCCCATGTTGATGGGAGGGTCGGTGCTACGTGAATAATCATACACACAATACTGATCATAAATATATCTATTTAATTAATCGAATGCCAAGATAATGATGCTTAACCACCTAGCGTTATTTAGATTACATCCTTGCCGCTTATCATAACAGCGACTAATTACAAGAACTCATGTTCGTTGACAACTTACTACCACTGAGCCATTCCTTCGAATATTGGTTTAAATATTCATGGCCAATCGTCAGTCCTGACTTTAGAGTGTGCCTTGATCATATATCTTTCATCAATAGTGGTTCACTTCTACCATTTCCATCTTCTGGAGGATTTACGATAATAATTCGCCTCTGATAATTTCATGCCGCCTTCTTGTAGTCAGCCGCAAACCTAACTCGCCGGTTGATGACGTATTACGCAGTGACGTTTTTCACATCGTGACGTCACTTGGTGACACTTGCCGTCTGCTGCCTTGAGATTAACTCTTCGAGTTCTTTCTCATTTATAAATTCTGTATCTTATTCTGAAGTGCTACATGGCATTGAGCAGATACCTGCGCACTTACGTGCTGTCTCAGTAGACATTATTTCCATTGATCTGGGTACTCTACAAGATATGCTGGTCCTAACACTTCAAAAACTCATAGCAGATTCCTGCTGGGGGTCTATCCTATATCTAGTTACATATCTCTGTCTACTTACATATCTCTGGCTACTTACATATCTATGTCTACTTACATATCTATGTCTACTAACATATCTATGTCTATTTACATACCTATGCCTAATTTCATATCTCCGCCTTCTTACATATCTCTGTCTACTTTCATATCTCCACCTACTTACTATATCTCTGTCTCTTTACATATCACCGCCTACTTACATATCTCTGTCTACTTATATCTGTCTCAGTGTCTGCCTAGAAGTCTCCGATCTCACTACTCAAGAGATTGGGGATGGGCGGCTTTTGATATTACCGTATTTCCCCGAAATTAAAACTTATCCCTAAAATAAGCCCTAGCTAGGGTTACCAGACATCCGGCAAAGAGAGGACATGGCCTCCTTTTAGTCTAATATTCTCCGTCCGGCAGGCAAAGCTAATAACCTTTAAAATGTCCGGCTTTTCTTATATTTTATGTTATAACAGCTTTTATGTATTGTTGTTACAAGTTACAATGTATCTACACTCTACCGTGTGTTTGCATTCTTTATTAAAACCCATTGCTTTATAATATTTATTTAATTTTCCTTAACTATTTATACCAAATGTGAAACACCAACTATTTGTATAATTTGAATCTAACTGTTGGTCTATTCGGCAACACTAACAATGATGTAGTATCTATGGTCAAAATGTCAATGTTATTTCTGGTTCCGGTAGCAGAGACGCAACTTAAATTTTTTTTTTTTTTAATTTGTAATTTTTGCCTTCTATATTTATGAAACTGGCTTCTACAAAAAGAAAATGCAAATTCTCGAACCCTATGAAAAATACGTTTCCAAGCTTCCATTAAGGACACAACGAGAATGAGGCAAAGTGTACGATTTGCGATAGTTACTTGTCTGTTGCCAACAAAGGAACTACTGACTTGGAGGGCCATGTTGACAGTGAGAGGCATAGAAACATAATCAAAGTGTCCGCGGCATCTAACAAATTGACGCTTTGAAAGAATATTTTCTTTCTGTAAACCAACCACCGGCTATGATTTTTTTTTTGTTCTTTTTTAAATTTGAGAATGATTTTTTTTTTCCAGAAGTTTACCTTTGGTTTGTGCATTCTTTGATGTCTGTCTTCCAAGTCAATATTTCGGCCATTGATAAAGAAGAAACATCAGTGTTAGAGGTTATGAGCCTTCTTCACACAACCTTGGAAGTTTAGAAAGGCAGATTGAAAGAACATTTATTTCGCTGAAAGTCAGGGAGATGTTGAGAAGACTTAAGGAAAGTGGTCGAGAAGAAGAGTGTAATAGTTTTATGGCAAACGTTAGGCTGGTGTATGAAGCATGCATTACTTACTTAGAAAAGTGGTTGAAACCTTTTGATGAATGTCAGTGCTTTGGTTGTATGTACTTAAATAGAATCAAATACTGTACATTTGATGACCTTTTGACATGCATATTGCACTTGAAAAAGAAGGGTATTATTGTAGATGATGTGCAATTGTTTGACCAATATTGCAATCTTAAATCATTTGTGCAAGACAAGAATGAACAGTTTTTTGAAAGACTCTTGCATGAACAGTGGAGTTTATTTTTCCAAAGTTGCCCAAATGCATGTTGCTTTTCAGAGTTACTTAAAATGTGTGAAGTATTCTTCTGTATCCCTGACACAATAGCAATGTGGAAAGGGTTTTCTCCTTGATTAATGCTCGATGGACAAAGGAAAGGAACAGACTCTTACTCGACTCTGAAAAGGGCATCATTCTCACAAAGTGCAATTTGAAGAATCATACCTGTGAAAAGTTTTATACATATGTGATTGCTAACGATGGTCTTCTTCGAAAAGTTGGCTCCTCCGAGAAATATGTTGCGTAATTAATAAAGATTATAAGGTAATAATTTACAATCGGCTGTTTAAATAATGTTTTTTAGCATTTTGAAAAAGCCCTCCACTGAATTTATATTTATTTTTTAACGTTTGTTTTTTTCCTTGGTCGATTCACTAACAGTAAGAATGCAGCTATTGTAAAAACAATTGTACTGATTGTGGGTTTAATCTGGAACTATTTAAATGAAACATTCAATATGTCCTCCTATGTCCTCCTTTTTGTCTGATTATGTCCTCCTTTTGATGCCCACGTATCTGGCAAACCTAGTCCTGCACGATCTTTCAAGATACTTATAACATAAGACCTACCTCTAAAATAAGCCCTAGTAAAGATCATCGGCTAGCATGAAATTATTAAACGTGCACTTGCATTCAAGTACTTTGTTGATGGCATCGACTTTTCTACATAAATAAACAACTCTCCAAAATGATTGACACGGATGAAACTGCAGTGTCTGTGGGCCTAGGATCTCAAGCTTTAATTGATCCGAAGGAATTCAGGATTTGGAGAGTTATGACGATGGTTCAGAAGAAGATGACATGACTGTATTTGAATAAATGTAGAATTTTGTACATGAATAAATGTGGAATTTTGTACATGAATAACTGTAGATTTTTGTATCTGTAAAAAAAAAAAATATCCCCTCGAAAATAATCCCAAGTGCATTTTTAAAACTAAAAGTAATATAAGACGCGGCCTTATTTTCGGAGAAACACGGTAGATAACAATGGTTCTGTGACATTACCACCAGCTCTATGCAGACACCTCCTGATTCTGAGACGGACACTCTAACCTCTCAGCCGTGGCGTCCTCTTAGATAATTAGTTTAGTCCTGTAGAAATGCAGCAACATATCGACACAGGAAAAAAATCGCACAATTTTATTACTACATAATCATTTACATGTACCCTGCCACCTGGCGTAGGCTTTCATGTCGCTCCGCAGATCTCGGTTCCTGATGTTTTGAATCAACTCTATTAATGACAATCCCCCATGCCGCCATCTCAGTCCATCCAGCATCATTTCTCTCGGTCTGCTCTGCCTCTTTTCCCACTGATCTTTCCAGTTGTTAATATATTTTCCACTGCCACTTTTCTCATTACGTGACCAATAATTGCTGTTTGTCTTCTTGTTATGTATACATATTTTTGCCTATCATATAGAAAAATATAATTTTTTTCAATGTTAACTTTCTTGTAGTAGAAATTTGTAATATCATGTTTTATTTTGCTATAAATTTGTTTATTCTGCAACCTCATTATGGCTTTCTTAACATATTGTTACCATTCTTGGCAGGCTATTATTAAAAATAAAGGTCAATATAATAGATGTGTGGAAGGAATTTTTTATGTGTGTAAATTATTGTTGGACAGGCATATGAATGAATGTACTCATCTAGGCAGTATTTAAATTTACCACCACAATCATCATAATCATTATTGTAGATCAGTGTGGTCAAATAGATAACAGTGCTCGCTTCTAAACTTCCGGATTGCTGTTGTCGCGATAGCGGGTTCAACCCCTACACAGGTCAGTTAGATTAAAATACCTTAATTTGGGGACGTAAATTTCGGAGTTGGTTCACCTGACGGCAAGGGACACTGGTAACAAGGAAAGCTAATACACACGCTAAAATTCAGTCCAGTGGACACACTAGTACTGGCATGTGTATGGACTACACTTGAGTTAAAATAAAAAAATAACTAACATCACCTTTATAATAAGTGTTTTGGAATACTAGAAGCAATGGTATCGCTGTGGCTAGCAAGCTGGCACTATGACAAGGTGGTCGAGTGGTCGAATCCCCTTCGATGCGGTAATATCTTTTCATCGACCAGGACGCTCATCTTATCCCAGCACAAAATGTGTACCTGGTGATGTTCTGGGAATACAATGAGGTCGGGGTTGTATTGATCAAGTCAGCCGCCGAGTACTAAGTGATCCACACAAATATGAGTCTAGCAGCACACCCAATTAGTTAGTTAGTTGCAGGATGTCGCAGTCAACACCAGCATTCTTTTGCTGTTGTGACCTCTTGGCACGTTTACATTCAGTAGTTTGCCAATGCTTTCTGAACGACCGGCACCCATACCATTTCGTCAAAAACAAAACAACGCATGGCGGTGTGCTGCCAAATCACTCGCAGCTGTGTTTCGAATGCGGGTATGCGGGGTTACAAATTGCTGTCACCTATTACGTGTAGATTATAATATAACAATAATGTTGACAGCAACAGGATGTCCAGTAACAAGTAACATACGGAACCCTCTATATACCATGAGCACTATTGGGTAGATGGTTAGTTAGTGAGTGAGTGAGTGAGTGAGTGGTTGGGTGGGTGGGTGGGTGGGGGTGGGGGGGTGGGGGGGGTGAGTGAGTGAGTGAGTGGGTGAGTGGGTGGGTGGGTGGGTGGGGTGGGTGGGGGGGGGGGGGTGAGTGAGTGAGTGAGTGAGTGAGTGAGTGAGTTAGTTAGTTAGTTAGTTAGTTAGTTAGTTAGTTAGTTAGTTAGTTAGTTAGTTAGTTAGTTAGTTAGTTAGTTAGTTAGTTAGTTAGTTAGTTAGTTAGTTAGTTAGTTAGTTAGTTAGTTAGTTAGTTAGTTAGTTAGTTAGTTAGTTAGTTAGTTAGTTAGTTAGTTAGTTAGTTAGTTAGTTAGTTAGTTAGTTAGTTAGTTAGTTAGTTAGTTAGTTAGTTAGGTAGTTAGTCTTTCCTCTTGAGCCTAACGCGGCGCATGGGGCAGAAGTCATGGCTCTCCATGTCCGGCGGTTCGCTGCTACCTGTTGTAGATCCTGTTTTCTTGTAAAATTGGATACAATATCTTGCTTAATCGCTTGTCTTATTTGCGTATTGGTTCTGAAATCTGTCCAGTGGAAGTTTATAATTCTTCTAAGACATTTGTTCTCAAAATTGTCTAATTTTTTATCTAAAGCTACCGTTGATTTCTAACTCTCACATCCATACGTTAGCACTGGCATCACACAAGAGTATCCGGTTTTGGTCAAGATGGCGGGACGTGTTTTCTTCTAGCTTGACTTAAGACGGTTGATCGACGGCTCGACAATCCGCCATCATGAAACTCCTCGTTGTCTCAGAATCAGATTTCTGGCTCTAAATGTTAGACGCTTCGCACAAACTTGTTGAATTCCTAGGGTAGAAGGTGCTAGCCCCATATTTGTATAGGCGAATCGGCTATTATGGGATGATGTGTTCGAACTCACACCAGCCACCTTTACTTCCCAATACATGTGCTGGTACCTATTTAGGGCTGGGCTGAGCTTGGAGCCTATGTCATTTGTACATACCCGCCTGGGTAGGAATTCGTAAAAGGTAAAATTGCTCAGAAAATCACCCAAAAAATAGTTTATCAATGATATATTTGATTGCGACTTACTGCAAAGAACATGTAACTAACTGTAACTTAAGGCGTCAGTACGTTCATCTATTTTATCATTGCCAAGATCCAGGTTGATACTCCTTGGGTGAGCATTTAAGGTACTTACTGGTAAAGGTTAAGAGACGATGCATAAAACAGGAGAGTGGGGTTTTGTATCACGCTTTCCATCATGAGAATAGAGGGGAAAGTTTAACAGTGGAACCCCGATGGATTGAGAGAATCTGAACAAGACAATGTTACTTATAGAATAGAACGACGAAATGCCAAACTAACAATTAGAGCATCAAAAGATGAATCCTGGAGAATATACGGTGAACAGATGGCGACCTTTAGCAAAGACTATCTAATAGAATTGTATAAACGTGTCAATACAACGAGAAACAGATACGCATGCTACAACCCAACCACCATCATAAACAGCAAAAGAGGTATACCAATATTTAATCCACAACAAAGACTAGCAAGGTGGGCAGAATACTTACAAGAAGTACTTAACTCCACACATAATAACATTGAAAATATCACTTGTGTGTCTAAAAGACATGGACAACAAGAACCAATTTTCATCCCTGCAGAAGTGAAAGCATCAATGGCACCTTGCTGTCTTGATAGAGGATAGTTTGAGCTTCAAAAAGGCATAATAACTTTTACCCATGGCTGTAGAGTATGTGACTGATAAGGCCAATTCGCGCTGTAAATGTTCATTCACAGCGGGTGCATGTGAACACGTGGTCATTTCCACCATCATGCACCATCTTACGTCACACGTTCGGTGTGTGACTTATCTGCAATAATTTTCTCCTTTGTCTTTATTCCATTTCTGATGTTTGCTACCATGAAACACGTTCAGCAGCGACTTGCTCACAATGTGCATTATCAATGCTTGTATCAATCATGTCGCGCTTATACACATCTTTGTATCGTAGTAGAGGCCGACCCTGAGATGTCTTATAATAAATTTTTGTTGCGTAACCCTTACGGGACATTGCAGTCAACACCAGCATTTTTCAGCTGGTGTTGATGTACTAGGCAAGTGTTACGTTCAGTAATTTGCCATTGCTATCTGAACGACCAGCTCCCATACCAGCATGTTATAACACAAAGCGACACGGTCTGCTGCACAAATCGGTCGCAGCTGAGCTTCGAACACCTGGTACCCGGCTCACGAACCGCGTTCGCAAGCCTTTAGCCACGGAGATGGAGATCTCTTACCTATATGTAATTCACCAAAAAAGATGTCCTTTGGCATTCTACCATCATCCATCCTCCTAAGATGTCCTATCCATCTAAGTCTACGAAGACTGAGCATGGAATAAACCGTCACCCAACCTGATCTTTCCAACACTTCAGTATTTGTGATTTTGTCTTGCCACTTAATACCAAGAATTCTTCGCAGACACCGCATATGAAAGCTGTTTAAACGTTTCTCTTGGTGTGAGTAAGTTGTCCAGGCTTCACTGCCATAAAGAAGAGTACTAAGGACACAGGCTTAATAGACAAGGACTTTTGTTTTGGCAGTAAGCTTCCTGGTCTCCCAGACTATTTTTCTTAACCTGTTCATTGTTGTTGCTGCCTTACCAATCCGGATGCTGATTTCCTGATCTAGGGATAATTTGCTATTTACCACTGATCCTAGATATGTAAAATGGTCTACCATCTCTAGTTCGGTGTCATCAATAAATATTGATGGTACTCCACGTGCACGTTGTGTCATAATCTGTGTCTTCTTTTTGCTAATTGTTAAACCAAATTCAGAACAAGTATTGGAGAATGTAGATAGTAGACATTGTAATTCTTCCTCAGAGTGGGTCGTAACTGCAGCATCATCTGCAAAAAACAACTATCTGATCAGTACCCTCCTAATTTTGATCTTGGCATTCAATCTCTGAGCATTGGAGAGGCCGCCATCTGAGCGTGAGTGAGTGTATATACCACCACCCTGATCACGAAAGGCATATTTCAGTAGAAGTGAAAAGAATATTCCAAAGAGGGTGGGAGCTAGTACACAACCTTGCTTTACTCCACTCTTGATTCCAAACTCTTCTGAAGTTGCACCATCAAACTTGATTATACCCTTCATGTCTGTGTGGAACGATTCCACAATGGACAGAAGAGTTGGTGGGCAGCCAATCTTCTTTAGTACCTTGAACAGACCCTCACGACTGACCAAATCAAATCCTTTGTGGGGTCGATGAAGGCAATAAACAGTGGTTGATTCTGTTCACGGCATTTTTCTTGCATTTGTCGCAATAAGAATATCATATCAATGGTAGACCGATTCTGTCGAAAGCCACACTGTGATTCGGGGTAGACTTGATCTCCTGGGAATTGAAGTCTGCGCAGAACAATTCTGGCAAATACGTTTCCAACAATACACAGAAGTGAGATACCCCTATTGTTTTATAAGTCGCTCCGATCGCCCTTGTTCTTGTAAAGTGTTATGATGCTTGAATCTTTGAAATCCTGTGGGACTTGTCCTTCTCGCCAACATAGCTCTGTTAGCTGGTGGGTCTGTAGAGTGAGTGTGTCTTGCCCACTCCTGATAACCTCTATTGGAATCCCATCCTTACCTGGAGCCTTGCCAGATGCAAGTTCATTTATAGCACACTTAACTTCTGTTACGGTGGGAAGTGTGTCCAGGTGGTCAAGAGTTGCTAGGGCCTCTATGGTGTTGAGGGCATCATCCGCTAGTTTGGTCTCACTTGAGTAATGCTCTAAATAGTGCTCTACCCATCTGTCCATCTGCTGTATCTTATTAGTGTTGGTTTCTCCAGTCAAGGTTTTCAATGGTGCACTTCTTTTGATCATTGGACCACAGGCTTTCTTTATCCATTCATACATGCTTCTGATGTTTCCCTTATCACTTGCATGTAAATGGACTCACATAGCTTGATCCAATAGTCATTTGCACACTGCCTGTCAGCCTTTTGCACATCCTTCCTAGCTTGCTTCAGCTCACTCATAGTGTTACGCGTTGATCTTTCCTTGTTTATTAAGAGAGCTATCTTCTTCTTATCAATCAAGGGCTGCAGAGTCTGGCTGTTTGCCGCAAACCAGTCCTGTCTCTTATGATCCACTTTGCCGTAAACCCCTACGGCAGTTTTATAAAGGGCTTCCTTAATTTTACCCCACTTTTCACTTACTGAACAATTTTCTGGTGTATCAGTGAACGAGTCTTGAAGTTGCTGTTGAAAATGAAAACACTTTTCAGGATCGTGAGTGTTAATAATATTAATCCTGGAGCTAGATTTGTGTTTAGCTGTGTAGATTCTCTTTGGTCTCAGTCTAACCCTTGCGACAACCAAAGAATGATTCGTATCACAGTCAGCACTGTGGTAACTTCGAGTCAATGATATATGGTTCAGATGTTGTCTCAGTGTGATGATGAAGTCCAGCTGGTGCCAATGGCCGTAAATTGGATGTTTCCATGTGACCTTCTGCAGCTCTTTTGTTTTTAAAACAAGGAGTTTGTAATACATAGGTCATTACTGGTGCAATGCTCCAGCAGTCTTTGTCCATTTTCATTCATGCGACCGATGTTGTATTCTCCAAGGCACACTGGCCATGAACTCGAGTCCTTACCCACACGAGCATTGAAATCACCGAGCATATAAATGTAGTCGGATTTTGGAACTGCCTTGATTATGGAGTCTAACTCCTGATAGAACGAATCCTTCACATCATCAGAGGAATCGAGTGTCGGAGCATATGCAGTAATAATGGTGGCAAACCCACAAGAGATTGCCAAGCGCAGGGATAATAGTCTTTCATTACCTCCTGCTGGAATTTCAATCATTCTCAGTAGCGAATTCTTCACTGCAAAGCCCACACCGTGTTGCAATTGCCTCTCCATAGTACAAAGCCTGGTATAGAGACCATATGTTGCCCATGCAACATAATCCCTCTCTCGGCCTGCCTAGTTCACTCAAGAGGAAAGGTAATACCTATACATTTGGAACAAGACAAGCTGCAGAAGCTGCCGTATCAGCAAAGCAATGCTCTAACTGTCCGCCTGTCGGAGCTTCGATCCTAGACCAGCTGCCAACCAAGGCTTAGGGCCTGGTCTGCCCTGTCATGACATTTTGTCTTTAGGTTGCATTTCCTCACACCAGGATAAGGCTTGTACCCTCCCAATTGCGCTCTTCCGCCCGAAGCCGTTGGCTCAATGTGGGGTGTCGGGTTTGGTAAGCGCCACCCAACATTCGGCGCTAACAGAAAACAGGTAGTACCTTCTACTGTAATACGGTAGCTCAGTCATATCTGACTAAGACCTGACATGAAGAAGTCAAAGCAGTTGTACAGAAAATTCCTAAAAACAAATCACCGGGTCCAGATGGAATAACCACAGAAGCTATTCAGGCCTGTGGGAAAACAGGAGGTAAATAGCTAACAAGACTTTTTAATATAGCATGGGAAGAAAGAAAAGTCCCAGATGATTGGCAACAGGCAATAATAGTACCAGTATGGAAAAAGAAAGGCAATATAAGAGAGTGCGAAATATACAGAGGTATATCACTCCTGAGCCATATAGGGAAAATGTACGCAAAACTATTGGAACAAAGAGCTAGACCCATAGTTGAACAACAATTAAGTAAAGTACAATCGGTTTTCGGAAAGTTAAAAGTTGCACTGATGCACTGTTTACACTTAGACAAATATATTGGGGAAAAAAACTATCGAACATAGTGACCAGCAGAATATTGTGTTTGTAGATCAGGAAAAGGCTTTCGATAGAGTAGACAGACACAAATTATGGACCATCTATGAAAACTATAGGATACAAAGACAATTACTAGAAAACATTATAGCCATGTAGCACTCCAGCCGAAGTGCAGTAAGAACACAAGAAGGTATATCAGTCAATACAGGAGTGAGACAGGGATGTGTGCGCTCTCCTCTGCTATTTAATATCTACATGGACAGAATATCCGAAGAAGCAAGCCTTGACAGAACAGATTCAGAAAATTTAGAACTCTTTATCCCCGGGAAGGTTAACCCGGTCAACAAATGCCCGCAGAAGTCGGATGTGTCGTCCGAACGGTGCAAGAACGCAGCTCTGCTGTAAACAGGCACAACGCAATCACGTCCGAAAAAAAAACCTCCGGATGAACGCAGAAGAAGAAGAAGAAGAAGAAGAAGAAGAAGAAGAAGAAGAAGAAGAAGAAGAAGAAGAAGAAGAAGAAGAAGAAGAAGAAGAAGAAGAAGAAGAAGAAGAAGAAGAAGAAGAAGAAGAAGAAGAAGAAGAAGAAGAAGAAGAAGATGCGAGAAGAAGAAGAAGAAGAAGAAGAAGAAGAAGAAGAAGAAGAAGAAGAAGAAGAAGAAGAAGAAGAAGAAGAAGAAGAAGAAGAAGAAGAAGAAGAAGAAGAAGAAGAAGAAGAAGAAGAAGAAGAAGAAGAAGAAGAAGAAGAAGAAGAAGAAGAAGAAGAAGACCTCTTTACTTCATATGAAACAATTGGTCAATAGGAAATAAGTGAACTTCTATTTGCAGACGATCAGTGCCTGTTTTACAGCGATTAGGGCAGACTACAAAATCATATTAATAATCTGCGTTCAACATGCAGCAGATATGGGTATAAATACAGCCAAAGCCGAAGTCATGCAAGTAGTCATAGTAACATCGGAGGACCGCGTGATCCCTCAATTCATCAGATGGGACAAGAAAGACCAAGTTCCAGAGCACTACATACCGAGAGTGTTGCAGTGCTCTAAGTGCCAAAAGTTTTGGCACATTCGTGCCACCTGCAAGAGTGAGGTGGAGGTGTGTAGATACTGCACCGGACCCCATCCACACAGCCAGTGCCAGCAAGCAAAGACCGACAAGGATTTCAGGAGGCCTAACCCTAACAGAAAGTGCGCCAACTGCCTCGGCAACCATGGCGCCAGGTACCTCGACTTCCGCTGCCACCAAGACAGCAAGGAAGCCGCGAAGATCGCCAT
This sequence comes from Cepaea nemoralis, assembly GCA_014155875.1. Lineage (NCBI taxonomy): Eukaryota > Metazoa > Mollusca > Gastropoda > Stylommatophora > Helicidae > Cepaea > Cepaea nemoralis. Next base: position 592,189 of record JACEFZ010009833.1, on the reverse strand, counting down.
CAAATCCAACATACCATATAAAGAGGCTAGGAGGCAGTACGAGGCAACCAATCGACTCACAAAAAGCGACGAAGCCAATTAAAGGACCTGCGATCAAAGTTCAACAGCATGGAGGAAGAAAAAGACAAGACGCAAGAGACTCAGATAACTGCCACTCAGTGCATTCTAGACGAAACGAAGCAAGTTCAGCAGAAGATTGAGCAGGATGTCGCTCGTATGGCTGCTATAAAGGCTGAGACTGAAGAACAACTATCAAAAATTCGAGAAGCGAAAGAAAAGACAGAGGATACTCTACAAGAGATATTAGAACTGCTCAGGACCTAGACAGCCACACCAGAACCAGAAGTTGCAAGAACACAGACAGAAGAAGAAGCAACAGATGAAGAACGATATCGCTCACCATCAAGATCGGACTGGCGAACACTGAGAAGTGTGGGATTATTTTCTGTCGGGGGCTGAAAGAAATTCCTAACCTGCACAGTTCGCAATACCCAGACGGCCTTAATTCCTCAGGCTCAAAGATCACCCTGCCATACACCGCAAGGTAATATATTGGTAGTATATAACAGTTTTGACAGGCAGTAGGCGGAATCCCTAGTTGCCACTCTCAGAACCCAGGTTTAAAAACACTTCTCTGGGCTGTTTATTTAGGCCGGCCCGTTTTATATAGTTTGCAAACCTTATTATGAGATATATTATATTACCAAAGGTATCTATAAACTTTATATGTACCTTTGGCGAGCCGTAGCTTTACCAGTGACCCTCTGCTTTTCTTGTGTTTCAATAGGATTTTAATTATGTTTCTAATTCAATGTCTTTTTTCATTTTCAGATCCCGTGTACATCACCCTTTATTATGACTACTAAGGGGAAAAAAAGTGGACGCCGAGGGTTCGCATTTTCAATGAAGAATGTGGAGTAAAGTACTTCTTTGTGGAAACAAAGGACCAGAAAACCAGTTGCGTAGTATGCAGCGAAAGTGTTGCCGTTTTGAAAGAGTACAATCTTCGGCGTCACTACGAAACAAAACATCTATCAACATAGTCAAAATTTTTCTGGAAAGTTACGCTCTGCGAAATATGAGTCCTTGAAACGTAGTTTAGAAACATAAAGAGAAAGTTTGCTGAAAATGAATCTGTCACTCGTGTAAGTAACAAAATAGTGCATAACATGACAGAACGACTAAAACCGTTTACTGACGTAACTTCATCAAAGAGTGTATGATGGAAGCAGTAAATGACTTGTGTCCCAAGAAAGCCGTTTTGTTTGGAACTAACGGCCTTTCGATAAGTTCAGTTGTGCGAAGAACAGAAGAACTTGGAGAGAACATAGTGCTACAGATAATTGAGAAAACTAGGAACTTGATATGGTATTCTCTTACTCTGGATGCGTCTACTGATTTCTCGAGTACGTCACAACTTATCGTATTCATTTGTGATGTCAATTTGGACTTTCAGATGACGGAAGAGTTGGCAACCGTTTTCAGCATGCATGGAACTACAACTGGTAAAGACATTTTCATGGAAGTGCAAACAGTTTTGCAAGACTATAACCTTCAGTGGAATCAGCTTCGAGGTGTTACAGTTGGTGGAAGAAAAACTTGGCTGGAATGAGGGAGGTTCTGATGGGGCAGAGCAGGACTCAAATGGAAGATTTGCAAATTCCTGGCGCTCTGTCCATACACTGCATCATACACCAGCAAGTACTCTGTGGGAAAGACTTAGATATTTCTTGTGTACTGAAACCAGTCGTTTCTGCTGTGGACTTCATTCGGGGACATGCACTAGATCACCGTCAGTTCCAGGCTTTTCTTGAAGAAATTGATTCTTAATTCTGTGACTTGTTTTATCACATATCAGATAAGTGAGGTGGCTCAGCTGCGGTAAAGTCATGTTTGGTCAACAATACAACCCACATGAATTAATTGAGTTTGAAACTTCAGAGAAAGAATAACCTCGTCTGTGGCCTTTAGAGAATCATCAAAGGATTTTGGAGAAAGTTGTCATTGTTTGAAGCACAACTGGAAGGAGAAAACTTTTCTCATTTTTACTGTTTCAAAGAGTCATGCGCTACAATCACCAAAGATGTCAACCTCGATTTTGCAAATAAAAAAGAATTATTGGTGACTTGAAGAGGCATTTTTGGAGAGATTTTCATATGCTGACAGAATTGAGAGCGACATTCTTCTGTTCGAGAATCTGTTTGATTGTAACATTGATGATGTGCCAGTTGAGCCACAGTCGGACCTCAGTGATTTGCAAGCAAATGACTTGTTGAAAGAGTAGCACAGAGAAGGAAAACTTGTTGAATTTTACCGCTGCTTACCTGATGTTGAGTTTCCGAAACTGAAGAAATTTGCCGCTGGGATGGCATCAGTGTTTGGACCAACTTATGTCTATGAGCACACATTTTCAAAAGTGAAGTATATAAAGTCAACACATCGAACGAGATTGACTGATGAACATTTGAAAGCAACTCTCTTGACTGGTTGCAGAAATTACAAACCAAACACTGATGATATCTTGAAAGCCAAATATCAGTTTCACAAATCTCACTAACCATTTTTGCTACTTAGTTTGTGGGATTCGGATATGTGCACTCTAGGTCTGATGTAACTATCTTTTTGCCAACGTCGCCTTCTTTGATAACTGTTTTAGTAAATAAATATGTTGGTTGTCTTTGTTTGTTGTGTATTGCACGCCACTCACCCATAATTAACTTAGTTGTTCGTCTTTTTCCCCCCGAGCTTTCTTTCTGGCTTTGCAAGTGTTGTTAAAGTTAGTTGCATGTCTTTTACAGGACGTTTGCAGTCAACACCAGCATTTGTTGCTGTTGTTGATGTTTTGGCAGGTTTACGTTCAGTAGTTTCTGAACGACCGGCACCCATATCATAGCGTAAAAAACCAGCGCAACGCAGTCTGTTGCCAAATCTTGCGCAGCTGTGTTTCGAACGTGGGTATACGGGATTACGAACCGCGCCTGTAAGACCGTCACCACGGAGACGGCGCAAGTATTGTACAGAATGAGAATCCGGCCCGCGCTCGTCATTTTCTCAGTTATCCGGCCAGCCGTGAAAAATGTTTGGTGACTCCTGCTCTAAGCTAACGCAGTGGCCCACATTTGACATTCTTGCCAGTACCATTTTAATATTTTGCCCAACTCCGTGGGTGTCAACTATCGTACACTGGCAAGTTATAAGCAGATAACGCTACCACAAGCAAACATGTTACGTTTTATACCTGCTGGTCTCGCTTCAACAGCCCTGTAAGTTTTTAGTGTTACGTCATGTAACGCACATGACTTCTTCTCATCGTTTGATAATAAATGAATAAATTGTCCCCAAGCTTGCTATGGGTGGATCTGATGTGCGATAGCACCATCATGTTTCGTATGCCTGAGAGAATAGGAGAATAGGTAGCACACATTTCTCTCACTTTTGCAAGCGACGAGCCAGGGGTCAAATCCGAGTCCGACCGTGCTCATGACATTACCAGCGAAGTTGATAGCAACTTCGCTATCGTGCTCGCCTCTTTTGATAATGCCAGTGCTAATGTTACAAAACATTCTTACCTAGAACTTTCTTGCATTTTAGGCTTGGTCGACCTGAAAGCACAGATCAGTTTTGGTAATTCCCCACTAGGCGAATTTACACCTGTGATCGGCGGGTCAGTAAGCAAGCGTGCAAGTCACTGCTCTATCACTGCTCTGTCACTGCTTTATCACTGCTCTATCACTGCTCTATCACTGCTCTGTCACTGCTTTATCACTGCTCTATGGTTGCTCTATCACTGCTCTGTCACTGCTCTATCACTGCTCTATCACTGCTTTGTCACTGCTTTATCACTGCTCTATGGCTGCTCTATCATGGCTCTATGGCTGCTCTGTCACTGCTCTATCACTGCTCTGTCACTGCTCTATCACTGCTCTATGGCTGCTCTGTCACTGCTCTATCACTGCTCTGTCACTGCTTTATCACTGCTCTATGGCTGCTCTATCACTGCTCTATCACTGCTCTGTCACTGCTCTATCACTTCTCTGTCACTGCTTTATCACTGCTCTATGGCTGCTCTATCACTGCTCTATGGCTGCTCTATCACTGCTCTATCACTGCTTTATCACTGCTTTATCACTGCTCTGTCACTGCTTTATCACTGCTCTATCACTGCTTTATCACTGCTCTATCACTGCTCTGTCACTGATTTATCACTGCTCTATGGCTGCTCTATCACTGCTCTATCACTGCTCTATGGCTGCTCTATCACTGTTCTGTCACTGCTTTATCACTGCTCTATGGCTGCTCTATCACTGCTCTATCACTGCTCTATCACTGCTTTATCACTGCTCTATCACTGCTCTGTCACTGCTTTATCACTGCTCTATGGCTGCTCTATCACTGCTCTATCACTGCTCTGTCACTGATTTATCACTGCTCTATGGCTGCTCTATCACTGCTCTATCACTGCTGTGTCACTGCCCCGCCTCTGTGGTCTTGGCTTCTGTCCACATTAAGGAGGTTTCGAATTTTTCAAAACATTGGCCTGGGATCCCGGGTCGACGAGGCCTAAAATTTTAATAAGGAGATGTTTTGGGAAATAAAGGTGACCGTATTGATACTGACCTCATCACCCACTTTGAGCCGTTTGGTCCATAAAAATATGCGCCATTGACATGTAAAAGGAATATTATTTAAAACTTATTCCTTATCTTTCAAAGACTACAGTAACTTCTATACCCTCCCAATTCCCAGTAGTAAAGCGTTCACAGTGAGTTGTTCTCTCGTAATATATGCTGTTGTTGAAAGAGTCACCTTTTTTTTGGCTTCCAAAATATATGCACTCATAGGAAAGCTTGCCAATAATCCATTCACTCATCCATCATATGCCATGCCGATAAGCGTGGGCGTTCATGATTCGCAATCCCACTCGATCACCAGAGTCGTGGATCAGCGTGGTGTTCTTGTCTCGACCATACCACGTGGTCAAGCCATCCAATTATTTACTTCTCTGCTTTCCCCTTGTTCTCTTCCCCTCGATCTTTCCAGTTGTCATCAATCCAATTTATTTCTTCTCATAACGCGACCAAAAAATAGTGACTGTCTACGTCTTATTTCTCTAATCAGTGTACGATAGTCATTTGTTTCTTGTAGGACTTGGTCATTGGTTTTTCTGTCTGTCCATGGTATTCTTTGCATTTTCCTCAGAAACCACATTTCCACAGCCATCAGATGTTTTTCAGCTTGTCTGCTCATTGTCCACGCTTCACATCCATATAAAAGTACAGGTTCTATGTAGCACCTCAATACTCTTTTTTCTCGTTGTAATTGACATCATTTTATTGGTAAGTATATTTTTCATCTCGCAAAAGCCTACTTTCGCCATGGAGATTCTTGCCAAGAATATTATAATCTGGATTTTCCCATATAAACGGAGAACCACTCATCTATAAAGTGTTTGTGCAACACGCCTTTAGTTAAAGTACCTCTGTACCCGGAACATGCAGGAGTGCTGGTATTCGCCTGATCACTCGACTGTGACAGGTGTGTGGTTAAATAGTAACTGCCTGTTCTTTAACTAATTCAATGTCAAACAAAAACTATGGTTAAACCGGATATGGTACCCAATAATATAAACGAGTATTATAATGTAAATTTCCGTTCATTGAGATTTCAAACTGAGGAAGATACTACAAAACAAAACAAAGAATACGGCGACCCTAGTATAGTGATATTTGTCCCTCTGCCCTAATAGTAGATCACATTTGTAGATATATTATCCTTTGGCACTGAAAAAGTTAAAGGATGTTGCAATCAACTCCGTCATTTATTGGTTGTTTGTGATTTACTAGGTAACGCTAGTTTGGTAGTTTGTCATTGCTTTTTGAACGGCCGACAGATGTATTCTTGTTTCATCTTTCACCTTTAAATAAAATGTTTTCACTACAAGGTCCATTATCCCCCTGAACTCCTAATTTTGGAATATGGACATAACCCAAACATTTAAATGGCATCGCATGTCTCAGAAATGTATATTACCAAATTGTTGATCAAATAATAAACGCAGGTCTTAGTCAGATGTGACTGAGCTACCGTACGACAATACATGGTACCACTTGCTTTCTATTAGCGCCGAATACAGGGCGGCGGCCATAATGCTCGACACACCACATCGTGCCAACGGCTTCGGGCGAGGGAGTACAAATGGGAGGGTACAAACCTTACCCTAGTCTGAGGCAATGAAACCTAAAGACTAACTCTTATGGCAAGGCAGACCAGGCCCTAAGTCTTGGTCGGTAACTGGTCTAGGATGGAAGCTCCGACAGGCGGACAGTTAGAGAATTGCTTTACTTCTCTGGCTGCTTCTGCAGCTTGTCTTGTTCCAGACGTAATGGTGTTACCTTTCCTCTGGGGTGAACTAGACAGGCCGAGAGGTGTATCATGCTGCATGGGCAACACATGGTCTCTAAATTCAGCCCAGGCTTTATGTTATGGAGAAGCATAACTCTATTTTACAAAGTATTGTCTGTGAAGACAGCAAAGTGCCAGTCAGTCAATAAACACACAAACACAACAGACCGTAATGTTAGATTTGTAATATAACGAACATGTAAGGAAGAAATGTTGATTTGTTTCATTGTGTCATACATAATAACAAACACGTTTCAGTTGAGTTTTGTTTACCGAACAACCTCTTGGACCCATATTTGTTACCACTTTTAGTTTTATCTTTATTATCTAATTTCATTTCGTTTAGATCTTTGTGTGTTGATCCTGAAGATCACTAAGATTGAAATGTGGGATTCATTGTGCTGCGGTTCAGATTATTTGGACACTTGTACTTTACATTAATTTAGTATTATCATTATTATTATTTTCTTCATTGAGATTTTCGTTCGCCGGGTTTAACAGGTATGTACTCTGTGTCCGGTCGTTCAGAAATCAATGGCAAACTACTGAACGTAAAACTTGCCATGACGTCAACAACGGCAGCAATATGCTGGTGTTGACGCAACGTCCTGTAAATGATATTGTCAGGGTCTTAAACTTGGCTCGCTCACCTAACAGTGTGAGACAGTACACATACAACGTGATTTAACGTAAGACTCAACGACACACCGTTCGATGGATTTATTCACATTAAATACGGAACGATGTTCACAACAAGATATATACTAGATGTTTCAATATACACTTACACAATACAGCTCACAACGTCTCACTCTCAAGATGTCCAGACACTCGACTTTCAGCACAGATACCACACAACGCCTTTCTCTCTCTTCACACGTCTGTCCGAGTCGAAGTCCCCAAGCTGTCTCCCGCTAACTCGCAACTCGCCTCTCACCTCAGGTGACGTCACGAGGCATGCGTGCGTTTAGCGTCGTCCTTGCTTGACCACTGGTCGCTTGTCAGCCAGCAGTCTTGCAGGCCGGTTATCACTATCCGCCTGGCGGCGTAACGAAGTTACGGCGTCCCTTCTGGGAGCTAAGTCGCCTGGCGGGCGTAACGATGTCACTGCATCTCTGTCTCCTTTCCGGACTCTGACACGATCCCCCGGCAACTTCATGAAAGATGTCATCTTTCATGTCTCATATATATATACATAATGGGTTATTATTTAAACTTTGTCAGAGTCTACCCTTTTGTTGTTATATACACATGCACATAAATACACATATGCCATAGAAATATATAAGAAATGTACATTGCAATCAACGACATGTGGTGTTCAACCTTTAACACTTGTCAGGTTTCATCCTCTTGATGGCTGACTACCTCAATTGCATTAGCGACCCAGTCAGATCAGTAGTACCAGCTTCACGCATCTACCTCGCAGCAATTTGAAAAAAAAGTAATAATATGGTTCTTGAAACAAAAACCATCTAGCCAGACTGATATACGACTTTTATAAGTCGTATAAAACGCTCAAACCCTGCCCTTATTTGGTCAGTAGCTCTCGTGTTGGTCTGCAACGTTGGCACCCTTTGCCATGCTCATTAGATGTCTACCTGTAGTGTTGACAATCTGGCAACATCATGTCTATTTATACGCAACACATTAATGGATACATTTCAGATTATGGCCCTTTGTGTAAGGATGTAATAACACACAAATGAAAGGGAAATAATTTTAACATTCATGAAATACAATAATTTACCATAATTCTATTATTTCTTAGCGTCATTGCTTGGCGTTTCTTCATATTAACGAGAAAAAGTCGGTAATATGAATACATAAATCAAGATATGATTCTAAGATTACACTACATAAATAAATAAACACACAATTCGTGTATTACATTTTATAGAATCCTAAACATTTTAGAATCGTCATAAATGTATGAACTTTTATTTGTCGTCTGCTACTTTTACTCTAAATTCCTAACTAATCCGGAGGTACACACGAACATTAACTCAGCTGATGTAGAAGCTTGCAGAACACACTTGTTCCGGTTTGATGTAGTTACGGAAAGTACCTTTCTTAAAGTTCATGTGTTTAGATGTTTCACAAAACCTTCTGGATTACGATCGACTGTTCATGTGTTTCACTACCGAACATTATGGATTTCGGTTAACTGCAATGGAGTAGATGTCACTGTTCAGTTTACACGTTCGCACACGTCATTAAAATATCCCTGGAATTATCCACACGGAGATGTCACTGTTACATTGGATAGTTCGCTTCAGGTAAGTTCTTTGAGCGAATGTGACCATGTTGTTGTTGGTAATATATACAATTAATAAAGTTCGCTTTCTACCACACACTACACAATTATACAGGACAATCACTACATGAATTAGTAAAATAAGAATACTATTTATAATGGGGGTAACCCCTATCACATCACATTATAGACAATGCACAGCTTTTTGTGAATAGAAAAACAATTATTCACTCAATAATGGCTGTGTCGGTCTGAGTGTATTTGCACACACTGCACTCAGACATTGGTGCTTACTGGGTCGGTCGGACAACGGGACAAAAGATCGGCAATCGAATTGGTTCTGCCTGGAATATGTCGAACCTCAAAGCTATAATCTTGAAGCTTCAAAGACCAGGGTGCTACCATATGATTTGAGGGTATTCCTGAATTTATAAAACGCAACGGGCTGCTGTCAGACTCCACGATGAAGTGTCGTCCTAGAAGAAATCTGGATAATTTGGTTATACCCACCACTAAAGCTAGGGCTTCCAACTGAGGAATGGACCAAGCCCGTTCTCTGGCTTTTAGTTTTCTGGATACGAAGTACACTGGGTGTAGTATGTTATTGTACTCTTGTAACAAGACTGCTCCAATCGCCACGGAGCTAGCATCTGTACGCAATCTGAAAGGTAAACGGAGGTTGGGCAATTTTAGGATAAGATTGTTGACACTATTATCAGAAAAACACGCAAGTACTTTATTAAATGCAATTTTTAGGCATTCATTGTGTACAATTTTCTCCGGTTTTTCTTTTGTTAGTAAATTAGTAAACACTTCGGTCAGTTCGGAAAACTCAGGAATGAACTGCCGGTAGTAATTTATCAATCCCAAAAGACTTCTGACTTGTTTCTTAGTAGTCGGAAGTGATAGTTTTAAAATTTTGGACACAATTTTATCGTCTGTCATGACAAAGCCATTGGATATTTTGTACCCTAAGAAAGTTATTTCCTGGTAGGCTATGTCTACTTTCGCAGGCTTTACAGTCAGTCCGTGCTGTCTAATACGTTCAAATGTCTGTCCTAACGTCTTAATGTGCTCTGTCATTGTCTCTGTGTGAACACAGATGTCGTCGATATAGCAAATTATGTTAGGAATGTCTACAAGAAGAAGTCGTGTCATACGAACGAAGGTGGCGGGGGCATTAACAAGCCCAAATGGAAGTTTGCACCATTCGTACAGTCCCCACGGTGTGGCAAATGCTATCAAATGTCTGCTCTGTTCGTCTACTTCTATCTGATAGTATCCTTTAGTCATATCTAACGTCGAAAAGAACCTAGCGTCTGTCAGTTCTGTCAGAAGATCGTCAGTGTTTGCCATTGGCTCCAAATCAAGAACAGTAATTTTATTTAGCTTCCTATAGTCGATGCACAGTCTTATTGTATTGTCCTTTTTCCGTATTATCACCATTGGCGATGAGAAGTCTGACTGGGATCGTCTGATGATGTTGTTTTTCTCTAAGTTGATTATTTCTTGGTGCAAATGTTCTTTGTAGTGCAATGGGATGGTGTATGGTCTGCATCTTATGGGTGTGTTTGATGTGAGTGTGATGTGATGCTATACTAATTCTGTTTGTCCTGGGTTGTTGGAAAAGATGGTGTTGTACTGCTGTATAAGCTGTTTGCAACTGTTTGTCTCTGCTTGAGTCAACTTTGGATTGATTTTGATATCCTTCAAGCAGCTAGTTGTGTCTAATGCAGGCGTTGGAATCTCGTCACTAGCATCGTCGTCTTCGTGATCTATTATCACTGTACAAGCTGTCGTATCGTCTTGTTCGTTGTCTCTGTTGTGGTATGGTCTTAGCATATTTATGTGATATATTTTGTGTTTGTCTTTTATGAGGATTTCGTAGTCTACAGGTGAAATCTGTCTCGTCACTTTGAAGGGTCCCTGCCAAGAATCAGTCAATAAGTGTCTGTCACTAGGTAGTAGAAGAAGAACGTCCTGTCCAGGTGTCAACGTTATTGTCCTGTTACCTTTGTCAGCATACTGTCTATAAGTAGCACCAGATAATTTTAGTGCATTCTTTGCAATAATACATGATTTGATGATTCTTTCACGCAATGATGTAACATATACGTATGATGATATGGGTTTAAGTACTGGAGAAGAGTCAGTTAACATTTGGTGATAAATGGTCAATGGGCCGCGTGGTTTGGCACCATAGATAAGTTCAAAAGGAGAGAAACCGGTGCTAGAATGTGGTACCTTGCGATAAGCAAAAAGAATAGCTGGTAGATATAAATCCCAGTTATTGGGGTGCTCTTGCGTTACTTTTGCAAGCATGTGCTTTAGATCCCCGTTAAATTTTTCTATTACTCCGCTACTGTGAGGATGGTACGGGGAATTGAAACATTGCTTCACTCCCAACATTTTGGTGAAAGCCTGAGTAGATGCGGCAATAAACTGAGTGCCCCTATCAGATTGGATAGTATCTGGAAAACCCATCCTAGAAAAAATATGGAAGAAAACTTCCATTATGTCATTGGCAGTTATGTTCTTTAGCGGAATCGCTTCTGGCCAGCGACTACATTGGTCAATGACAGTTAGAATAAATTTATTCCCTCTAGTTGTTGTATGATTGAGAGGGCCCACTATGTCAACCGATAGTTTTTCAAAAGGTCGACTGGCTAAGTCAGTGACTTGTAACTTTGCTTGTGGGTGTTTACCTTTTTTTATCAGTTTCTGGCAGGTGTCACAACTTCTGCAATATGCTTTAATGTCATTGCAAAATTTGGGCCAATGAAACTGTGTCAATAATCTAGATCTGGTCTTAACGTATGCCATGTGCCCTGCAAGAGGTATATCGTGGGCAAGATGTAAGGCTTGCTTGCGATAACTTGTTGGCAAAACAGTTTGCTCTGTGGTGTTGTCACCTTTGGTGTAATACCTGGTGAGTATATCATTTTTCACAGCAAAATGTCATTTTGCATTCTTGGTTACCTTTGGCTTTTGGCCGATCAGATTAAAGTATTTTGACAATGAAGGATCACTGTGCTGTTACAAATGTTTCCTTCATAGTGTTTGTAGGTAGTGTTACTGGGCTGAGTGATTGTATAGCCTCAGTTTGCTTACTTTCATCTTGCACTCTAGCAGTAGCTCTAGTTACTACGTTCACACATTCAATGATATCAGATGATGATGGAACAATGTTATCAATGATGTCATGAGAACTTAGTGCTACATTAGCTACCATACAATCAATAGGTGGTGTGACATTTTCAATGATGACATTTGATGTTGATGTTATGTTATCATCAATACATAGAGATGTTATGTCATGAGGTTTATCATTCACCTCAGGTAAATTTCCAATAATTACATCACACACTGGGTTTGTTAATACAGCGAACTTTACTTTCGCAGTGAGGAAAGGTGTTTCAATATATGCCCATGCTAATGGGTATTTCTCAATATTGCCTGAGAATGTTCTGCATGTTACGTGCCTGCCTGTATAGTCTGTAGGCGTTATGAATGTTCTTTTCAGACCAATGAGTGAACTGCCTGTATCACGAAGGACTGTAGCAGACTTGCCATTCACATATCCGTGATGTATGTGTATTCTGCCTTTTGAATCTACTACCAAATTAGCTTCTTCATTGGCAATAGGGATGGCATGACCGCATGTTAAAATACCATCTTCAAAAAAGGTGTTACAAACAGAGCATTTGTTTGCGCTGAATATGTCAAAAGCCTGTGCTGAGTTCACAGGATGTTTCTCTGGCTCTTCTTCTTCAGACGCCGAACTATCAAACAAGGAGGCATTTGCTTTGTTGGTCATATGCCTGCCCTTACACTCTTTCCGATGGTGTCCGTACGCCTTACAGAGGAAACATTTACGCAAACTTTTGAAGGTTTTACGCTCCTTATCTTGTCTGTTTACCATGTTTAGTAGGTAAGTATGATAACCAGGGTTTTTATCACACAGCTCAGTCTGATGATGAGAATATTTACAATAATTGCAATGGTATAACTTCTCAGAAGTAGGTCTATGAGGTTTATGCCTACTATAGGGTTTGTCATAGTTAGCCGCTGCTACAAAGTTAATGTCAGTAGCTTCAGTGGCAAAGCAATGTTTGTTGGCTGTGTAGTACGCCGAACCACGTCTTTCAATCTCATCCACACTAGTGCATTCGTTCTCTAACAAAAATTTAGAAAATGCTGAAGGAATCGATGATACAATTTTGTCTCTAATGATTAGATCTTCTAATCTCTGATAATTGTTGTCAATTTTGGCTGCTGAAGTCCATTTGGTGAATATATCTCGGACTAAGCAGAGGTAGTCAGAGAACGTTTGAGTCGGTTTTGGGCTCAACTTACTGAATTATTCTCTGTAACCTGCCTCATCTAACATAAAATGTGCCATAATCTTAGATTTCAGATAATGGTAATCTTTTCTGAGGTCTTTGGGGATGGTTTCAATTACTTTAAGAGGTTCCCCTGACAAACTCCTCATGTACACAATATTCCATTCAGACAGTGGAACTTGATAATGTTCCATTAAAGTTTCAAAATTTTGGGTAAAAGCTGCAATGCAGTCACCCGAGGTATAGTTACGTACAATACCTTGATATTTCTTGTACTGGTTCTCTTTCTCCAGTCTCTCAGATTTCTTAGACTCTTTGTTAATGGCAGTCTCAGTGTCAAGTTGTTTTATCTTCAACTGTAATTCCAGTTCTTCTCTCTTACTCTGAGCTGTTATTTCTGCCTTCTTTAGCTCACTATCTATCTCAGCTTGCTTTATCTTTGCAGCCACTTCTGCTTGTTTTAAAGCTGTGTCTGCCTCTACTTGTTTGGCAGCCATTTCTACTTCAGCTTGCTTTAAGGCGGTCTCTGCCTCCACTTGCTTGGCTGCTAACTCAGCTTGTTTTAAGGTGGTCTCTGCCTCTACTTGCTTGGCTGCCCTTTCAGCCTCAGCCTGCTTTAAAGCTCTTTCAGCTGCTCTTTCATCGCGTTCATTAGCTTTCTCCTGTACTAGTAGGTATTCAGAGTATTTCTGCTCACTCCACTGTGTTAATTCATCACCATGTAACTGTAATTTTATCCCCATATCAATGAAATCAAATAATGAAGACATGATGGACAATGTCAATGAAACACCAGCCACACAAAGTATGTTATAAGTGGTTAGTAATGAACAATTTACAATTGGTTTCTATTGACGATGCGTGCCTAAAATTGCATAGTTAAAGTATGTGAAAAGAAAAAATATACTCAAGTGCCCTGGATGCGGTGAAGAATGGTTGGAAATCGGGCTAGGACCTGTAGGGTCGTTACTTCAAAACCACGAATGACCTCTACGGCAAGGTTTCGGATGGTACGGAAAAACCTGCTTTATTTTTGGAGAGAAATAAATTAATGTCTATTCGTTGGTGTGTGCCTGCTTGTCACTAAGTGTTGATTAGGTTTGTATGGCGTTGAGTGTAATTGTATGTCGTAAGTTTGTCTGTCAACAATTTTTTTTTCAAAACAAGTTACTTTCTTTCCAACACTTTTTCGCTTCCGACAACTCAATGCACATAGACAATCTACACTTATGTTAACACTTTACAACATTGATGACACATCACTTACATCAAGATAACATTCAGTAAGGACATAGACATCAAGTTTACAAGATGGCGACAAGGTCAAAATGGCGACAAGATCACAATGTCGACAAGGTCAAAACGGTGACAAGTTTCACAAACCACAAATGTTTGACACGGTTACAAAATCAAACAATATGTATGCATTGTACGTTTATAAATAGTCTTACACATGTTTAAACAATGTAGTTAATAATGAAAATGAGCCTTCCACGATCACATTTACATGTATTATAAAGTTTGAAAAAAATTTCACGTTTACAAACTCTAGTTTTAAATCGTTAATCACTAAAACACGTTCATATCAAAGCCGGACGAATGCCACCACGTCCACACATGTCAGGGTCTTAAACTTGGCTCGCTCACCTAACAGTGTAAGACAGTACACATACAACGTGATTTAACGTAAGACTCAACGACACACCGTTCGATGGATTTATTCACATTAAATACGGAACGATGTTCACAACAAGATATATACTAGATGTTTCAATATACACTTACACAATACAGCTCACAACGTCTCACTCTCAAGATATTCAGACACTCGACTTTCAGCACAGATACCACACAACGCCTTTCTCTCTCTTCACACGTCTGTCCGAGTCGAAGTCCCCAAGCTGTCTCCCGCTAACTCGCAACTCGCCTCTCACCTCAGGTGACGTCACGAGGCATGCGTGCGTTTAGCGTCGTCCTTGCTTGACCACTGGTCGCTTGTCAGCCAGCAGTCTTGCAGGCCGGTTATCACTATCCGCCTGGCGGCGTAACGAAGTTACGGCGTCCCTTCTGGGAGCTAAGTCGCCTGGCGGGCGTAACGATGTCACTGCATCTCTGTCTCCTTTCCGGACTCTGACAGATATGCAACTAAAAAAACAACTCTGTGTCTGTGTTTGTTCTCTCTCTCTCTCTCTCTCTCTCTCTCTCTCTCTCTCTCTCTCTCTCTCTCTCTCTCTCTCTCTCTCTCGCTCTCTCGGCCCCAATTTGTAAGTCTCCCATCACGTGGGGTGTGTGGTGGGAGATATTCTTATTTTACCTCTTGGATGTCGAGAAAAGAATGCCTTTATTGTACCTCTTTTTATTCCTTTGTTTTTCTTGTTCGTTGATAAATACTTAGGTCGAATGGTTCGTCTCTCTCTCTCTCTCTCTCTCTCTCTCTCTCTCTCTCTCTCTCTCTCTCTCTCTCTCTCTCTCTCTCTATCTATCTATCTATCTATCTATCTATCTATATCTCTATATCTATCTATGTGTGTGTTTTTTTTCCCTTCAATTTGTCGAGCTTCTTAGTCATACTTTGTGTTTTTTATTCGGACTCCGGTATCAGTTCGGCAGAAGCTAATCACCTTTTTTTTTTTGACAGCCATATTCAACGTGGCTGTCTAATGTTGAATTGTTCTAAGTTAAGCTACGAACCGACATCACTGCACTCGGGACATTCTCATATGCGCTCCATCCCCTCGTTCAACAGCCAGCGAAGAGTCACAATACTAATCGTTCCTACCGCTATCTCATTGAAAGGTCTACTGGTCTTCCCTCTAAGTTTTGAGATTCGACCAGAACACCTGCTAATCCCTGGCAATCTCATCCTTTCCACATACGGGTTCTCAGTCTGTTCCACCATCTTCTCTACCTGGTCCCACAGGCGCACGACTACCTCTCCCTTGTCCATAGGTAATCGACCACCAAGAGGTGCATTCCCTGTCTGCCTATCAGCCTGTTCATTCACCCGCACTCTCGCATGGCCAGGAATGGCACATTGTCTCCACACATAGCTGTCTAAGTGTAGAGAAAATGTCAATGACTTTCGAGAATATAAAAGAGGCTGCTATCGTTCAATCAAATCATATTTAATCCTCAAAGACAGTTTCGTATAAACTAGTACATCATATGTCATAATCAAATACAGTTTCGTATAAACTAATACATCATATTTAATCATCAAAACTAATTTATTTTGAACGAAAACATCATATTTAATAGTCAAAGACAGTTTTATACAAACTAATCTTATATATAAAAGGCAATCTCCGTCTGTATGTCCGTATGTCCTTTATGCGTTCGCGAACGGCCCATCCGATTGATATGACATTTTCTACACGTCTTCCTTTCATTCCAGCGCAGCCAACTGTGATATTTTTTTAGTGTGAAATCGGCTGCTTACTGAATATTATTTAATTTTCCATTTTTCATTATAATTTCTATACAGCAAGGGGACTTAACTCTGTAAAAGTTATTTCAAGGGGCATAACTTTTAATAACTTTTCTGTATAACTTATAGTCATATTGTTGCATCGTTTTCAAAGATTTATAAACTCTGTGTCTATAGTTATGTACCGGCATATGAGTTATAATAAATAATGATA
Organism: Cepaea nemoralis; assembly: GCA_014155875.1. NCBI lineage: Eukaryota > Metazoa > Mollusca > Gastropoda > Stylommatophora > Helicidae > Cepaea > Cepaea nemoralis. Next base: position 575,546 of record JACEFZ010009833.1, on the reverse strand, counting down.
CAATCTTTAAGGCATTTTCAAAGTTTTCATAAAAATAATGCACAATGCATAACATTGTAACTCATCTTTTTATGCTTAAGAAGTTACTGTAGTCATGCAGGTGATTAGAAAGAGTTTTCATTAAAAGTAATGGATGGTGTGTGGAAGGACATTCTTTTAAGTTACTTTTTTGTTGTATGAATTTAATGAGACGCTACCCGCCAGGAGCTGGGCAAAGCCACGCCGGGTCAGATAGATAGACAGACCCACCTTTTCGCTGCAGTTGTCTACAGGCATATGCGTTAAAATCCTCCTCCTCCTCTCCCCTCCTACCATCTTCCTCTTCCCCTCCTCCCTCTTTCTCCTCCTCCTCCCTCTTCCTCCTTCCTCCTCCCTCTTCCTAATCACTCCTCTTCCTTCCTCCTCCCTTCTCCTCCTCTCTCCTCCCACTCCCTCCTCCTCCCTCCTTCTAATTCTACGTCCTCCCCCTCCCTCCCTCCTCCCTCCTCCTCATCCCTCCTCCTCCCTTCTCCTCCTCCCTCCTCATCCTCTCTCCTCCTCCCTCTTCCTTCTCCCTCCTCCTTCTCCCTCTTCCTCCTCCCTCCTCCTAATCACTCCTATTTCCTTCCTCCTCCCTTCTCCTCTCCTCCTCCTCCTACTCCTCCTCCTCCTTACGTCCTCCCCCTCATCCCTCCTCCTCCTCCTCTCTCCACCTCCCTCCTCCTCCTTCCCTCATCCTTCTCCTCCTCCCTCCTCCTCCCCTCCTCCTCCTCATCTCCCTCCCTCCTCCCCCTGCGTTCTTCTCCTGCCTCCTCCTCCCCCTCCCTCTTCCCTCCTCCTCCCTCCTCCTCCTCCTCCATCTCCCTCCTCCTCCCCCTGCGTTCTTCTCCTGTCTCCTCCTCCCCCTCCCTCTTCCTCCTCCTCCTCCTGCTCTCATCCTCCTGCCTCCTCATCCTTCCTCCTCCCTTCTCCTACCTCCTCCTCCTCTCTCCTCCTCCTAATCCCTCCTCCTCCCTCCTATTCCTCCCTACTCCTCCTCCTCCTCCCTCCCTTCTCCTACCTCCCCCTAATCCCTCCTCCTCCCTCCTATTCCTCCCTACTCCTCCTCCTCCTTCCTCCTCCTCCTCTCTCCGCCTATCTCTTCCTCCCTCCTACTCCTCCCTCCTCCACCTCCCTCTTCCTCCTCCCAGCTCCTACTCCTCCTTTTCCTTCTTCTGCTGATGCTGCTGCCGCCGCTCCATTTACCCAAGTTAATTGTTGGGGAAGATGTAAAGATCTTTCAAGTGCTCTTTCTAATGCTTTTTGTAAGTTGGTCTTCGTTTATCTAAGGTTGTTCTAACTGCAACCAATAAATGATTAGACAGACAGGCAGACAGACAGACAGACAGACAGACAGACAGACAGACAGACAGACAGACAGACAGACAGACAGACAGACAGTCGGGAACGGGAACTTATATGACTACTTATATGAATTAAATGAGATGCTCGCCATCAGGGGCTGGGCGAAGCCGGGCCGGATCAGACAGACAGACAGACAGACAGACATATAGACAGACAGACAGACAGATAGATAGTCGGGAACGGGAACGGGAGCTTATATGACTACTTATATGAATTAAATGAGATGCTCCACACCAGGAGTTGGGCGATGCCGGGCCGGGTCAGACAGACAGACAGACAGACAGAAAGACAGACAGAAAGACAGACAGAAAGACAGACAGACAGACAGACAGACGGTAACGGGAACGAGAACTTATATGACTACTTATATGAATTAAATGAGATGCTCCCCACCAGGGACTGGGCGAAGCCGGGCCGGGTCAGCTAGTATATCATATTTAATCATCAACGCCAGTTTCTTGTGAACGAATACATCATATTTAGTAATCAAAGTAGATTGTGCATCAATAATCATATCGTGTTTAATCATCACAATTAATTTGTTGTGAACGAATACATCATATTTAATCATCAAAGCCACAGGTGTGTTCACATGAGGACTTAGAACCTGGCGAGTAGTGGGTACAAGTGCCAACAGATTTATGTACGTCCTTTTCTGTTTGCATCCAACTAGACAGGAAATGCAGACAAGAAAATCCGGTTGCTGTGGAGGCGGAAGTACAAGCGTTGATTTTCGAGAGTTCGTTCGACGGTGATGCTGTCATCTACACAGATGGGTCGGTCGTCCGACATGTGAGAAGCTCATGGGCCTTTGCGGCTCAGGCCTGAGGGGGAATTGGGAAAGAGGACTCTGGTTCTTTTGTTGAGACCACAAGTAGCTTGACTATGGAAGTGATGGCAGTAAGTAAAGCAATAACATGGCTCGAGACACAGACATTCACTAGGGCTTGTTTCCTTAGCGACTCAATGAGCATGCTCAAGCGGATAGAGGCGGGATGGATTCGAAGAGAGTGGTTGCTGTCTCTGAAGCGGTACCGGCTGGCAAAGGTTAGTTTCATCTACGTGCCAGGGCATGCGGGAATACAAAGAAATGAGCGGGCTGACAAGCTCGCAGGTGAGGCTACTGTGGAGGGAGGACGCTCCATGGAACAGGCTGACATTCTGAATGCTCTAAGAAAAGTAAGACTTTTGCGAGAACCAAGTGATGACCGTGAATCTACAACCATGGCCAGGCTGCGAGAACAGCAAATTTAAAGAGGTGTGGCCAAACAAGAACACTACGCAGGAAGCCAAAAGTAGATTGATAAACCAACACAGAACTTGTGTCGTTAGCCGCTACACGCTGCGGGATTTGCTGAGGAGGGGATCCGAGCACTTATGGACTGAATGGTTCGATGTGCAATGAGGATGATCTGTCGACTAACTAACTAACTTATCAAAGCCAGTTTCTTGTGAATCAATACATCACATCATATTTAAGAAATAAGAGTGAGTTTCTCTCGGGAATGTCGTTAGACATATTTTTTTAAAATCTTTTGTAGAGAGTCGATATGTCAATTAATGTCACTTGTATTTTAACAGTAATTATATTCATTGATGTAATAAGTCGTAAATTTATCAGTATGCGTTTGCTATCATAAATAATAATAATGCTTTGTGAATGTATTAGTGTCTCCTCTATGAGGCCAATCTCATAATGTCATGCATTCAGATGGGTGAGGGTTTGACGCCTGCGTTCGTCGCCCGATAAGTGAGGTAAAGACTGGCCACCTATTCCTCAGTGCATACAGGCCTTCACAATGTGATGACCCTAGCACATCACAGGTCCGTAGTAGGTTCCTAATTAATGACTTGTTTAAATTATTTATTTATTATTATTTTGCTTTATAAATGAAAGGAAACGGAAATTATTGTTTACGTTTCGTCGCTTTGTAAAATTACTTATGATATGGTGATTACTTCTGCATGTGTTGTTTATTATACTGCAAAGATGTCTGTGAATTCAGATTTGTATTCATTGTCAAACATTGACTACAAGACCTTAATGTATGATCCATTCTACAAATAGGGTGTTTCTAGAGGAAATTCATAATCGATTTTGGGAAAAGGCGAAGGGGTGACGCTGAAGATCTGCTCCTCCTTTAGCATGTTAAAAACATAGATGGATAAATTAATGAGACAGACAGATATATAGCCAAATATACAAATGAATGGGAGAATGGGTGGGTAGATAGTTAGGTCGCTAGGCCATTTCATAGGTTGGTAGGTAAGCACTTTCGCTTGTGTCTGGTTTTCAGAGATAGGCGCGTGTTGAAATATCCCTGGGCTACTGGCCGCAAACAAAGCAAACCTGAAGCTAACGTCTGCCCTAACGAAAAGTGATATAAATAGTCCTTGATGCTCAAAATCCCGCCAGAAATTGGATCGCAATATGATAATATGGATTTACCGTAAAATCTCATGTATAATTAGCATACTATTAAACCATATATGTCAACTAAACCTCGGGTACCTATTATACAAGAGTACTAAAACATAAATCATTGTCAATGTCGTTTGAGATAAGTTACCATTGTTATTGTCTTTTTGTGTTTTTGTTTATGGGGGTATGTAGTCTTTACTGGGGTAGTGTTCAAACAGGTTGCGAATGTATGTATAATGATTGGTGGTGTCTTTGGTTTCTTATGGAAGATTGTTAAAGAACTGAGCGGCAGAGTATGCTAAGCTTGTTTTATATAAGTCTATCCTAGGTTTAGGGACATGAAGTATATTTAGTCGTTCGCTATGTCTTGCGTTATATTTAAACAATGACCTCTCCCCCGATGTGTCTCCACCTTGACGTGGTGGGGGAGCTTGCGTGTCCCATAAACCCCATTTTGCTTGCCGATGGGTGAAAAATTACATATCGGACAGCTTATGGGATAGGGACCAGACTAAGAGAGACACAACCTGCTGCTCTGCAGGCATAGACTGAGGATAGCAGTCAAAATTTAAATGAGGTGCACAAAGGCAGAATTTCTTGGTCCGGACAAAGCTCTTAAGGCTCCCTGTCGAGGGCTGTGGCTGAACGCCTCTAAGCCACAAACCCTTGGATCTTAGAGCCAGGCTGATACCCGTCTACCGGAAAATAGAAACATGATACTGAGCAAGCTACATGCTCAGGTCTGATACATGTTCGAAGGCTCCCAGCTGGGGGATATGAGAGTTTCCCGGATGAAGGGGCCTGGCCGTTTCCCGTTCACTGCTGCACGAAGGTAAGGTGCTGAGCCGGCAGCACATGTAGCCTACCTCGTGAGCGAGTACAAAAAAGTCAGAAAAGTGCCCCAGTCGAAGGGTTACGGAAACTGTCTGTATCTAACTCATAGAGAGTGTAGACAAAAGTGGAAGAATGTCTCATCAACGCGAAATGGAACGCACGGCGAGCGAACCTATTGCGTGGTCTGAAGTCACAAGCAAAAGCTTACCGAGTGGATGTCACTCGCAGTCTGACCGCTCCTGGTGTGTGATTGAGCGATCAGTGGCAAGTGGGATGCCCAACACATGGAAGTGAGGAACTAAAGCAGCTATGAGCAGGACGTGGAAACTCCTTGGGTGAGCCCAGTCTCAGAGCAATATGTGCCGGCTCTGCAATTATGGAAGCCTCCTTGATAATGCCCATGGTCTGCCCCTGCCTTCCCTTGAGGGCAGACCACGATATCGTTGATCGTTCTATCTTGACCAGCTGAGATGTGGGTGACATTACAACAGTCTAACGTGTCTCGAAACCAGAGGAAGGCTAACCTCACTAAAAAAATGCCCGCCGGAAGTCGGAAGTGTCGTCCTACGGGTGGCAAACTAAAAATTGACACTACGCATTTACGTCCGAGTGAAATGTCTCGTCCGAATGTCTCCCGTGCTAGGAACAGCTCTGACTACCTAGTTTCCGAATGCCGCTCTTGTTCGGAACAGCTCTGACTAGGTAGTTTTCCGAATGTCCGCCGTGCCTGGAACAGCTCTGATGGGTACAGGGACAAGCACATGTCCGAAAACTCGCTTAGTGGAAACCAACCGCAGAGCTGACTGGTTTGTGCAGGAACGGCCCAGGGCGAGCGAAATGCCCAATATATTGAAGTGAGGAATTAAAACAGCCATGAGCAGGACGTGACGATTCCCTCGGTAAACCCAGCACCAGAGCGTTATGTGCCGGCTCTGCAATTATGGAAGCCACCCAGGATGGCGGAAAATGCTATGGACTGTCCCTGCCTTCACTTGAGGGATGACCGTGTAGTCTTCGACTGTTCCAACTAGACCAGCTGAGATGTGGACGGTACCACAAAAGTGAGAGTCTCCCAGGATTGCTAACCTGGCCAAAAATGCACGCTAAAAGTCGGATGTGTTGGCCTGAGGGTTTCGACCCGAGGGTGCCTAACCAGACACACCGCAATCACATCTGAAAAAATCACTCCGGATGAACGCAAAGAAGAAGAAGAAACAATGGCCTAAGGTAGCTTGGAGCATTTTGATATAGGATTTTGTGAATTAGTTTGACCTTATTATAAAGTAGGCGTTTGCGGAGTGGCAGTAACTGAAGACGTTTATATGCTACATCAATAACATTAGATATGCTGATGTTACATTCTTGATTGCAGACAATGAACAGCACCTACGACATTTAGTAGATGCGGTTGTTGCACACAGTGAATAACTAGGGTTAGAATTGAAATGTAAGAAGACACAGTTTATGGCTGTCATTGTTAAGAAGGAAATACCTCAATGTAATATACACGTAAATGGGCATATTCTTAAATAAGTGAATCGGTACAGTCATCTCGGAACAGTCATAACATCAGATGGAAGATGCCTTAAAGACATTAGAACAAGAATTGTCATTGTGAAGGTAGCCTTTTGTAAGATGAAAAACATACTGACTAACAAAAGGATATCAATTGGAGCCAGAAAAAGTGTGTTGAAGTGCTACATAGAACCTTTGCTTTTGTATGGATGTGGAGCGTGGACAATGAGCAGTCAAGCTGAAAAACATATGATGGCTGTGGAAATGTGGTTTCTCAGGAAAATGCAAAGAATACCATGGACAGACAGAAAAACCAATGAACAAGTCCTACAAGAAACAAATGAAGATCGTCAACTGACTAGGGATATTAGAAGTAGACAGTCAAAATTGTTTGGTCATGTTATGAGAAGAAATGAATTGCAGAACTTGATGACAACTGGCAAGATCGAAGGGAAGAGACCAGGGGGAAGATCGAGAAGTGAATACCCGGATGGCTTGGCCACGTGGCATGGTTGAGACATAAATACGGAGCTGATCCACGGCTCTGGTGATCGAGTGAGATGGCGAAACATGATCGCCCACGCTATTCGGCGTGGCACATGATGGATGAATGGATATTCAAAAGTAAATCAATGAGACAGAGAAACGAGCGCTACAATCCTACTATATTTATTAATAACAGAAAATGTAACACCCATACTCAACGGAAATGTGATGATGGAAAGGATATTTTTAAGAGCTGCACAACTTAATATCACAACAAAACATACATACACGACAAAAGATTAAGACATTGTTGAACCTGGAAGACTAAATTATCACTAAATCAAATTAAAAGACAATAACGGTATAACTAATGAAGAAATCATATCGAGAGGAAGGTTCAAAGACCCGTTAAAATTTGTCGTCGTCTGCCATGTGTGTTTGGAGAAGAGACTGTAGCACGTTCATCGGTGTTTGAATGGCGTAAACGCTTTCGTGAAGGTCATGAATCTATCGAGGATGAGCCCGTGAAGGTCGACAGAAGAGTCTTTGCGAGTAAAGCCATACTACAGTGTCGCCAATGGCTACTGGCATAAACAAAAGTTCTGTGGACATTATCATCAGAGATTACCTCGATTTTCATAGTTTCCTATCGACGGGTGTCGAAACAGCTGAATTTTGAACAAACAACAGCTATCGTAGCGAACTGTGTCAGTTCTTTCACCAATGGTTCAAGGATCAGCCTAAAGAGTGTTATACTGCCGGAATGCAGAAGCTGGTAGATCGAAGGGGAAAATGTGTTGCAGTGGCGGGTGACCCCGTCGGAAATTAGTAAGGTAAATTCAGTTCATCTTACACAGATATCTTGAGGTTACATAAGTCCGGATATTTACTGGACGCCTCTCGTACTATCAATGGCAAACATAATCGATATCAAAATGCCACCAGTCACCTCGTTTCACGTGAGAAGAAATGCTTAAGAATATCTACTGTGGTTTCCAGAAAAGACAGAATGCGGGACGACATAAGAAATATCATAGGCGTCACATGTGGATATGGAACCAGAGGAAGACCAACAAAATGACGAAAAGATAACATCAAGGTTTTCCTAAACAAACACGGATATGACTCAATCAAGGCACCACATCTGGCCTCGGAATGCAAATTTCGTCTACCCACATACCTATGCTTAAAGATAAGTGTGGGTTTAGGAAAAGGGACATCCTACATCTGCGGCTTGATAACAGATAATAAACAGTGAAACAATATGGTCTTGTCGAACGAATGGATGCTGACAGACAGATACACACGGAAAGCATTACCGGATTAAATGCCTAGCAAAAAGTAAGTTTGGACCGAACATATAGTACACAATCAAGCGACCAAGCATTAATTGTAAATTTCCATTCACTGAGCGCTGAAATTAGGGAAGATACCACGAAACAAAACAAATAACACAATGACTGTAGTAAGGCGGTATTTCGTCCTGGCTGGCCGAGTGGCTAGAATGTCGTATTCTCTTTCAGGTGACCAGGGTTCGAACCCTCGGTAAGGTTTTGAGTTTTTTTCTGTCGGGGGCAAAAAGAAAACACTAACCTGCACAGTTCGCGGTGACAGCACTAACCAGGCAGCTTTAATTCCTCAGGCTCACGACCCCTTCCTCCCTCTTCTCCCCCCCCCCCACGCCCCCCCCCCCCCCCCCGGTCTTCTGTCATACACCGCAATGTACTATATTGGCAGTAAATGACAGTTTATGACAGTTGAAATGGAAGATCACATTTGTCAATATATTATCCTTCCGCACTGGATTATTTAAAAAAGCAAATCCAACGTAGAAGACTAATAGGACATCAAAACAAAGCTAAGGGGTTGAAACAACAGTGTGGAAACAGTAGAACTAAACAAAGGGACAGCTTGTTGTGGGTTGAAGTGATGACAGGGAGAATAGAGAAAACAAAGGGATTGAAACAACAGTGTAGAAGTAACGGCGGAGAGATCAGGGGAAAAGAGAATGTTGCGTGACCTTTGCGGTATGTTTCGATAAACACCGGGCTGATTTTCTAGGTATATTGTACGTTCTGCAGTTTGCCATTGCTTTGTGAATGAGAATTTACCGTGTAAAGTCAACATAATGCCGGTGTAGGGGTTGAACCGCCTACCCTGCCATCATCATTCTAAGTGTTTATGAGCCAAAGATCTTATCCTGTCGACTAGGTCGACATCTGCGGAAATAGAGACCCGAGAAAAGATATGTGATAGCTGCAGCTTTAGGGTGCATATACATCACAAACGCTCGCTCTCACACACACACACACACACACGCACACGCACACACACACACGCGCACGCACACGCACGCACGCACTATGGAAGTCATGGCAGTAAGTAATGCAATAACATGGCTCTAGACGCCGACCATCACTCCGGCATGCTTCCTTAGTGACTCATTGGGTATCCTCGGGAAGATAGAGATGAGTTGGATCCGAAGACACTGATTGGCGTCTCTGGGGCGTCACGGCTGGCAAAGATTTGTTTCATTTTCGTGCCAGGGCATGCGGGTGTACAAGGAAATTAGTAGGCTGACAGGCTTGGACCTGGCTGATATTCTGAATGCTCTACGAGAAGTAAGGCGAGAAACCAAGTGATGACTAAATCTACAACCATAGTCAGACTGCGAGAACAGCAAGTTAAAAGAGGTGTAGCCAGACAAGAACACTATGCGGGAAGCCAAAGAAGATTAATAAATCAACACAGAACTGGTGTCGTTAGCCGCTACACACTGGGGGATTTAGTGAGGAGGGGATCCAAGCACTTATGGACTGAATAGTTCGATGTGCAATGTGGATATGTCGACTGACTAACATACAAACAAATACATACACAAGCAATTGCACACACATACAGTGTATGCAATTCATTCCCTCAACTGTAATCTCAACTTCTGACGCAAATCATCATTCATTGTCCATGACGACAATACAATAATATTCTCTTCGGGAATCGCGCTAAGAACTTCTTGGGGAAGTCGATGCTGCATGTTGTCTAGAACTAAAACCACAACGCGGGCAGGGTTGGCCGGAGATATTCCATATATGGCCGTTCTTGTTGTAAACATGGCCCAGTCATCGTTATGCACAAAATTGTCAGTTACTATAAGAATGATTCTCCAGCTGGTGTTTATAGCATCTACAATACTACAGGCCCGGTCACAGTCTGGAATATTATCACGATTGTATATGTATGTGGTGAGATTCAGTTCTTCTTCAATAAATTTGCATAGAACAAAACATGGAAAGTTGTAATCTTTCTCCGCATATCCTATGAAAATTCTAGTAAGATAATCTTGAGACGTCTTCAGCTTGTATCCTGTGAGTATCTGGAGAATCTTTGACATGATGAAAGTTTTGTTTTTCCAAACAAATAAAACTAGAAGAAATCCAACTACTAAGCTACACAGCAAAAGTAATGAGATAAAGAATAACACTCTTCCTAAGCACTTGCGCCACATGCTCTCTAAATCAATGAAGTTGCCAACGTTGGAAGGTTCACCTTCATTGTTAATACATGGGAAGTAGTTGGTGTCATCAAGATGGACGCTTGTAGTTTGCAGCCAGTGAATGAACCGAATATTATCGCACCCACAAGAGAGAATGTTGCCTGTCATGAACAACTTGAAACCTCCTGGTCGCTTTGCTAGATGATCTAAGGCGTTCATTTCATGTGGTGCCAGTGTTGTGATAGAATTCTCATGCATATCCAGGTGTTTTAATTTCGGTACATTTTGTAAATCAAATGGGATATTTTTGAAGCGATTCCTGGATAAATCGATGGTTTCCAACTTGTTGTTAGACGAAAATGTTCGTGGATTTAAAGATTGCAAGAGATTTAGGGAAAGGTCTAGTCGCTGAAGGTCGGGTAAATTATAAAATACTCTAGCGCTGTGGTTGGACATGAAGTTGGCATCCAAATGACAGTTGGACAAATCCAGTTCTTTGAGATGGCACAATGAATCGAAAAATGTTTCGGACAGAACAGAAACATCGTTCCCTGACAAAACAAATGACTCTAATGCATCAAGACCATGGAAGCAAAAAAGGAAATCAGAAAGGAGACTGTCTCGAAAATCAAAGTAAACAAGATTATCTGCTCCAGAAATTTTTATTCGCATATTTCCGTTGCCCAATGAAGACTTCGCAGTCTGAGCAGCTTTTAAATATTTTAATGACCTTGATATATAAAATGTCAATTGACTTGATGTGTTTATTCCATCCGAGGTTTCATGGGAACATTGTCCTTTACTTTTTCTAGTAGAACTTATTGTGTTATTATTTTCTGATATTAAACGTTGAAACTTCGAAATGTCTTCTTGCACATACCCAGTGTTGCCAGCATGATCATTTCTCACTTTGCACCATGACTTTTTGTACGTAGACAATGTTTCCACAAGTCCAGATGTGCTAGACTGTTGTTTAAAGTGTTTGTAATAATCGGAGTCTTTATCGTAACATTGCCTCCTTATATTGTGTACTAAAACAATTTCGATATGTTTAAAATTTAGTAGTAATGCTAAAGCAGGCTTCGTGCCTACAAGTGGGTTTCCAGACACTTTTCCCAGACAGAACTGAAAATTGCGTCTGTTTTTATGATGAAGATTTTGCAATTAGTAATAGAGAGGTAACTCACACAGATTTCCTTTAAATACTTTGTCATTTCTGAATCTACGATTCCTTCGCCATTAAACAAAGTAGAATACGTTTCGTGTGTATTTAAAGCCAATACATTAAACTCGATGGTCGTGACGTTTTTACCAACTAGAGGTTTCAGCGTGTGTAGCGATTGTCTAAGCCCAAAAACTAAATGTCTCAATCTGAGAACATCTAACTGATATAGCGGCTGTAGGGCACTGTCCGTGAAGTTGGAGAGCGAATCAATTTCTGTGATCGTTAAGTCAGATATATTTGGAACATTTTCAAACGATTTCTCATCGATTCTTACGATATCACCAGATAAAACTAACCTTGACAAATTTATCAACTCTTCTCCAAAGGAAACAATCTCATCCGCAGCATCAATTGTTAGAACCCTGAGATTCTTTGGCAGTTTAAACAATATTCTAGAAATATGAAGACTTTTCTTGTTGTCTGCGAGTCGAAGTTCCTTAAGGCGAAGGAGAGGATCAAATACCCCTTCTGGAAATGAAGTTTCTTTCAAATGATTGTTTTCTAGATTAAGAGCTTCCAAATTGTCAAACCCGATAAACGCGTTTTCCTGAATATTATCAATAGCATTGTTTAACATACTAAGCACACGAAACTTCGTGAGGTGTGAGAAGCTTGCAGTATTTACTTCTTGCAAGTAGTTGTTGTCGAGGATGATAACCGTTGTGTTTCGTGGAAACCAAGACGGTTTGACCTCCGTTAGAGATAGTCCTGTACAATCCACTAGAGTTTCAGCCAAGCAGTGGTATACAGAGCACGGACTTGGCTCTCCTATGTCTACAGCTGGCAGAGTAGTTGACTTCGATGTGTCCATATAGGCCCGTCTTTCAACGGACTGTTTGTCTGTTACAGTGTGTGGCTCTTTCTCCACGTTGTTCTCTGTCGTGTCCTCCTTTAAAGTGTCGTCCCTGGAGTGAGGAGATCCGACACCCACATTATAATATTATTTTTTTTCCCCTCAATATTCTGGAGAATCCACCAGCTTCCGTCCAACACACTCCATCAGCCTATGGACACCTTTTCCTATCACTCTCACACTGTCGTACTATGCCCCCTTCTCATACTTCCCCAACGCAACCTACTCAACAACTCTTACTTCTAGAAATTAATACAGATTAATTTATTAAAATAAAAGTGTAACGTGTATGAGACGTGTATGCGAAGAAAATGTGTGATGTGTTCTATACAGTGTAGAGAATCTGACTCTCAGACATCAGCTCAGTCCGCTGATCACAGCAAAGATAGACCACAGCACGTTACGTCAGAACAAGTACGTCTCACCCGTTGCCGGAACCATCCTGCCGGATACTGCTTTGCTTCTGTAGACCTCTGGTAATCCCATTTCATGAACATAAGAAATAGACACCGGTGGTATGAACAGTTACTTATGGACCGGATTCACTCTACACAATGTCCGTTCCTAATGTTCTCTAACCAACTGCACAAGTTCTTTTCTAGTGTTTACACAGTTAGTAAAGTTAAGTGTTAGTCGACAGATCATCCTCGTTGCACATCGAACCATTCAGTCCGCAAGTGCTAATTACTAATGTTAATTGTTACTGTACTAACACTAGTTACTCTTAACCGGTTCTCGGTTCGTTACCACTGTTTAATGCTGTATGGTGCAACTGTAATCTTCACTATGTTGGGTGAATCAACCTCCCTCTAGCTTTTAATCACGTCTGTAAGCAATCTTTATTGATTGCCGAACTGGTGTTCTTCAGACTGGGATTTTCTTCCTTCCCAAAACTTTATTGAGCTTCCTTGGATCTGGTAGGGAACCTAGGATAGAAACAACACACCTGGTGATAGTACTAGTTCATGATTCTTTCGGCTGAGTGTAAGCCTATCACCTTGCCTAATGATCGTTAGCTAACTAGACTTAGTCATAGAGCAGATTAGCTACCCACCTAGAATCGAATCAGGTTATGACAAAGAAAAAATCAGCAAACAGGATGTGGAACCCCTCCCACAAGGGACACCTACGGGAAATCCCAATTATCCCTCATTACTCAATTCTCAACTAGTAAAGCTTATCAACACTTCACTAATCTATTCTAGCTAACAGAGTCAAGTATCACTTCCCTACTCTAGCTAGTTTCCACTAACAGTGCTAATCATCACACTATAGTTTAACAAGGCTACTGCCTAAAGTAATTATAACGAATATATTATAATAGGTTATACCTTAAATGGCACCACTGCAGTCCTATCAATCATATCTACATCTGCCATTATAGGCACGTGTAAAATTAAGTCACTAATTAACACACGGTAGATATTATTTCCACTAGGCGCTGCCGTGCCCTGGCACTCTGACTAAAGCATAATTTCAAGTCCTCCCTAGCTGGTCACAACTAGAGTTTATATGGCAAACTACCAAAGTTGTCCACGTGACTTTATCCTCTTCTCCCCCACACAGGTGTTATTTGGACATATCAACCATTTGCAAGGATCTATTTTTCCGGGCTTAAATCCTGTCAAAGTTGTCAGTAATTGTTAAGATTCTCAAAACAAGCCAGCGAATTTTATGACGACTTCCAACAAACAGTTGCAAATAACCCCGTCAAACTCTTCATGTTCCGGAAACCAAGAATTGACATATGTACTGTTTTCTCCCTACTAAGTACTTCCGTTTTACATCTGCCATTGTGATCTCACGGCTTCCATCTGCATTCAAATGTTGACAAACTTGTCAATCTTCTGTTCCGTGGTGACAATATATGTGATTCTGACTGGTAATGAACTGCCAACTCGGTGTATCCCTTCCTTCTCACTCAACACCAAATGTGTAGATGGGCTGACCCCACTGCTTCCATTTACATTCAAATGTAGACAAACTAATCAAGGCGATGCCAGGACCTGTCACCATCAACACCGACCGTTCCAAATCCGTTATAGATGTACACGTGCAGCTACAAATATTGTCCTGAGATTTTGACATCCGCGGTGTTTTTCCAGTTAGTAAAATAATGGTGCTGAAAATACACGCCAAGCAAACGTCGGGAATATTTATCTGTTTAACTCATGGCAATCTCGCGACATAGGCCCCCTCTTAAGAGAGTAGTCCATCTCACTCTCCTCCACCATGAGTTAAATCCAGATAATTCATTCCTCTTCTTCAGGAGCTGGGTGTCTTGACAAGAAATCCGCTCCAACATTTTCCTTCCCAGGAATGTACTCCACTGTGAAATTATACGGTTGAAGTAACAACGACCACCGCATCAAACGTGCGTTGAGCTTCTGAGAAGTAGCCAGGAACATCAGGGGCTGATGATCCGACTGAACCCGAAACTTAACTCCATACAAATATGGCTGAAATTTTTGCACTGCCCATACGAGGGACAAGCATTCTCTCTCGACGGTTGAATAATTCCTCTCCGCCGGTAGAAGTTTCTTACTTGCGTATGCTACAGGTTTCAAAACCGAAGCATCGTCTTTTCCTTCCTGTAACAAAGCGGCTCCAATTCCAATCGCACTCGCATCTGTTCTCAACACAAATTGTTTGGAAAGGTCAGGGAGCTGTAATACAGGTTTGCTGACCAAGGCCTCCTTTAACTGACTATAGGCATTCTCACATTCTGGTGTCCAAATGATTTGATCCGGTAATCCCTTTTTCAAGGTTTCGGTCAACGGAGCTCCCAGTTCAGTGAAATGTGGGATAAATTTGTGGTAGAACCCACACAACGAGAGAAAAGATCGCACATCCTTCTTCGTTTTTGGCCTTGGTGCATTTCTGATTTTCTCCAGGTTCTTCTCTTCTGGAACAATGTGTCCTGGAGTGATGGTGTGACCTAGAAATTCCAGAGTCTGGTAACCAATCATGCACTTGGTTGGACGAGCAGTAAGCCCTGCTTCCTTGAGCCTATTAAACACTCTCTCCAAGGATTGTAAGTGGTCATCCAGGCTGTCACTGGAAATCAGAATATCATCCATGAATGAGATGATGGACGGATCCTGTAACGGATCTAGTAAAGTCCTCATCATGCGTGTAAACACACTAGGTGCATTGCTGAGTCCAAAGGGCATGACCTTGAATTCGTAGTGTCCACTGGGTGTACTGAAAGCTAACAGTGGTCGAATCTCCGGTTTGACTGGTATCTGATAGTACCCCCGACTCAGATCCACCTTTGAAAAGTACCGAGCCTTATGGAGCCTAGCGAATAACTGAGTTGGATTCGGCAAAGGTTCCACCTGAAACTGTGTATGACTGTTCAGCAGTCGGTAATCTATACACAACCTGTGTTCTCCACTTGGTTTGCGTAACAAAACTACCCCCGCATTGTATGGGGATGTGGATGGTGCAATCACGTCATCCTCCAGCAGTTTTTTTATTTCCCCCTCCAGGGCCTTTTCTTTAGAGAATGGCACTGGGTAAACCTTCTGACGAACCGGCTCCTGTGTGGTCAAAGTCATCTCAAACTCCACCAACCTCGTTCGTCCAGGTTTATCAGTCAGTATCTCCTTATGAGACTTGAGAACCTGGGTTATCCTTTCCCTCTCCTGGGAGGTCAGATCAGGGTTCACTTGTACATCCCTATAGGTTTCCTGGTGTACTAAGGGATATTCCCTGCCCTCGCTGGTTCCCACTTCTGTCTCCACTGCAACTGCCATTGCCATGAGGTGAGCTGCCTTGTCTCCGGGTCTCTCTTCGTATTTCCGCAAGAGATTGATATGGAAAATCTTCGACTTTCCCCGGATCCGGATTTGATAGTTGGTTCTGGATATCACCCTTTCCACGGGAAATGGTCCTTGCCAACCTATCTCCAGTTTGTTGTTTCCCGTTGGGAGTAGCAACAAGACTTTATCTCCCACCTCTAGAGATCTTTCTTTAGACCTACGGTTGTAGTAAGCCGCATGTCTTTTCCTGGCCTTTTTCAAGTTTTGATTTGCCAGAGTCCATCCCTTGTGGAGTTTTTCTTTCAGTTCCTCCACGTATTGATAGGATGAGATCACTTCTTCTGACGTCCCCTCTTCAGTCCAACTCCTCAACATGGCTTCCAACGGTCCTTTGATTGGACGACCAAACAGCAACGTAGCGGGTGGTAGTCCTGTTGAGCCATGAGGAACTTCCCGATAGGCAAAGAGTGCTGCTGGGATATATTCATCCACCTATCAGGTTTTTCCTGCGCTAATTTCCTGAGCATTGTCATCAACGTGCCGTTGAAACGCTCTACTTGTCCATTGGCTTGAGGGTGGTAAGGGCTGGTATGTATGTGATTAGAGTGAAACACCCTAAATACCTCCTCCATGAGTTTTCCACAAAACTGAGATCCATTGTCCGTCAGAATTTGATCCGGAAAGCCTAATCTGGTAAAGGCCTCCATCAGTGCGTCCGCCACTCTTTTCGAGTCAATCGTGGTCAACGGTATAGCCTCACCCCACATTGTACAGCAATCCACCATTGTGAGTATATACATGTTCCTCTTCCTAGTCCTGGGAAGTGGACCCACGATATCGATGGCTACCCTCTCGAAAGGAGAGTTCATGATGGGCATCTCACCCAACATCACCGGTGCTGTCCAGTGTTTCGGTGCCACCCTCTGGCACTCAGGGCATGACTTCACATACCGACGCACATCATCTGTCATTCCCGGCCAATAGTAGTGGCAGGAAATCCGCTGCATGGTGGCGGCAATACCCATGTGTCCACTAAAGGAGATGGTATGCCCCATATGAAGAATCTGGGACCGATGAGCTTTTGGGACGACCAACTGACCGTATAGGTTGTCTCCCCTTCCTGCTCTCCTGTAGAGTATCCTATTCTTCATGTAGTACTGCCCCCGTCCTGGTGGATCAGCACTTTTCTGCAGCTTTTTGTAGCAAGGACGTAAAGTATCATCCTCACTCTGGGCAGTTCGGAGCTCCCCCGGCATTGGGTTAGTCACAATTGCGTCTGCCTCTTCCGTTTTCGCCTGAGAGCGAGTCTGCATTGCTCCCATATGAATAGGCTCCCTGGGCATTCCCAGAAAGACATACCGGCAACCTAGGATGACTGGAAAAATGGGATCGGTCAATACAGCGGCCTTGATGGTGCCGGTGACGTACCTTGACCGAATCTCCACATTAGCAATGGGCAACTTCATGGTTACAGCACTCTTCTGTGCAGGCTGTATATCCAATGTTTCACCTGTGAATTGTTCTGGATGTACTAGATCCGCAGAAATCACGGCCTCCCCGTCCAGTCCTGTGTCGTATAAACACTCCACTTGACGACCGTTAACCTCTACCAATTCCACTACAGGTGGTTTCTCCTGGTCTGGAGTCTCTTCCTCGGCCTCGACCTGTTCGGTGGGCTCCACCTTAGGTTTCCCTGAGCACACGACGAATTGAGTGTCTCCTGACTTTCCCCTGCAGTCAATAGCATTGTGCGTGTTTGACTTGCATTCGTTGCACCATTTCCCTGTCCTAGATTTTCTATTGTCGGACTTGAATGAGCTCTCCTGGTGGCGAGCTTCCTTGTTGACCTTGGCATTTTCCGTGACAACCTCCTTGGAAGTCACTTGACATGCTGCAAAATGAGGGTTCTTAGCCTTCGATTTGCAGTCCCTCGTATTGTGAGAGGGTGACTTACAAATTGAACACCACTTCTCCGACCACGGTCGTTTAGGTGTAGAGCTTGAGGTGCTCTTGCTTCCCTCCTTCTTCTTCTCTGAATTATCCTCTGATTTTTGCACATAAGGTTCCCACTTTTTGGTTCCTGAGTTTTTGGCTTTCTTCTTGTCATGTTTCTCTTGACTTTTGGTGTTGGTGGAAAGGTTTTCCCCTGCCTCCCCATGTACCTCGACGAACCGTTCTGCTAATTTATTCACGAGGTCAATACGTTCCGCTCCTTGTTCTCCCAGGAACGTCCTGAGAGGTTTAGACATTTGCTTCTTCAGCTGGTCGACCACCATGAGCTCTTCCAGACTCTCATAGTCATGTGCGAACCCAGCCAAATCCATCCACTTATGGAGATAAGATTTAAGACGCAAACTGTAGGCGGCAAACAACTCTCCCGGTTCTCGTTTCGCTGCTCGAAATTTTTTCCGGTAGGTATGTGACGTAACCTCGAATCGTTTCAGCAGAGCCGTCTTTAACTCATCATAATTGTTCTCATGTCCTGGTGGCAGGCGAGTATAAACCTCGTATCCCGTCCCGCGTAATCCCTGGGATAGCTTAAGATTCCATTTGTTACGCTCCAGACCCATAGCAACTGACATAGCCTCGAAGCGTTGAAGGTATTGGTCAATCTTCTCTTTGTCCTCCTCGTAGACCGCTAAAGGAAACTTCATAGCATGGTACCCATGTCCACCTACTGGTGTTGATCCTGGGATGGAGGAACCTCCAACTGCTCCCTCAGTTTCTCCATTAGATTGACTCTTCAACTCGAGTTCCCTCATCCGGTACTCGTGCTCCCTTTTCTGTGCTTCCTGTTCAGCTTCTAATTTCCTAGCTGCTTATTCAGCTTCAAATTTCCTAGCTGCTTGCTCAGCTTCCAATTTCCTAGCTGCTTGCTCAGCTTCCAATTTCCTAGCTGCTTGCTCAGCTTCCAATTTCTTAGCTGCTTGCTCAGCTTCCAATTCCATCCTTCTCAATTCCAGCTCGGCCTTTCGCTCTTCCCGTTCCGCTTGACGATACTCTCTCTCCACTTCCTGTATGTAATCCGTTAGAGCAGACCCAGCCAATCCCATTTCTTCCCCCCTTGCCTTTAATTCTGCGGTGCTAAGTTTAGGGGTGGCCATTATACAGAGAGGTCAGCTAGCAGGTCTAGTACAATATAACTGCAAATTACTATACAGATATATGAACAAGTACTATAAATCTAGATATACCACACACAGCACATTCACGCAGTGACAAGAGTAGAATCAGGACCACAGACCTATGCAGACGTGTGAAGTGTGAACAGGTAAGATATTAGTCCTAACCCCTATCCACATTCACTCTAGCTGGATTCTCCAAACTGATATCTCCCTTTTATAACTAAGGATCCCGTGTCAAAGGACCCCGTTGTCAGAAGATCCCACTGTCAAACGTTCCTGCTTGCAGGAGATCTCGCTGTCCAAGGATTCCGTTTACGGGAGATCCCGCTGTCCAAGGATCCCGTTTACGAGAGATCCCGCTGTCCAAAGATCACGTTTACGAGAGATCCCACTGTCCAAATATCACGTTTACGAGCCCCCAATAATGTCGTGTCCTCCTTTAAAGTGTCGTCCCTGGAGTGAGGAGATCCGACACCCACATTATAATATTATTTTTTTTCCCCTCAATATTCTGGAGAATCCACCAGCTTCCGTCCAACACACTCCATCAGCCTATGGACACCTTTTCCTATCACTCTCACACTGTCGTACTATGCCCCCTTCTCATACTTCCCCAACGCAACCTACTCAACAACTCTTACTTCTAGAAATTAATACAGATTAATTTATTAAAATAAAAGTGTAACGTGTATGAGACGTGTATGCGAAGAAAATGTGTGATGTGTTCTATACAGTGTAGAGAATCTGACTCTCAGACATCAGCTCAGTCCGCTGATCACAGCAAAGATAGACCACAGCACGTTACGTCAGAACAAGTACGTCTCACCCGTTGCCGGAACCATCCTGCCGGATACTGCTTTGCTTCTGTAGACCTCTGGTAATCCCATTTCATGAACATAAGAAATAGACACCGGTGGTATGAACAGTTACTTATGGACCGGATTCACTCTACACAATGTCCGTTCCTAATGTTCTCTAACCAACTGCACAAGTTCTTTTCTAGTGTTTACACAGTTAGTAAAGTTAAGTGTTAGTCGACAGATCATCCTCGTTGCACATCGAACCATTCAGTCCGCAAGTGCTAATTACTAATGTTAATTGTTACTGTACTAACACTAGTTACTCTTAACCGGTTCTCGGTTCGTTACCACTGTTTAATGCTGTATGGTGCAACTGTAATCTTCACTATGTTGGGTGAATCAACCTCCCTCTAGCTTTTAATCACGTCTGTAAGCAATCTTTATTGATTGCCGAACTGGTGTTCTTCAGACTGGGATTTTCTTCCTTCCCAAAACTTTATTGAGCTTCCTTGGATCTGGTAGGGAACCTAGGATAGAAACAACACACCTGGTGATAGTACTAGTTCATGATTCTTTCGGCTGAGTGTAAGCCTATCACCTTGCCTAATGATCGTTAGCTAACTAGACTTAGTCATAGAGCAGATTAGCTACCCACCTAGAATCGAATCAGGTTATGACAAAGAAAAAATCAGCAAACAGGATGTGGAACCCCTCCCACAAGGGACACCTACGGGAAATCCCAATTATCCCTCATTACTCAATTCTCAACTAGTAAAGCTTATCAACACTTCACTAATCTATTCTAGCTAACAGAGTCAAGTATCACTTCCCTACTCTAGCTAGTTTCCACTAACAGTGCTAATCATCACACTATAGTTTAACAAGGCTACTGCCTAAAGTAATTATAACGAATATATTATAATAGGTTATACCTTAAATGGCACCACTGCAGTCCTATCAATCATATCTACATCTGCCATTATAGGCACGTGTAAAATTAAGTCACTAATTAACACACGGTAGATATTATTTCCACTAGGCGCTGCCGTGCCCTGGCACTCTGACTAAAGCATAATTTCAAGTCCTCCCTAGCTGGTCACAACTAGAGTTTATATGGCAAACTACCAAAGTTGTCCACGTGACTTTATCCTCTTCTCCCCCACACAGGTGTTATTTGGACATATCAACCATTTGCAAGGATCTATTTTTCCGGGCTTAAATCCTGTCAAAGTTGTCAGTAATTGTTAAGATTCTCAAAACAAGCCAGCGAATTTTATGACGACTTCCAACAAACAGTTGCAAATAACCCCGTCAAACTCTTCATGTTCCGGAAACCAAGAATTGACATATGTACTGTTTTCTCCCTACTAAGTACTTCCGTTTTACATCTGCCATTGTGATCTCACGGCTTCCATCTGCATTCAAATGTTGACAAACTTGTCAATCTTCTGTTCCGTGGTGACAATATATGTGATTCTGACTGGTAATGAACTGCCAACTCGGTGTATCCCTTCCTTCTCACTCAACACCAAATGTGTAGATGGGCTGACCCCACTGCTTCCATTTACATTCAAATGTAGACAAACTAATCAAGGCGATGCCAGGACCTGTCACCATCAACACCGACCGTTCCAAATCCGTTATAGATGTACACGTGCAGCTACAAATATTGTCCTGAGATTTTGACATCCGCGGTGTTTTTCCAGTTAGTAAAATAATGGTGCTGAAAATACACGCCAAGCAAACGTCGGGAATATTTATCTGTTTAACTCATGGCAATCTCGCGACATTCTCTACTGTTTTCTTCCGAAAAAAGGCTGTGGTTTCAGGTGCCCCTTTGCTAAAACGATGTACTTCGAGCAGTAGTGTTACGGGAATAAATAGATACATATTTCAAACGTAATCTGAATAAACTGTGTAACTATGAATATGCCATATGCCACTTGAAACGGTTCAAACTTATTCTAGAATTTACCGAACTTTCCTTTGAGTGGCTCCAATAGCTGAGACAAACAGAACGTGTATTAAGTAAAACAAATGGCTGATATATCGTTTCAGTATTTCTGCAAGTCTATTCTGGTAGCTTTGCCTTGTCATGTGGTGGAATTATCAATTGTACGTTTGAATAACTTGCTATTATCAATCAGATACCGAAATGTGCTCCTTAGAAATTAACTTGCTTTTAGCACTTGCACTGTGAGTTCGTCGTTATATATATTAAGCTTTCACCGTGGAGCATTGAAGCTTAAGTTGGTCAGTTTTCCTGATTCATAATATAAATAATTTGCACAATATTTATAATGAGAAATGGTTAATATAATGTTCATTGAGTCGATAAGATCTTCAGATGATACATCATTAAACTGGTGAGTATATATCTGCAGCAGCAAGCATATTTAATCTATACATTTCCTCCGTTCATCCGGTAGAATCCCTGCACTAAAAACAAGGAATGATCAAACATTTAATATTATACACCTGTCCTGAAAAAGCCCAGAAGAGGTCATTTTGTGGTACTAAATATCAGGAAGTTTAATATTTGTAATGATTTCCCATTTCATTCCACCATACGTTGTGAAAACTTGAATGGTGGCCTCTGAATTGAAAAGCAATCTCTGATGCGATTGGTAGCACTAAGGCTTGTATGAAGGATACTAAAGAAACGTGTTTTCAAACATGTGGTTTTAAAAAAATCTCTTTCCTTCCCTTTATTCCTGTCCCCGACCTTTATTTCTAAATTACAAGGTTGCTCGTTCACAGATACAAAAACACACTAATGGAAAACGTTATTTTATTAAAGGTGCTGTATGGTGTAACAAATATTCGGTTTATTAAGTTTTATATTTGTATTTTTTGCACTGTTTCTTTAACGCTGTTACATTAAAGTAATTGCCATTTAGTATAGAAAGTCTTACCTATTAATGTTCCTTGTTTCACTGTATCAAATTTCTAAGTACTTCTGGATAAAACCAAGCAGGTCACCATGTTTCTTGTTTATATTATACTAGTCAAAATCTGCACGGCTTTATAATGGCATTAAACGTATCTCTGAACTCTGTACTTGAACGCAAATACACAAACAAATTAACGCTGGAATTTATTGACTCGAAAAAGAAAGTCGAGGATGCTAGTATGTCATAAATATTTCTCAGTCGTCCCATCAAGTTAAACTCTGAATCTACGGCCATCCACACAAAGCAGCTTGTTGTTGGAATAGAACTGACTATAAACACTGTGGATATACTAATCACCAGTTTAATGGCTTTGGCGTCTTTCGAATTGATTGACTTGGATGAAGAAGAAATCCCTCCTGTGGAACCTGGTTTAACGGTCACATCTCTGGTTGCGCTACTTCTCCATTTCGATTTTGCATTTAAGTTGTAAACCAGAATTCCCGTGCAAACTATAACTATACCAAAGCTGGCGAAAGGCGAAAAAACATTGTTTATGCCCAGGGAAATACTATCTACACCTTTGAAGTCATCAGAATATACAATCCCTAAAAGGGTCTTATTCTTTTCTTGGACATATCTCCAGGCATGCCTGGTTGTGTAGTAGTTAGGTATCACCCCAGCAATGACGCCGATATATAAACAACACACGATGACGAAGCTGCGTCTGGGAGTTAGTATTCGTTTAATGGTCAGCGGTAGTGCTACACACAGGCACCTTTCTAGTGTTATAAATGCTGTGATCCAACCGGCTATACGGGTGAAAGTGGCGTGGGGCCATGACACAGTTAGAACCGACATCTGCAGACATACACATAATAATAATAATTTTTTTTTTTGCGCTCGCTCGCTTTTAACTCAAGCGTAGTCCATGCACACTACTTCTAGTAGTACTAGACTGAATTGTGTGTGTGGATTAGCTTTCCCTATTAACAGTGTCCCTCGCCATCAGGCGAACCCACTCCGACTTCAGAGGTACTTGTAATTTGCGTCCCCAAGTCAAGGACGACAGGTCAACATTTTAGTCCAACTGTCCGGTGCAGGGTTTGAACCCCTTTCCTCAGCATCAGCACATCGGATGTTTAAGAACACGAGTCCTTGTCCATTCGGCCTTGCTGACCTCCGTAACATTATTATAACAGACACTTTAAACTGACGCATGTCCTCTGCGGGAAGTTGCAATCAACCCCAATTCCCAGATTGATTTATTATGCAGTTTTACGTTCAGCGGTTTGTTATTGCATGATAGATGTAAAGTCAACATTTAAGTCCAACTGATCGTACAGGGGATGTTTCCACTACTACGTGGTCAGCGCACCGGAGGTTTAATATGTGGACGTAAACCAAATAATGTGGGTTTATGATATTATCATAAAAGTTATATATGAATATAAGTAGAGTAATGTTGGTCCGTGACATTATTATAACAGTTATTTGTAAACATAAACAGAACAATGTGGGACCATGACATTATTATATCAGACATGTGTGAACATAAACAGAATAATGTGGGTCTATGACATTATTATAACAGACATGTGTAAACATAAACAGAATAATGTGGGGCTATGACATTATTATATCAGGCATGTGTGAACATAAACAGAATAATGTGGGGCTATGACATTATTATATCAGACATGTGTGAACATAAACAGAATAATGTGGGGCTATGACATTATTATAACAGACATGTGTGAACATAAACAGAATAATGTGGGACTATGACATTATTATAACAGACATGTGTAAACATAAATAGAATAATGTGGGGCTATGACATTATTATAACAGACATGTGTAAACATAAACAGAATGACATAAGCCTGGGTCACTGACATTGAGGTGAGTGACCGGGCATGAGGAAGAATGGAGATGAGAGTGGGAGACAGTAAAGTGACTGACCTGACTACGAGGAAAACAATCAACCCTCAGAAATAATGGGGCGGATATGAGTGGAAATCCCCAGGGGGGGATGGGTCGAAAGAGAGTTGTGTGTTGTGTGAAGTGAGGAGACTAAAAAGTCAGTGAGAGAAGAGACCGACTGCGTGTCAGGTCGTTTAAGAGAGAGCTCCGTGTTGTGTTGTTCGGGTAGTTGTGAAAACAGGCCTGAACCCAGAGTGGGTTCTGTATTGAGTGTAGGCCAAAACCCAGAGTGGGTTCTATAGTTGAGCAGTGGCTCCAACCCAATGTGTGGGTTGTATTGTGGGAGATCCAGCCGAGGATTGTAGCTGGATTACCTGTCTTGTGGATTGAGATTAGAAGCCAGCCGTGAGAAGGCATTGATGTGTGCTGGTTAAATTGTGAGGAGGATAGTTACATTCTATGGATTACATTGTTTCTGGATGTATAATCACGTTCCGTTTGTCCGTCTTATTTCTGTAATAAAGGATTATGTGCGCCAACGGAGTCTTGTTTAATGCCTGGTGAATATGCACTGCGGGGGTGAGTTACATTGCAAGACAGATATCTCCATTGACACACCATGAGTATCGTTACCTAGACAACGACCATCACACAATAATATCATGAGCATATCATCGTAAGAACTTCGTGATATTATCATCAAGAAAATGTGTGACAATCTGGAGGCTACGTCCGATCAAGAACATCTGGGGACTGTCCTGGCAAGAACGACGGGGATATATTGAGAAACCCATTGCATTATAGACATTTGTGTCATTCTGAGATATTTGTGGGCTCTTCGCTGAAAGAGAGGAGTTATTATCGGTGTCTTCGTGCCATCAATTTAGACAGTACTGCGTCACGAGATTAACAGCAATTCTTTTGTGTGTGTAAGACGCCACATCGAAGAAAAAAACTGTCAGCGCGCGGGGAGGGTACGCGGCGGAAATCACAAGCTAGCAGACAGTTCAAGTGAGGTCCACTACAGGTGATTTGGAACCAACCATATCGCTAAAGCGAGTGGGGGTGCAGCGGCAGCACAAAAGTCGGTGATAAAGACACGCCATACAGACTAACCGGGAGAGTCCATTACGGTGACAGGTAAATTTGATACCAGGCAGGAGGGCTGAAACTAAAAGACCAGTGTTGAATCCAGAGTGGCGAGGGCAGCGTGTGTGTGTGTAGGACGTCGCTGTCGGTGATAATGACAGGATTGGGAACCAAAGATAATTGACAGGTGTGTGTGTGCTGGAGGCAAGCGCACTGTGTTGTTGCAAGTTGACTGGTCAAGATTATTCGACGCAGTAAATAGGACGGGTGGGTACACCAGCGTCCAGGTACTGGGGAAGTACATGTTTGGAAAACAGAGAAAAATTGGCAGTCGCTGATTTGACGGACAGTTGACTGAAGGGGATAGTAACGGTACCCCTACCGCAGCCGGGTGGGGCTGTCAAGTTTGTGTGAAAACTGGTTTACGGAGGAATTTTTCACTGAGGGTGATAAAGAGAAATTGAGGTGACATTGTGAGTTGGGGGTGGAAGGAGGAAAGATACTCGGGAATTTCCACGACCTATGGTGGTCAAGCTGACTCATTGTGAATGAACAAAACAAGGCGTTTTGTGTGAAACCAGACTTGATTGTTCGTCTTTGTTAAAAGCCCTTTGTGTTTATTACTTTATAATCAGCAAACATTTTGACAACGAATGATGACGTGTCGGCTCCGCGAACATAGTTGCATACAGTTGCCAAAAAGAACTGACGGTACAGAGTGAAAGCGTTGATCATTTACTGCCATTATTTTGGTCTTTTCTGTTAAGGAAATCTATAACATTTATGATACAGCAAAGCGCCATCTTCGCAACGAAGGTAGAAAAGACTTTTGGATTATTAGACCACGTCCAAGGAAAGTACAATAACGTGACGGACTAGGTCGAGACAGAACATTGTGGATAATCAATCATCATCTTCAATTTTTTTCAACGGTTTGAACTTGTGATCACCACGTAAATTTAAGTCACCACGCAACTAATGTGGAATATCGTAGACATTTCGGATCATTTACCAATATACATTCCCAACATATTGTGAAAAATTCTTTAAAAAAAAAAAAAAATAAGAACTTTTGGCGACGGATTAGTGGGCACATATTTATCGGCCAACGAGTTGGACAGTCTGTTTGCTGCTCATTGTCTTATAAATATTGTTTTCGGTTGTTAAGCTGTTACTTGTATGTGGTCCAGTGTTTGTCAAGAGTAGGGGATTTTTTGGGGTGTTTCTCGAGAGTCGGGATACAGCACACAAATATATATTCTTTCTGGTGCTTACGATATTTTTGTAAGAAAAACGTTAATGAGTTAACGTATCATGCAGTGGCATTGAAATAGTCTTAACCAATATCTAGAGCCGAGTTGTCTGACGTCAGATTTGTGTATATGTTGATGCTATAAATTGTTTTTGTTTCTCTTTCTTTTCATAATATTTGCATATAATATTTGCTGTGTTCGGATATATGTTATTATTGTGATCTTTCGTCATTTCTGCTGTCTAGTGGTCTTGGTCAATTTATGTTTATATTTTACGCGCACTGTGGGTGTCTCTACACAAGCTTGTGGTTGTTACTGTGGTTTATTTCTGTGTCATCATCGTCTCCGTGTACTCAGCTTGTGAAGTCTAGCGTTGGATAGTCATCACTTAGTGTTATCATCCATTTGTTTGTATATGTATTTATATGTATGTTTAACAATATTTCCAGGGACTTTATGAACTTTTGGTCATAGATATATAGATATAAGGGAGTATAGGTGATACTTCCTCCCTCACTACCTAGTGCTTATAGAGTGACTGGGTGAGTACAGAGTGATATTTTAGCACTACGAATTTACGTACACAAGGAGTAGTGGTGTACTTAGGGAGGGCACACAAAGACTAGTAGCAGAGTCTTTACATTTATAATTGCCTGACAGACAGCAACGTGTCCACAAGTACAAGATGCCTACTTTAATGGACTATATTGAAGCAGGTGAAAGAATAGGCCTGAAAGGTAAAGAGTTACAAGAGTATGCCGAAACAAAAGAACAACAACAGATTGAAAGAGACCAGAGACAAGCCGAAAGAGAACAGAGACAGGCAGAACTCGAGGCCAAGCGTCTACAGGAAGAAAAGTTAGCTGAGAGAGAACAAAGACAGGCTGAAATGGAAGCCAAGCGTCTACAGGAAGAAAAGTTAGCTGAGAGAGAACAAAGACAGGCTGAAATGGAAGCCAAGCGTCTACAGGAAGAGAGAGAGACACACATGAGAATGGAAATTGAGAAAGAGAAGATTAAGATGGAAGCAGAAATTGCTATTAAAAAGTTAGAATTTGCATCGAAGGGTCAAAGTGAGGAAAGTAGAAAACCGTCGCAGTCGTCACAGAGATTAAAACTGCCATATTTTACGGACCGGGATTGCCTTGAGGCCTATCTTTCGAGATTCGAAGCATCAGTGAAGGTATTAGGCATCCCAGAAAGCGAGTACGCAATTAGACTGGGCGAGTATTTAACGGGTAAGGCCCTAGAAACAATGTTTAATTTACCTGTAGAAGAAAGGAACAACTACACTATCTTACGTCAACGTTTGCTGACTAAGTTCCAACTCACTGAGCATGGATATAGGACAAAGTTTAGACATTTAGTGCCAGAGACAAATCAAGATTTCACAGACTTTGTTAACACTGTAAAGAATGCATTTAACAAATGGATGGAGCTTGCAGAAGTAGGGAAAGATTTTAATAAATTAGTAGATCTAATGTTAAGAGACAAGGTAGTATCTGCATGTAATTCTAATTTAGTGGCGTTCTTTGAGGAACGGAAGCCAAAGGACATAGACACAATGTCTCAGTTAGGGCAAAACTATATGACGGCACATCCTAACGTTTCTATTGGGAAACTAATGAGTGAGGAAATAGTCTGTGCAGCGTACACTAAACAGGACCAGAATCCAGTCATCAGACCAAGGGCGAAAAGTGTGGATTCCGCACAGAAAGGTGAGCAACAAGAACTTCAAGATAATGGTTTCCGAGGAAACAATGTTGGTAGAGTAGGACGGTACCCATATAGAAGAGGGAACTTCCAGAGACGTCAAAATTATGCCGGATGTTGGAATTGTGGGAGCTGGAGACACAAAATGGCAGATTGTGATGCACAACCATCAGATGGACCAACGAACAACAGTAAAAGGGAGATCACTTGTTTCAAATGTGGAAGGAACGGGCATGTCAGTCA
Source organism: Cepaea nemoralis (assembly GCA_014155875.1). Taxonomy (NCBI): domain Eukaryota; kingdom Metazoa; phylum Mollusca; class Gastropoda; order Stylommatophora; family Helicidae; genus Cepaea; species Cepaea nemoralis. The sequence goes on along the minus strand of JACEFZ010009833.1, from coordinate 546,531 downwards.
TCAATGTAGGATGAGAGAAACAGAGCACTCAAATGCAGCACAAGTAATTGAGACGCTGAACAATGAAGATTGTAGTGGGTGCAAACCTCTTTTTGAAAAAGATGGTCAGCCAGTCTTAATATGTGGTCACACAGTTAAAGCAGGATCAGCAGTGCATGAAGGAGGAAGTCTGAAGATGCATCATGGGTTTGTTAATGATAGGCCAGTGTTAACAATTAGGGATTCCGGATGTACGTCCATCGGGGTGAGAAAGAGTTTAGTGCAACCCTCGGATTATACAGGAAAAAAGATTAGATCCATAACATTTAATGGGACAGTAGAATACTACCCAATAGCCGTGATAACAGTAAAAACACCATACATAACAGGAAGAGTGACAGCATGTGTTTTAGACTCACCAGTGGCAGATCTCATCATAGGAAATGTTATAGGAGTTAAAGAGTGTACAGAAGAGGAAGTAGTTTATTGGGAGCAAAAACATAGTGTAAGCAGTAACGAGGTAGTTACCACAAGAGAACCTAAATTAGAGAGTATAGCTGAGGTAGAAGAGGCACTTGAAGTAGACACAGGAACTCAGGACAAGGATAGTACAGCTGAGCAGATGAGAATGGATCCCATATATAGTGCTAGTGAATCCCAGAGACAAGATACTACTCTGAACAAATGTTCCCAAGGGTGTAGGAGAGTAGAACATAGGCAGTCAAAGAAAGGTAGATGGTGCTTCGAGAGGAAGAACAATGTTCTCACTCGCAGGTTTTCAGATAGCAGAACTGCACGTGGGCAAGGAGCAGTACCTTTAGCACAGAGAGACCGATATACTAGAACAGCTCAGGATAGTGCATGTGCAGGGCACATAGGAAAAAGGCGTATGCAGCAGAAAGCAAGGTGCCAGGTATATGGGCCAAGATTGAATAAAGAGCTCAGACTAAACAGAGACTCAAGTGTAACGGTGCAATATGCAGATAGGAAAGTTGAGTCAGGTCAAAAGAGTTTTCGCGACATTACTGACCCAGGGCTAGGGATAGCAAACAGATGTTGTAATTGTAGAGGTACCATGAGTCATGGGTACATGAAAGGTAGACACAGCATCGACAGGAATCAGAGGTGGGTTAATGCAAGAACAGAACCACCTGATATAGGGTCGGTACACAAATAGTATTGTGTGGTCGTGAAGTAGTAAGAGATCTGTGGGTACATAAGTATAATGCTTTTCTATGATGTATTATTATTATTATGTGATGTATTAGTTCATGCATTGATACACAAGATAGATGGTTGTACTTATGTGTGATGAATATAGGAGTGTAATATGAGCATTTGATGTATTATGTAGTGTGGTAGCTGGAGTAAGGTGCAGCCATACTTAAGGCTACCCAGGCTATATGTCTGTGTCACATGTTTAGTAAGTTTTAGTCTCCCAATATTTGAAAACGAAGTTTTCTTTTAAGAGGGGGGTAATGACATAAGCCTGGGTCACTGACATTGAGGTGAGTGACCGGGCATGAGGAAGAATGGAGATGAGAGTGGGAGACAGTAAAGTGACTGACCTGACTACGAGGAAAACAATCAACCCTCAGAAATAATGGGGCGGATATGAGTGGAAATCCCCAGGGGGGGGGATGGGTCGAAAGAGAGTTGTGTGTTGTGTGAAGTGAGGAGACTAAAAAGTCAGTGAGAGAAGAGACCGACTGCGTGTCAGGTCGTTTAAGAGAGAGCTCCGTGTTGTGTTGTTCGGGTAGTTGTGAAGACAGGCCTGAACCCAGAGTGGGTTCTGTATTGAGTGTAGGCCAAAACCCAGAGTGGGTTCTATAGTTGAGCAGTGGCTCCAACCCAATGTGTGGGTTGTATTGTGTGAGATCCAGCCGAGGATTGTAGCTGGATTACCTGTCTTGTGGATTGAGATTAGAAGCCAGCCGTGAGAAGGCATTGATGTGTGCTGGTTAAATTGTGAGGAGGATAGTTACATTCTATGGATTACATTGTTTCTGGATGTATAATCACGTTCCGTTTGTCCGTCTTATTTCTGTAATAAAGGATTATGTGCGCCAACGGAGTCTTGTTTAATGCCTGGTGAATATGCACTGCGGGGGTGAGTTACATTGCAAGACAGATATCTCCATTGACACACCATGAGTATCGTTACCTAGACAACGACCATCACACAATAATATCATGAGCATATCATCGTAAGAACTTCGTGATATTATCATCAAGAAAATGTGTGACACAGAACAATGTGGGACCATGACATTATTATATCAGACATGTGTAAACATAAACAGAATAATGTGGGGCTATGACATTATTATATCAGACATGTGTAAACATAAACAGAATAATGTGGGGCTATGACATTATTATATCAGATATGTGTGAACATAAACAGAATAATGTGGGGCTATGACATTCTTATAACAGACATGTGTGAACATAAACAGAATAATGTGGGACTATGACATTATTATAACAGACATGTGTAAACATAAACAGAACAATGTGGGACCATGACATTATTATATCAGACATGTGTAAACATAAACAGAATAATGTGGGGCTATGACATTATTATATCAGACATGTGTAAACATAAACAGAATAATGTGGGACTATGACATTATTATGTCAGACATGTGTAAACATAAACAGAATAATGTGGGGCTATGACATTATTATAACAGACATGTGTAAACATAAACAGAATAATGTAGGGCTATGACATTATTATATCAGACATGTGTAAACATAAACAGAACAATGTGGGACTATGACATTATTATATCAGACATGTGTAAACATAAACAGAATAATGTGGGGCTATGACATTATTATATCAGACATGTGTAAACATAAACAGAATAATGTGGGGCTATGACATTATTATAACAGACATGTGTAAACATAAAGAGAATAATGTGGGGCTATGACATTATTATATCAGACATGTGTGAACATAAACAGAATAATGTGGGGCTATGACATTATTATAACAGACATTTGCGAACGTAAATAGAATAATGTGGGGTTATGACATTATTATAACAGACATTTGCGAACGTAAATAGAATAATGTGGGGTTATGACATTATTGTCAAATGTATCATCATCATCATCATCATGTGCCATGCCGATAGAGATGGGAGGTCATGTATCGCCATCTCACACGATCACCAGAATCGTGGATCAGCTCCGTGTTTCTTTCTCGACCATGCCACATGTTCAAGCCATCCAGGTATTTATTTTCTGTCTTCGTCTTGTTCTCTTCCCCTCGATCTTGCCAGTTGTCACCAAGTTCTTCAATTTATTTATTCTCATAACGTGCCCAAAAACTGATGACTGTCTACATCTAATTTCTCTAATCAGTTTACGATTTTCATTTGTTTCTTGTTTGACTTGGCGATAGTTTTACTGTCTGCCCATGATATTCTTTGCATTTTCCTCAGAAACCACATTTCCACATCTATCATATATTTTTCAGCCTGTTTGCTTATTGACCACGCTTAGCATTCATACACAATCACATGTTCTATGTAGCACTTCAACACTCTGTTGAAAATACTTTCAGTCTGACGTGGACAAGGCCTTAGGTTCGTACCGGAATATGATCAGCGTTGCCAGTAATGGGTTGGACTCAATCTTTAAACTCTGTTTCACGTTGCAAATGACATCTTTTAATTGGTCAGTATGGTTTTCATTTTGCAAAAGGCTACCTTCGCCGTGGTGATTCTTGTTCTAATCTCTTCATAGCATCTCCCATCAGATGGTTTGACGGTTCCAAGATAACTGTACCGATTCTTGTTGAAGAATATTCCCATTTATTTGTATATTACATTGTGATATTTCCTTCTTCCTAGTGATGATATATCAGTCAGATATTTATGAGCAAAACAGAGTAATGAGAGGTCATGAGACAGTTAGAACTAACATCTTTGGACATAAATAAAATAATCCAAGGCAGTGACACAGTTAGAACTCGTATCTTTGAACATAAATATAAAAATGTGAGAGAACGACACAGTTGGAACAGTCATTTGTGGACATAAATGCATGCTGCGGGGCAATTAGCAAAAGGAAGGACCGAGAATCTTTTCTACAGGCCTTGAAGGAAGTGACGTTCTACCAACGTCTTTCTACATGATGATAATGGTATGCTTAATACAGTTTGAGTAATAACTGTCTAGGTTAGAACGGATTATAAGATATAACTTAACGATGGGACAGGCAATGTATCTTTTCGAGGAAATAATTTGAGGAACATGAGTTTCGGACTGTTATATATTGTCCGAGCTTCTGCAGTAGAATAGTGGCTAGTGCCTTTGACTGCTAATACAGTGGTTTGGTTCAATACCCAGCTGGTGCATGATTATATGTAACCCACCAGTGCGGCTATAGTGGTCGACCAAGCCACATAGAATATATTTATTTTAAGATTGTGCGTGTTCATTTAGTACGTGGTGATCAACTCATGTTGATTTTCTAAGCAATTGTACGTTCAGTAGTTTGCCATTGCTTTCTGGGTGAGAAATTAACGTCGAAGTCCCGAAGTCCAACTTAATGCATGTATAGGGGTTTAACCGGCTACCTTGTCATTAGCAAAGCGGAAGTTTACGAGAGAGCGCTCTTATCCTTTCGACCTGTCGACTGTTTAATTAATGGACTTCAGAGAATGTTTGGAATGTTCTGCGAATTGTCTAGGAAGCAAAGGCAACGGAGAAGGGAAATGGCTATTCAGCTTCATATGTCGTGGTCTAGAATATCTAATCGTCACACTCTCGCAGCCGTATCTGGTATTCAACTACTTTTACCATAACATGGTATGTTTGTGAGAATAACGGTGTAAGGTGACTGGTATTCAATTCAATAAAAGCTTCAACTAAATTGATTTACTTAATGTTATATTGGCAGCTAGGCTAGGATCGAAGCTCCAACAGGCAGACAGTTAGAGCTTTGCTTTGCTGATCCGAAATATTATGCAGCTTGTCTTGTTCCAGATGTATCGGTGTTACCTTTCCTGTGGAGTAAACTAGGCAGGCAGAGAGAGGGATGATGATGTATGGGCAACGCATGGACAGTTGAACCCAGGCTTTATGCTATGGAGAGGTATAACTTCATTCCTGGTCTACCGCAATGGATTGTAGTTATTATGCCTGTTTTTAAGCATAATGTTAAAACTATCGCCTATCAAGACGCCCGGGAGCCAGTGATTTTAAATAACTCTTACGTAGGCGACGCCTCTGATATCTGAGACTTAGAAACAGGAAGCAGGAAATGGGGTCAGCAAATCAGAACGCTTACTAGTGCCCCAAGTTCTTAAGTTTTCCCCACTATGAGTTTAATGTTTGATTACTTTGCATAAAATTACCCACGCGTGTTTAAAGTGTTTTGAATCTGTGAATAAATAACCGTCCCAGTAGTCGTTGGACCGGAGATGTAAATCAGAGTTTTACAATTCCCCTGCGTACCGAGGGTAGAGTTCGAAATCAACATCGGCATTTGGAGGCAAACTATATTGCGTTGTATTCGATGGTTTGAGTCATCTGCTGTTCAAAAAGTAATGGCAAACTACTCAACTATATTGCCTAGTCAATCACAAACAGCCAATTGATGCTGGGGTTGATTGAAACATCATGTAAATAACATACAACTAACATTTTAGTAGTCATTAAACACATGTCAACCTGTCAATCTGTTTGGCTTTGGACAATACCGCACATTTACCCGTAATATACCATGAGTCAAACTACTGAGCGTAATCTTGCCAAGACATCAACAACAGCGGTACAATGCTGGTGTTGACAGCGATGTCCTGTAAATAGGATATGCGGAGAAAAAATACCATGAGTATGGCACTCTTGCCTGCCTACTCCGAGGCTATGTGTTCGAATCCCACTCAATGCAAGACTTTTATTAATAGACCTGGGCTCCATGCTCGACCCGGACTAAAGTGGGTACCAGTGAATATTCTGGAAAGTAAATTAGGCTGGTGCGGTATTGTGAAATCATCTTTCTGGTGACAATTGGTCAATAGAAATATCAGGCCGGAAGCAAATCCCCAAGACGCCTCATGGCGTGATAGGGATCGTTGGCGTATTTTAATGGTATGGATACTTTGATATCCACTTGGTTCTGTAGTTGCTTTTTTTTTCCTTTTCTTAAGTTAGCGTATGGTTACGATAGTTGTTCGATGTCTTTTGACAATGTCTCAGTATCTACATTACTATAGTCTGTCCAGAAATGAATGCCTTCATTCACGATCAATTATTTTGAAAACTGTATGTTGCATCGTTATGAAATTTTTCCTGCCGTTTTATATTTACCCCCACCCGAGGAATATATCTTTGATAGGTCCAAAAGCAACTTAAATCATGGAAAGCAGCGACATTTATTTGGTGTTTTGGTGACAAACTAGTGTTTCTCGCTAACAAACTTGTTTTACAGTAATGCCCCGTTCCACTACGCGAGGCTCTTATCATAAGGCCAATCCCATGTCCCACGAGAAAATTAACTATTCAACGCTAATGTTTCCGTGTGAAGACGTAATACATTTAATAGTGTGCACTTCATCTCTAACCATGAGGTATTTATTGTAATTTGTTATGAACTTAGGATTAACGAGAGCCCTGGTAAATGAAGGCGGCCAACCTTGATAAGACCACATCACCCATCTAGTCCGGATTGGTTTCTATACGTGTGGAGCTAGCACCATATATCCTATTAGTCTCAAAGTATGTAAAAGGGTCCTCTACTTACAGCGACAGTGGGGGGGGGGGGGGGGTACTTTCTGTGAGGAGAACATAGTTAACTGCACCAAGTCACCATCTGTATGTGTTTTTGGAAGACTGTTCGCAACTTTACTCCTCCTTTTCGAGACATATGCTTTATCACTCCTGCGTGTTTTGGGGCAGATACTTTATCACTCCTATTTGTTTTGGGAAACGGAATTCCGAATACTTATTTGTGTGGATACTATCTGCACACAGAAACATACCCACATAGAGAAATGCCCAAATAGAGACATATCCAAACGGAGACATAACCAAACAGAGACGTACCCTAACACAGACATACTAAATTAACTGCTTGCACTGTTCCTGTAAATACGGTGTTGGACTACGGCACTTCATCTTATACTAATTTAACTGCTTAATTTATTTTTCTGCATATAATAAACAATATACACCACCTCTGAAGGAATAAAGTTGATGTCCTCTGGCCAGATTAAGGGATTGAATGCAATGCCCACACAGAATTTGAAGAACACGGAGAAAAAATCCGCCACGGACAGCGCCATCAAGCTGATGTTAACTGTCCTTCGAAAGCCTTGCTTGGATATTACGATGATAGTTGCGATATTTGTAAATATTCCACACAACGATATTGCTTCACTGATAACCGCATAGTTGACACTAGTTATTATGAAGGCAACACGATCAGATATCAGGACAGGGTCCGAAGCTAAATATTCTCCATCATGAGCGTAATTCGTGGATTGGTTCAACATATCTGCTATGTACATTTTCGTAATTAACCGGTCTCTGCGTCACTTCCGAGTTTTGGTTGAACTCTTGAGGACAATACAAATATAACTTTTTCAAATGTTTTGTTTCGTCTTGTGGCAATTATAATTGTAGTGTTCACTTTGGAACTACATATAACATCATCGTAATTTTCAATACATCTTGGAAATAACTGTTTTTGAAACTGAAGCAATAAGCGGAACTCAGAGAAAGAGAGAGTACTGCAACAAATATGAGAGCATGTTCATGTCCACTAATAATTATATTGAGAAATATTCTGGAAATAAATGTAACTGATTCCATGCCAAACAAACAGTATTTGTCCACTACACATGGTACACAATTAAATGAACAAATATTATAATGTAAATTTCCGTTCACTAACATTGAAATTGTGGAAGATACCACGAAACAAAACAAATAACACGATGACCCTAGTATGGCGATATATGGTTCTTCTGTCCAAATGGGAGGTCGCATGTGGCGATATATTATCCTTCTCTGCTGAATCAGTTAAATAAGCACAGCTACCAATAAATGTGCGTAGTTGTCAAGCTGGGAAATTTACCGAAATTATAATGCGAGATAAGACAAATCTTGCCGTGCGTTAGCGAATTTGATAGGGAACTTCTCTCATAATGTTATGATCAAGGTCTGACGATGATTCCACGCCTGGGCTCATCACCTGCTAAGTGAGAGAAAGAATGGCCACCTATTCATCTGTGCATTTGGCGTCTACAAAATGTGATGGCCCTATCACATCACAGACCCATACAGGGGAAATGCTAAGGGGTAAATAATATAATAATACAACTGTCTATCAAAACAGAAATGATCACATTAACGGCTTTTGCCCGCATAGAGACTGGCTGTCATTGGCTGGTAATGTTTCCATTGCGAGTTTTGGTATTTCGTTGTTAACAGTCTCAAACACAAAACAGTGGCATTGTCTGGTATTTAGTAAAGAACTTCAAAACAATGTTTTCCCGTAGTGAAATGTTAATAAATAAGACAGAAAAACACTATATTGCAGGATTTATTGCCAGGCATATTTCGCTGCTTCTCGTCAGTTACATACTGCAGAAATCACACAACATAACCTAATTATAGACACAATCCTTCAAGTGTTGTGCAAACAAAACGACTTGATGGTCATTTTAAAATTACCGTGGTAGACAATTCAAATTATTGTGTGAATGTGCGTGTTATATTTTCAGCTTTATCTAATTACTTGAGTTTATGTTGTGTCATTTCTGCAGTATGTGCCTAACGAGATGCACCGAAATATCCATCCACCCATCATGCCGATAAGCGTGGGCGGTAATGTTTTGCCTTATCACTCGATCACCAGAGTTGTGGATCAGCTCCGTGTTCCTGTCTCGACCATGCCACGTGGCCAAGTCATCCAGGTATTTACTTCTCGGTCTTCCCCTTGGTCTGTTTCCTTCGATCTTGCCAGTTGTCACCAAGTTCTCCAAGTCATTTCTACTCACACCATGCCCAAGAAATTTACAAATGAACATCGTAAACTGATTAGAGAAATTAGACGTAGACAGTCAATATTTTTTGGAGTAATTCCACCCACAAATCATTTTCTTGTGGCGAAAAACCATTTTGAATCTAGCTTTTTAAACATAATAAATTAAAACGAGGTGTAAAACAATTAAAAATAATGAAAAAATAAACAAACGTAAGTTACGTGGAAACATTATCATCATCTCTGTGGCGAAGTGGTCAAGCGTTTGACTCGTGCTCCGAAGGTTGTAGGTTCGATTCCGGGCCGCACCCTTCGGTTTACGAGTTAAATGTTTCGGAGACTCCTGTGGGTCGTCGCTAAAAGCTACGGAGTTCGTGCTTTGTGTGACGCTTTCCGCGCTGCGGAAAGAGACTGAGACATATGGGATAAAACCCGGTGCAATGAAGTCGACCCTGTCGACTTTTAAGCGACTTTTTTAAATAGAGTCATTTTAAAGTCTTGGTGTTTTAAAAGGCAACGTCAGCCTATGATCTGTTTATTACAGTATTGGAAGTTATTACAAGGTTGACTTTACAGAAAACTCTGAAGAAAAAATAACAACTATAAATTTAGAAGAATGTGAGGCTTTACAGTGCGTTCACAAAAGTTTCGCCCGTATAAAAATCCTCACCACTGTAACCAACTGAGGGAAGAATGATGAGATTTAGCATATAAACTTATCATTATGTACACCCAACAACAACAAACATTTTGTTCTGGATATTGTACAGCAGATTTCACTGTTTTCATATGTCGTATATAATTTACGGGTCAGAGATTAAGTGTATATTATGAATTGTATTACATCTTCACAAGAAAACATCGGTGTTCAATAATGACTATTCTCCGTGGTGCACTGGAATTTCCATATTCTTCCTCTTCTTCTTTCGTTCGCTTGAAATATGTCTAACTGCAATGTTGTCCCTTGTATGAATTTAACTGTCCTTTTTGGATCACTCAGCGGTCCATAGAGTTTATCTTCCACTGTTGTCTCTCTAGGCCAGAAGGTTTGCCTAGATATGTTGTATTTTGGGCAGTCTTGGTGTATGTGCTCTGCTGTCTGGGACGCCAATCCACATGTGCACATGGCTGATTCGCCAATCTTAAATTATGTATACATGTGGTTGCGTAATCTATTGGTGTCCTGTTCTGGGGCGCCGAATAATGACTTGTTCTGGTCTGTCCATAACGTGGTAGTCGTCTTGAGCAGGTTTTGATGGCTTTCTGAGTGATTTGATCATTCTTTTCATTTGGTGGTATGTTATGGGCACATCAGGCTTTTCTTCTTTGCTCCTTCCTTAGCCAATCGATCAGCTCTGTCGTTTCCGGGTACTCTACAGTGGGATGGTATCCACTGTATGGTGGCATTATGCTAATGCTAAGTTCAGAAAGTAGTGTACTTAGTACTGGCAATTTCCCAGACAGGAGTGCCTCGAGTACTGATTTTGCATCTGTCAAAAGCATCACAGGTTGTGTCCCATGGCTGGTATTTAGTAATTTCTCTGTTGCTATCTTGATTGCCTCAATTTCAGCATCATAGTTATGGCAGTACTTTCCTGATGGAACTCAGGCCGTGTCACTAGTATTATTTGGGTATTCTATGTACACTCCCGCTCCTCCATTTCGAACAGCATTTTGTGCTGACCCATCTGTGTAGACTCGGATCCAAAGGTCCTGTGGGTATTCTTCATCAAGGAAACTGAGAGTGGCTCTTCTGAGCTGTACACTGTTCTGTTCTTCCTTGTCAAATGTCCCTTTCAATTTTGTCTGGATTTGTAGTGATAGTCTATGTTCATCTTTACATGGAGTTCGCTCTGGAATAGTTGTTAGGGGGATACCAACTGTGGGCAGATCGGTGGTTTCTCTGCATATTCGTTTGGCCTGGTGGATAAAACTGCTTCTTTTCAACCGCTCCATAGCTAAGTTTTCATATATATTCTTCATAGGGTGACCTGGCAAGCTGGGAAACTTTTTCTGCTTGTATTAGCGTTTTCGTATCTCTGCGCTCTCTCAGTGCTTGTGACCTCCCCATCTTCTCCATTTCCACTATAGGGATTGATCTCATCCCTCCTGTGGTGACTCTAAGTGTTCGATTTTGCACCTTGTACAGCTCTTGTTGTGTGGTTTTTTTATGCTGAACATCACGCAATTTACCAGTATTCCAGGTGTGGTCATATGCTCTGTTGATAAACTTTGCTAAGTAATAGGGATGTTCATTTGAAACCCGTTCCAGTGGCTTTATTACAAAAGCATGAAAGAAACATTAAAAGGTGTGGTAGAATTAAACAAAGCATTCATTTTGAATGAATTATGCACCATGGGTTGGTCAGAAGAAGTGGCCATAGGCATTCGGGCAAGCATCCCATTCCTTAGGCAACTACCATTCGCAACAAATGATTGTGGTTGCTCACTGAAACAAGTGTTTACCGCGTTCATTACGTCTGCATCTGTGTGAAATCGTTGCCCCCTGTGAGCTTTTTTTAGAGGTGCCAACAAATGAAAACCACATGGTGACAAATCAGGAATATAGGCTGGATGTTGCAGAATTTCCCACTTCTTCTTTGCTAATGCTTCCTGCGCAATCTTTGCGACATGCGGACGAGCATTATCGTGCAACAAAATCACACCGCGACAAAGCATGCCGGGTCGTTTATTCTTGATGGCTTTTTGCAGCTTGTCTAGTGTTTGCAAGTAGTGGATAGAATTTATATTGGCACAAGGTTCTTTAAAGTCGGCCAACAATAGCCCTTCATAGCAAAAAAAAATGATCTCAGCATAACCTTACCAGCGGAAACCTGTAACTTGAATTGTTTGGCTTGTGGTGATCTAGCATGCTTTCATTGCATGCTCTCCATCTTTTGCTGCTCGGCTCAAAGTGGTGACACCATGATTCATCGCCTGCCACTATGCGGAAGAGAAATGCATCACCCTCCACTCTGTAACGCAGCAAGTGGTTCAAACACCATCCCATGCGTTCTTCTTTTTGGTGGTCGGTGAACATCCGTGGTACCCACTGTGAACACACCCTCCGATATTGCAGTTTCTTACGAACGACCTTTTGACATGTCTCAATTGGCACATCAAATTCTTTCGCTAGCGAACGTATGCTTCGACAACGATTCATCTGTACTACTGCATCAATTTTGGCGATGGTTGTTTCTGTTGCAACAATATGCGCTTGACCCGGCCGTTGAAGATCTGTCGTGAACTGACGTCCTTTCCGAAACATTCGTGCCCAGTCTGTCACTGTTGTCTTCGACATATTTGTTACCGTACGCTGCCTGCATTCTTTGATGGATGTCCACTGGTCAACATCTTTCAAATGAAGAAACTGCATAACCGCTCTTTAAGCTTCTCTGGGCGGATTTTGGATCAACCCGGCCGTTTTCTCAACGGCCAGAAACAGAACCTATGCATCATGGGACGATTAGCACGTGCTCTTTTATTCATTTGTCAGTACTTATCACATGACTATGACATGATCATGTTCAACATACGCAGTTACACGCGGTGGGGCACAAACGGATTTCAAATAAACGCCCCTTATATTTTCCCACTGGCTCCCCATGTCGTTCCACTTAGCTGTCTCAGGATGGTTATTTTTCTTCCGGTTTTTGCTACAGCTTTGTTGATGTGCTTTCTCCATGTCAACCTGTCATCAAATGCTACTCCAAGGTATGTTGGTTCTTTATCTTCTCTTAGGTGTGTTCCATTTATTTGGATGATAACTGCCTTTTGTTCGGGAGAGGGTAAATAGAGTGGTACTGCACTTGTCAATGTTTATGCTGACACACCATCTATTTGCCCATGCAACAAATGTATCTACAGCTCTTTGTAGCAATCTGGTGGCCACTGATGCATGTTCATTTGTGCTCCATAGAACCAGGTCATCGGCGTACATTGCCGCTTTAATTCCATGCGGTAGATTAGCAACGAGATCATTGATGAAGATTAGAAAAAGTGTGGGGGGCAAAACTCAGCCATTTGGAACACAGTGACGCAGACGTATTTTCTTGCTCTTTAGTCCATCTATCTGTACTCAGGCGTTTCTGTTGTGCAGGTTTGCTTTCACCCTTTTGTACATCCTTCCATTCACTTTACAGTTTCTCAGTTTCTTCATTAGACCTTCTTTCAAGAGTTTCTCAAAGGCTTTCTTCAGATCTATCCATGTCGCAAGCACCAGCTTCTTCTCTTGGAATGCACCCTCAATTTCTTGAGAGAGATATGTTGTTTGATTTTCCGTACAGTAGCACTGCCTAAAGCCAGCCTGCTGTGGCACCAGAATGTTTTCATTTTCAAAGTACCACTGCAGAACTGTGATTTATGATGCGCTCCATTGTTTTGCAGAGACAGCTGGTGAGACTAATTGGTCTGTAGCTGGAGGAAATGGAACTATCTTTCACTGATTTTAGGAAGGGTATCATGATTGCTTCTCTTCAGACTTGTGGAACACTGCCTAAGGTCCAGCTATTATTAAAGATCTGCAACAGCTTTGCTTTGGCCTCTGTTCCTAGGTTCTTGATCATTTCATTTCAGATACCATTAGGTCCTGCTGGATTTCGCATTTTCAGTTTTGATATGGCTAGCGCTAATTCGCTGATTGTGATAGGTGCCTCCAGAACCTCATGTAGTATTTCATTCTGTCCTGAATATTGCCACTTCTCTCGAATCTCCTGTTGTTTCTCTGGACTAATTTCGATATTGTTATCTTGTGCGAATGAGTCCGCAAAATGGTCTGCTGCTTGCTTTCCTGTTAAGATGTTTCCTTCTTTATGTAGTGCAATTTTTGAGTTTCTCCCTGTGCCCTCATCGTTAAATTGTTTTATTAGCTTCCACAACTTCCGTGTGTCTCTTTCAAAGTTCAGTGACTGTGTTTTCTCCTGCCAGTTTTACCGTCTAGTCTTAAGTTTGGCCCTTTGAAATTTGGCTTTTGCATGCTGGTATTTATTGTTGTGCTCTTGGCTGGTTTTGGCCTCTGCTTGCTTTCTACACACTTCCACATCATTATGCAACTGTTCTAGTTCACTACTCCAGTTGGGTTTATATTGTTTACGGGCTCCTCTTGGTACTGTTTCTCGCGCTGCCTGTAGTATGCATTTCCCCAAACTCTTCAAATACTTTATTTATGTCTTTCTCAGTGTTCAGGTTTCTAATTAGTATGCTGGTTCGATGCTTGTACATTGCCCAGTCTGCTTTCTTGTAGTTCCACCTCGAGAGGGTGCTGCTTTCGCTTACAAGCTCACTTTCTACAGTTAGAAAGACTGGCAGAGGGTCACTGCCACCAAGTTGTTTCCCAACAATTCGTGTAATGTTCCACTCCAGGTCTGCTGAATGAAAAGCCAGGTCAGGTGTAGTTGTAGTGTGCCATGATCTCGAGTAGAAATTATGTGGGTTGGACGGCTTGTTAATCAAGATGAACCTATTCTCATCCTGCCAGTCTTCCCGTCTCTCTCCTCTCTGGTCCATGCGATCATAGCCCCAGCTCTGCGAGTGGCTGTTGAAATCGCCACACACAATCATTTTTTTTTCTTTTAATGGTACTGTGTCCAGTGCCTGTGGGCGGTCACTTTGACAGTAGTAATTGATCAGATGTAGGTCTTATTGTTTGTCTTAAGTTTAAGTGTCTGATACTGAGCCCCTTCCATGTTTACTTCAATTTGGGAAGCAGTGATGTTATTTTGTTCATAAGGGTCAGTATCCCACCCTTTCGTCAGTCTTTTCGGTTATATCGGTAACACTGGTAGCCTCTGATTTTGAAGGCTATATTTTCGTTGAGGTGAGTTTCTTGCAAGCAACATACGCTTTCTTTTTTCTTGGTCCAAGATGTTTTCTTTTTTTTTTTTCTTTTTTTCTTTTTCTTTTTTTTTTTATTTTGCTGACTCCCTCTGCATTCATTGCATTATGTTTAGTCATTGTTTGGTATGGCCAGGCGCTATATTCTCAGGTCCCCTGGCTCCACAGGACATCTTAGAAGGACTTCCAGTAGTTGTGGTTGGACCCTTTCGAGACATAGGGCCCGGCACTGCACCTGCCTGGGGGTCCAAAGCAGGGTGAGCACCATAACATTTAGCAGCAGTCGACATATTACATAGCGTAATTACGTGGCTCCTGATTTCTGTGGTGCGCCTCCTGTTTGGTTGCCTCCGTCTTCAGCATCTTTCCTTTGCTGGAGAAGACTGTGGTCTTACTCGAGTTTAGATGTGTAAGCGCGCACACACGTGTCCGCGCATGCATGTACGTGCACACACATCTAGAGAGTACTGGTTATATTTTCGGCGCCAGAGACTCGCCGCGGTCCCTTCTCCTGTTGGTTAAAACAGTTCCGCCACGAAATGACCAGGAGTTGGACTTTTGCCGCAGAGGTGATGAATGCACGTGCCATTGGAATATTTATGCAAGATTGGGTGCTCATACCCAGTTCTGCGCCCCGGCTATATACAGCAACATTTGGAACCGAATTTCCTAATGAGAAGCACGTCGCATAGTGTAACGAGTGTGTTCAGAGGTGAGGTCAATAATTCTACCTATAGTAGGTGCTTTCACAAACTCCATAAAAAAGCTTATTACATCCTAGTAACAGGATTCCTTTTGTACGCATTATTAATCAGCAGCAGAAGAAAAAGACAACCAAAAAAAAAAAACGAAAGAAATGAAAAATAAGTTAAATATATATATTCATTCTACTTTCCTGCCCATTTCCATTTCGATTCTACATTATTTACTCCATGTCTTTGTAAATTATCTGTCTTTACTATATTACACATTGCACCCACTTCCGTATGAATATAGATATGCCTTGCGTCGTTACCCGAATTGACGTGTATTACTGAGAAACAAGTTTTTAGCGTGAATTCAATATATTTTCGCCAAAACATCTAAGAAATTGTGCTGCTTTCTATGATTTCAATTGCCTTCGGACCTATCAAAGGCACATTTCTTGGGTAGGAGTTAATATAAGACGGCAGGAAAGATTTCATAACGAAGCAACATATTGTTTTCAAAACAATTGAACGTGAATGAAGGAAACATTTGTGAACGCACTATAATTATGTTTCATGAAGTATTTTCCTCCCTTTGAGTTTGTATATAATGTTAAAGTTTAAAAGCTATGTATATCTGTACAGGAATTCATCATCATTTTGTGCCCAGCCAACGTTCATCTCTCTCCTCAGATCTCTAGCCTTAAGGTTCCGAATTAACTCTAATGATGATATTCCTCCATGCTACCGTCTTAGTCCATCCATCATCGGCTCTCTCATTGTTGATGTTGTTGTTGTTGTTGTTGTTGTTGTTGTTTACTTTAAAAATATAAACAAGATAAAGTGTCAACAAGTGTCATACAAGTTACCAACCACACATAATGGCACCCCTCGTGAGAACTAGAAAATGTGTGCCCCAAAAAGGCCTTCTGCCATTTAAGACTTAAATAGATTGTATCGGGGGAAATAATATCACATCGTTCGAATAGAATACTTGCCAAGCTTTTAATAACATTTCTCCA
>JACEFZ010009833.1:137500-525000 GCA_014155875.1 Cepaea nemoralis | reverse complement strand
CACACACACACACACACACACACACTCATACACATGCGCGCGCACACATGCCCGTGCACACACACGAAACATTTAATGTTTTCATCTGAAACCCCCTCGTATATGGTCTCAGTCCAATATTTGTATAGACCAATCAGCACTCGAAGATGACGTGATCACGTTCACGCCGGCAACTTTTACTTCTCAGAACATACCCCGAAAAACCGCAAGGAGTCCGAAGCGCTGATTAACTTCATTTCGATGCGGAAAATCTTCAGGATTGACACCCGAAATGTTACAACTGTGTACGAATTCATAAATAAACAAGTAGTAGAAGAAATTAGGTATTATAAGATTAGCATTTTTTGGATCATGAGAAACAAAGTGGAGCGATGCATAATAAAAGCTTCTAAGCACATGTGAAATAGGGCCATACTGAAGAAAATACCCCTCGCGGTAAATGAGTGGCTTAAATGCTATCTAAACGGGCAGAGAAACCATTAATAGAGAAACAGTAAGATCTAGAAAAACTACAGGAACATTTAAAACTACAAAAACGAAAATAAACATATATGTGATCAAATGTCGGAAAACAATATGTGAATGTCCCATGCAGGGCGTTGCAGTAAACCCCAGGCTGCTATTTCAGGCAATTTTATATTCAGTAGTTTGCCATTACCTTCTGAATGAGAAGTTAAAGTTTTAAGTCCAATTTACCGGTATAGGGAATAAACCAAACGACCGCCGTGCTGATCTTTGCTCCAATGTTACACACTAACAAATTAAAATGATGGGGAATTTTGTGAGGAATGTTACATCAAACTTCAAGACATAAGAGATAATCAAAGAAATGACAGTATTAAAAATAGTATGGGTTACCTATCTGCCAAGAGTGGATCGGACAGCAATGGTTATAAAGAGATCAAGGGGGAAAGACGGACTAGAGTCGTGAATGAAAATGGAGAATTCTTCACCAATTTTGTGCGCAGTAAATCAATATTTCATAGGTGGAAGAGGTTTCCCTCACAAAAGAATGCAGAAAGCAACTGGGCATCATCAGACTATAAAACAGGCAACCAAATCGACCAAATTTGAATTCACAAGAATTTAGATCATCAATACGTGAAATATAAGTTTATGGAGGTGAAGATGTAAATTCGGATCACTATCTGTGACAAGTCCAAATGAGTTTAGATTTAAGAGATAGACAACGTCATATAAGCATGCCATTTTATATAATATAGAACATATTAGACACCAAGAAACTAAGAAGCAATGTATGGCCACAATCTCTAATAAGTAGCAGGTTTTGCAAAAGTTAGCAAATGACGTGAGTACAGAAGACTGCTGACAGCAGATTAAAGGCATTTGGAGCGACCTGTGGATGGAAGTCCTTGCGAGGGAGAGCAAATACATAAAAGCATGGATAACACTAGAAGCACTGAAGAAAATATTAAAAAGGAGAAATTTTAAAAAGCAGATTTAATTAAATCCAAAACTACAGCATCAATGGAAAGAGCCCGTGAAAAATACACAGAAGCTAACAAAGAAACTACGCAACGTTTAAGCGCGGGTAAAAGACGATATTTAGATTCCCTAGCAAGTGTGACAGAGAATCCAGCAGCATAAGAACACATCAGATACCTTTTACAGCATAACAAGTAGCAAAATATAATTAACTAAGTGAATATCAAAAATGGTAATGAGAAAGTTCTCACCACTTCTATATAACTTCTATATAAAGATAAGACTTTTAGAGCTTTTGATGAGGGAATACTATCAGTAATACTTTTGTCGCCGTTATTACTCTTATTGACTGTGGACTGGAATATGAAGACGCCAATAATAACAGCAGCCAGAGATTACATTCAATTGGTTAGTTAGTTAGTTAGTCGCAGTTCCAACTTCACAGCAACGGGTCGTCCCCATTTTGCTCCGTTCCTGTGCCAGTGAATATCACACAAAATGCTCCCCACTGCCCAATGTGAAAATTAGAAAAGACAGGAGTCTCGACAAATAACAGCCCACACAGATACACTGTGCATAATGCCGCCACCAGAATGTCAACACAATAGTCCCCCACAAAACACCCAGTTCATTTCTGATGGAATCGGCAGTCATTTTCCCATCTGGATGTTTCCTAGATGTTCACCCACACAGTCCACGAAATACAGTTCATCGTCGATGGTAGTGGCAGTCAACCAGAAGCCCAGCAGCCACGCATTTCTGCATAAGGCAAAAACCGGTCAACTCTGGGACATAGTCATCTACCATCGCTCCGAACATGCAGTCACGTTCCAAAAGACCTTGAGCAGATTCAAAAGCATTTCACACGAAACTCACAGCTCACAGTGTCGCGCCACGCACTCACTCAGTAGCAGGGCGACGGAACCATCAAGATTACATTCAATTGACTCTGACAAGGTAATTTAATGATTTCGACTTCGCCGACGATACTGCACTACTGTTACACAAAGTAATCAAATGCAAATAAAATAAATACACTTGATGGGAGGGAACAACAATTCAGTCTCAAAATTCATGGGGAAAGACAAAGACGATTGTCGTGAGTGGTTGTCGGCAATATAACACATGCGAAGAGTGGCACGTTTAAATTCAAATTTAGATAAACGTGTACTACAAATGGCATGAAGGGGGCCAGCCGAAGGATGGAAACCAGAAGTGTAACACTTTACATTGATGCTGTGTTCTTTGTTTTTGCAGAGACATCTGGTAAAACTAACTTGCCTGTTGGGGTAGACAATGGAACTAACTGTCTTTCTCGTTTCATACGCATCGAACTGTTCCGTTCATATGTGCTCTTATTACCCCAAATCCCATTATTATCTCACTCAGCGTGTAGCGGACGACAACACGTTCTGTGTTGGTGATGTGGTCAATGTCACATCGGCCGCCTTTACTTCCCGGGGCATTTTCATGGTGCCCAGTTTAGACTGTTTCGACCTGGCATCCCAGGTCAATTTTACATATCCCCGATTGGTATTCAAATACATAACCACCGGGCCAGCAGGTAAACGTGTTAACTACTGCGCTATCGCAGCACATATAATTATAAACTTTCTCCTGTCTGATGTCTTCCTTGTCATTAACTTCTTCTTCTGCTATGAGGGCCAGTCAATACATATGCAATTACTTATCGTCTCACATTAAATTGCCACCTTCCTTTCTTCTACGTATCAAACTCCAAGGGGAATAATATAAGATTTGATTATCAGAAAGAACGACTACTCTCTTGTGTCTCTGACATCCGGGTCCTCGCATCCCATGTTGAAGTCTTGAAGGGCGAAAATGTTGCCAGCACTCAGATCAGGTATACATATATTTGCTTTGTTGCTCTTGATTTCAGAGTATTATTTGCTCATAATAATTCTTTGTTGAATTCAAAATAACATTTAAAAAAATACAAAATGAAGCACAGATCCGTGGAGAAACAAGCACAATCAACTTGTCCGACCAGACCTTCCGACAGTCAGACCGGGAGGTGAACCAGAAATCGCTGAGACTGACTCTTGACTGTACATACATACTTTTGTGCTTGGTTTTCCGCAAGATCTTAACAAACTTTCTCTTTAAATTGTATATTGTCATACCCTGCTGCAGTTAAGATTTTTCTCGGAAGGTTTTTAGTTGACAGTTAAGGCGTACAACAAAATTACTTTTAGTTTTACAGGTCACCTCCACAAGGTGCCGATGTCTGACAGTGACACTGTCATGCTGGCACATACATTAATACATATGTCCCGAGTATCAACACTGATCCCAATATTAACCAAAATATCGTGCATTTAGAATGAAAAACAAGAATTAACTAATAATATGGCTTTTAGCTTAACATTTTACTGACTCATAGCTAATGTCAATACTAATGTGCAATGTCCTCCTCAATGAAAATGAATGAATTAATCATCAAAAAATGAGAAGTAGAAACGCCAAAAGGTAATCTTTCCAGAACACATTCATTCACAAGCAACAAAATGGACATTGCGGCCAAAGCCTTCATCAGCACACAAACAACAAACACATTGATACAACTTAGAACTACATGGAAAACTATATATTATATATATATTATTAATGTATATACTATAGTGCCGGCTTCGTGGCTTAGAGTTTATTTTAGTTTATGACTTTTCTTCGTAATCTCGTATACTCTCGTCGGTAACGTGATGACGGTGAGAATCAGCAGTGGTTTGAATCACATCGGTAACATACAGGGTATGTAAGCCGGCCGCTCAGAAAACAATGCCAAACTACTGAGCGTAATCTTGCCAAGAAATCAACATACAGCTGAAAGATGCTGGTGTTGACAGCGATGTCCTGTAAAGGATATGCAAAAAAAAAAAAAAACTATAGTATATTCATGTTATCTTCAAGGACTTCTATTTCTATTCAGATTCAGCATTTGATCATTTAAGATTTGCTTACAATTTACGCTCAGTTGCTAAATATTTGGCTTCTGAGTTCATGTGAGTAACAAGTTTTGACTACCAATACCAAAGCAGACATCAGCTTAAATCATGTCTATAAGAATTGTTGAATGGTTGGTTGGTGGTAAATGATCTGGAAAGCCTAGTTGTAAAACTCCTATGAGTTAAGTCAAGAACTGACATCACAGGACTCAGGACATTCCCATATGCACTTTATCCTCATCATCAATAACCAGCAAAGAGTTCCATTGCTAATGGTTTTATTGTGGTCTGTGTCAATCTGGCCTTTCCTCAGATTAGTGCCAGTGGCCGAGTGGCTAGAACACCGGACTCTCGTTTGGGAGACCTCAGTAAGGTGTTGGATTTTTTTCTGTCGGGGGCACACAAAAAAATCCTAACCTGCACAGTTCGCGACGACTGCATTAGCCAGGTGGCCTTTATTCCTCGGGCTCAAAGACCCCTCTGCCATACACCGCAAGGTACTATATTGGCAGTAAATGACAGTTAAATGATAGTGCCAGCCAAATCCTCTTGTCTGCACCATTCTTCTCACAGACTTAGCTGTGTTTCCATACTCTTCACATAATCTCAGAGTGCT
Organism: Cepaea nemoralis; assembly: GCA_014155875.1. Lineage (NCBI taxonomy): Eukaryota > Metazoa > Mollusca > Gastropoda > Stylommatophora > Helicidae > Cepaea > Cepaea nemoralis. Next base: position 519,975 of record JACEFZ010009833.1, on the reverse strand, counting down.
CTGACCACATCTGCCTTATGCACCAGGAGTGGCATACTGATCATCAGGAGTGGCATCACCAGGAGTGCACCAGTATGCCTCATCCAGCAGTGTAGACTCGGCCAATCTGTCCACACCACTCATTTCCCAGTAATTTTCTTAACTGTCTGAATTTTGTTTAGTTTTGTTTTTCTGCCTCTGGCCCCGCACACCAGCATGTCCTGAGCAGAAAGTCCATGATATGCTTGCAATCTGCGTCTTGTCAGGTAAAGAGGAATTAGATGAAAAACATCTCGTTTTGCTAGATGAAGACGAATGTAGCATGTGCCACTAAACAAAACTCCAGGAGGGGACAGAAAACAATCCAAACTGGGGATTGATTATCAGACCACTTATAAGATACAAAGACTGCTTGCTATGCCATGACTTCAACATCATCAGTGTGCCTCATTTCACTTATGAATTATGAATCTTTGTGATTTAAAATGTGTTATCACTGGGGATCATTTTTGAGAGAATATTGAATGCTCAGCTTGATTATTGATAGTCTTTACAAAGACCTTTATATACTTAACAGTATGGACTAAAACATCTAATAAAAGATATTCTGAATTTATTAAGTTACTAGTTTGTCTTTGTGTGAGCCTAAATTAAAGACATCTTTCGTAGGCTGTTTTAATGACATCCTCAATGTTGTGGTACACCACCTGGCTCATTGTCGGCATTTTTAGAGTAGACTGGTCTTACTCGGGTTTTGAGATGTATATATTTACAGCACCCTTCTGTTAGTTAAAACAGTTCCTCCACATAAAGGCCAGACTTTTCCTGCCATAGGGGATAAATGCACAATTATGGGAGAATTTTACAAGGTTGAACATGAACACTCAGGCTCAACTCTGCCCTTGGCTATAACAGCATGGTAAAGGGCCAAGTTGCAGGCTAGACATAAAATAGAAGTTAGCTGGAGAAAAAAGTCACTGAGTTTTGAAAGAGACACAAGGAAGTTATGAAACTAGTAAAAAAACTTAACGAGTGCACAGGGAGAAACTCAAAGATTTTACTACATAAAGATGGAAACATCCTCACAGGAAAGCATACAGCTGACCATTTTGTGGAATCTTGTACAATATATGAACATTGAAATTTGTCCAGTGAAACAACAAGAGATATGAGAGAAATGGCAACATACAGGACAGAATGAAATAATACATGAGTTACTGGAGGCACCTATCACACTCCGTGAACTGGAGCTAGCAATATCAAAACTGAAAATGAGAAAGGAGCCAGCGGTACATCCAATGAAATTATCAAAAACCTAGTAGTAATGGCCAAAACAAAGTTGCTGCAGATCTTCAACAACTGCTGGTCCTTAGGCAGCATTCCACAAAACTGGAAAGAAACAATCATACCTCTCCTAAAATCAGGGAAACAACTCTAGTTCTTCCAGCTACAGATCAGTTAGCCATACCAGCTACTTTGATAAAATATAATAGAGCACATCAATCACAGACTGCAGTGGTACATTGAAAGCGAAAACATTCTTATGCCACAGCAGGTGGGCTTTATGCAATGTTACTCTTACGGAAGACCAGACAACCTACGTCTTCTAAAGAAATTGATGATGCCTTCCAAGATCAGGAACTGGTGTTTACGGCATGGATAGATATGAAGAAAGCCTTTGACAAAGTCTAGAAAGGTCTGAAGAAACAGAAACTATAAAGTTAATGGAAGAATGTACGAATGGGGGACAGCATACTTGCTCAACAGTAGAGCCCTAGTACAGATATACTTGAGAGCAAGAAAGTTCTACTGCATCACGGTGACTCCCAGGGTGGAGTCCTGCCTCCCCCCCCCCCCCCCCCCACACACACACGCACACACTTTTCCTAATCTACATAATAAGCTGGTTGTTGAACTACTGCTTAGAATTAAAGTGGCAGTATACGCTGTTGACCTGGTCTTATAGAGTGAAAATGAACACACTTCAATGGCCACCAGATGCTGTAGGTACATTAGTTGTTTGGGACAATAGGTGATGTGTCAGCATAAACACTGACAAGTGCAGCACCACTATTTACACACTCTCCACGACAAAAGGCAGGTGTCATAACTAAGTGGAATCACATGGGGAGCCAGTGGGAAAATACTTAGCAAAGTTTATCAATTGAGCTACGACCCACCTGGAATATGGGTCAACTACATGGTGCTAAGCATAAAAAAACCACACTGCAAAAGCTGGACTTGGTGCCAAATCAAGCACTTAGAGTCACCATGTGAGGGTTGAGATCAATGCCTATAGATCAGATGAAGATGGAGAGGGCATAAGCACTGAGAGAGTGCAGAGATATGAAAACGCTAATGCAAATAGAAAAGTTCCTCCGCATGTCAGGCCAACCGATGAAGAACAGATTTGAAAACCTAGCTATGGGGCAATTGAAAAGCAGTTTTATCCATCAGTCCAAATTAATCTACAGACAAACCACAGATAGTTCTGCCTTCAGTTAGTATCCCCCTGATAACTAACCCAGAACAAATTCCACGGAGAGAGGAACATAGACTATCACCACAAATCCGGACAAATATTAAAGGAATATTTGACAAGGAAGAACAGAACAGAGTAAACTCAGAACAGCAACTCTTGTTTCCGTGATGAAGAATACCCACAGTACTAAATTGTCTCAAGGCGTGGAAGGATTTCCCTCCTGTAACTGCAGTAGTGGTGGTCTGGGTTTTTTTCTGTTCAGTTTTTAAATTTCACAAACATGTTACTGAGATGTTGTTTTATAATTTCTCAGTTATCTCTAATTTCTATGGCTTATTTAAATTCATATGCTTTCTTGTAACTTTTTATCTCTTAATAAATCACAATTCAAACATCTCTGAAATGCTTTCTATACATCCTGACCACTTTGCATCTTGAGACAGAAGCAAACATGTCTTGTCTCCCAACAGTTTGTTTCTATTGTTCACTCACTTTGAACTCAAGCGTAGTCTGCACATTTGCTAGTAGTAGTGAGTGCACTGGGTTGATTTTTGCGTAAGCGTGTGCCTCGTCATGAGGTGAACTCTCTCCAACTTTTTAAGTAATGTAATTTAGTCACAAAATCTAGAACAATTGAACATTTCAGTTCAATCTGACAGCATGTGCAATTAACCCTCTGCATCCTGATCAGCAGATACAATTTAAGCTTATTAAACCTCTCAGCCATGCCGGCCTGCCAATTTCATTTTGAAAGGCAACATCTGTTTAAGAGTTTGCCATATAGCCAGATTTATATTTGCAATAGAACTGGGTTGGGAAATCACTGTTGAAAAAAAGATTATAACATTTTTTGTCTTCCAAGAGAATTTTTATTAGGTCTGAGATAAAAGCCATTAGCTCTTGCTGACATGCAGTCTAGATTTGCTATTTTATAGCATAAATTTATGAGCCATCCACTGCTGCAAGATGTACTCAGAAAGTTAACGGAAGTCATCTGTATTCATGACTTTCCCATTGCTTGTCATGTCTTGTGGGCTGCAGAAAGTTAACGGAAGTCATCTGTATTCATGACTTTCCCATTGCTTGTCATGTCTTGTGGGCTGCAGAAAATGGTTTCCGCTGTAGTTGCATTTATTTTAAAAATGTAGATGAGTCAAGAACAGCACTCAGGACATTTGTGCTCCGTCCTCATCTTCAACAACCAGTGAAGAGTAAACATGTAGAATTAGCAATTCATGTTTGTAGTGCTAACTCTTAGGCCATGCTACGACAAGATTAAGGCATTTAGATTATATTTTTGCAAATTGTCAGTCACTCAACATGAATTGCAGAATATGTACTGTTTTTCAGCCATTTCAGAAATGTGAGAGAGTAAAAATTGTGTATGCTCCTCAGGTGTTTTCAGGTCTGTTCTTCAAGGACAAGGCGCCTTTAGAGCTGTTGCCATAGCACCTGTCCGTGCTAGCTCAACAGCAGGATCTGCAGAGTATATTCCTGTAAAAACATACACAAAGGATGAGCGCATTGAGCAATGGGATTATGTCAACAGCGTCTACTTTGGACCTGAAAGAGACCTGAAGAACTTCCCAAATCCATCTATGCCTGATACAATACCACCTGTGAGAATGGGAATATTCCCAGCCTCATGGTTTGAGTTCTTCTACCCAAAGACTGGTGTGACTGGTAAGAGAAAAGATTTAACTAATACAATTAGTCTTTAACTAATGTAACACAGTAGTGTTTTACTAATACAATACAGTTTGTATTTAACTAATACAACGCAGTAGTATTTGACTAATACAACACAATAGTATTTAACTAATACAACACAATAGTATTTAACTAATGCAATACATATTATTATGTGTCATAACACAAGACTGTCCAGAATCATCTCTTGCTGTCTTCCTCTCTCTTTCCACAAATATTTCCAGTTGTCACATGTTCCAGTTTTTGTCTTCTCATAATGTGGCCAAGAAATGAAGACTGTCTCTCTCTCTGATGTTTGTGATAAGTTAATTTTGCGACTTAGCCTCCCTCGAAATGTCCAGATTGCTCATTTTGGCTGTCCAAGTAATTTTCAATGTACAACTTGAGAACTGAATACTGGAGAAGGAAAATTAATCCACTGGCCTCCAAGCATAAGGCATACAACCTGGCCATTTTGTGATGAAGACTTCCTGTTTATTCTTTCTTTTCACCATTCCTGTTGTGCCATTTACACAAGATGATATCATGTTATGGAAAGACCTGAACAAATCATTTTGTATCTCAGAACAGGACATACTTGAATACAAAAATTTAAGACCAGTTAATGTCGATTAGCGCCGGTCTCCCTGGCCGAGGGGTTAGCAGCTTTCTCCGCAACGCCGAATACTCTCGTGGTTGACGTGAGCGCATGAGAATTGGAAGTGGTTCGAGTCGCGCCAGTGACTTATGAGAGTATGGAGCTGGTCGCTCAGAAAGTCGTGGCGTGCTGATGAGCTTAATCTAGCCTAGGAATCAACATACAGCTGAAAGATGCTGATGTTGACTGCAATATCCTGAAACAGGATGGAAACACGGTAGGAAAAAATGTAGATTGGCGCCCCAAATAGCAGGCCACTAGTTCCAAGACTGTCCCAAATACAATATATCAAAACAAACCTATTGGTTCAGAGATACAGCAATGAAAGCTAAATTTTGTGGGCCACTGAGTGAAGTAACAGGACAGTAACATCAGATGCAGGATAAACTACATTGGGTGAGGGATCACAACAATTAGGTTAAAAAAAAACTCGTAAAAGTAGAGAGGATAGACTTCATTGCACCTGGTTTTGTCCCATATGGCTGTCTCTTTCCGCAGGGCAGCCTGCCAAAAGCGTCACACAAAGCACAAACTCTGTAGCTCCAGCGATGACCCCCAGGAGTCTCCAAAAAATGCACTCGTGAACGGAAAGACGTAGCCCGGAATCGAACCCACAACCTTCGGAGCGTAAGGCAGACGGCTTGTACCACTTGTGACTGAGACTCCCGAATTAGGTTAAAAATATTTAGAGAAAAGAAAACAAGAATAAATCAAGCAAATAACCTGATCTCCTTTGGTAAAATCAAACTTCAAGAAATGGAATAATACACCTATCTAGGTAACAATTTACTCAGAAATGGAGGAACAGTTAAAGATATCAAAGTAAGAATACAAATTGCAAGAGGAACTTTAGCAAGTTTGTGGAAGTCAAAAGAAATTCAACTTAGCACCAAACTGAATTTTCAGTTCTACCACTAAATTAGTAATACTGTATGGTTGAGAATGATGAAACTAATTACATGTAAACTGCAAATATGAATTAATTGGTACCTGCACATAATGGTATGTCAGAATCACAAAAGTGGAGCTCATGGAGAGAACTAGACAAATATCAGTGAAGAACAGGCGCTAGATAGGACATAAATTGGCGAAACCTAAGAATAGTATAACTAGAGAGGCCTTTGGTTAGAATCCATAAGACAAAAGAATAGAGGAAGGTCCAAAATTAGAGAAAAATAGAACCAGACATAAATAATATTGAAAGGTCCTCATCTAATTCACGTCAAGCCGTTCTATCATTTTCTATCATATGCAACCATCTCTGTGTCTTTCCCATATTTATCTTTTTTTTTTTGTAATTCACTTCTTTTTGTTGATAGGTCTTCATTTCTTTTGCCCTGTGGATTCAGAGGAAGAACTCTGGTTTTTTTTTTCAGTTATCCTGTCTAGTGCCAGCGTCTTCTCACCTCCTGATTTCATGTAAACTGTCTAGTTTTCTCTATAATCTTTTCATTAGTGATTATTTCATGCCATTTGAGTCCAATTGTACTGCATTTTTCTAATCCATACAAGAGTACTATCATTTATTTGCTAAATTTAATTGCTGACAGTGTGTGCACATGCTTGCTGGTGTTATTATTTTCCGTGAAGGACTTTTGTGTTGGCATTCAGACAGCGGCATTTTGCACAGTGTAACTGTGCGGCCTGTTGGCTTCTTGAAACTCCTGTCTATTCCACTTTTCACATTGGGCAGTGAGGAGTATTTGTGTAATATTCACTGGCACAGGAACGGAGCATAGTGGGGACGACCTGTTGCCGTGAAGTTGGAATAGCAACTAACTAACTATTTATCATTTCAGGAGTTTTTCTTGCATTGTGTCTCTTATTTCAGTTTTTTTTGTTTTTTAAGTCAATCATTGTCCAATTCTAGTACAGGTATCATAATGTTGGTAGGATTGTGTTAAACAATGCCCTTTGTGTTCACTCTCAGAGAAGTATATAATTGATATACTTTCCTCAGGTCCTTACTTGTTTGCGGGAGGTCTGTCCTTGTGGATGCTGTCTAAAGAGGTCATGGTGATTGATCACTACTTCTGGGAGATTCCCTCCTTCTGGGGAGCAGTTTGGTTCGTTAACTACAAGTTCGGAGGTCAAATCAAGAAGTTCATGGTTGAGAAATTGCAGGTAAAGTTTTTTTAAATATATCAGTTGATTTATTTTGTTAATTATAAAATCATCGTCATGTACCATGCAATCCTCCACGAATATCTGTTCTCTGTGTTCTCAGTAAGATTGACTTCTGCTCTGCGTGGTGTTTCTATAATTATTTTAGGCATATTAACAATAGACGAGGTAATCCCATGGCACATACTGTTTCACATTTACTTGTGGGTGTCCATCTCCCTTCTTTGTTGTCTTTGCTTCCCAGAAGGAAAACAAATATCTCCTTTGCCCACACGTTAAGATTGAAATAACTCCCAACTTCTTTTACTCTTCATCCTCCATTGGAGCAAAGGACTCAGGCTAGGCTGTGCTATCCTTTGTTGTTTCCTGCAGCTTCCTTAATATGTCCTTCCCGTTTTATTCATCTCTGTCTCTCTATTTCTCTTCTCTGTGTGTTTTCAGATCTGCTCCTATTGTTTGCTCTGTAGGTTCCAGAGAAAGGACTTTCTAGTTGTACTATTGTCATGTGTTCGCACTGTGTTCTGTACAGTGCCATTGTTCCCGTTTTTTTTTTAAATTGGTGCTCGCTCGCTTTGAACTCAAGCGTAGGCCATACACACTATGTATAGTAGTGATAAAGTGAATTTTGCATGTGGATTAGCTTTCCTTGTTAACAGTGTCCCTCACCTTCAGAGGTACTTATAATTTATGTCCCTAAGTCAAGGATGACAGGTCAACATTTTAGTCCAGCTGTCTGGTGTAGTTTGTGTTAGGTGTTGAACTGCTTACCTCGGCATCAGCACAACGAATGTTTAAGGACATGCGTTCTTACCCACTCAGCCATGCGGACCTGCATTCCAGATTTGAAGCTCAGGGAAATGTCCACCTCAACTAGGCATTGAAACGAGGGGGGGGGGTTTGTTAGAATTTGTGCTGGTCGCTGCATAACCACAATATGTAGACAGGACTTTAAAGTAAGGGAAGATAGACACAGGTTAACAGATGTGACAGTAAAGTATGGTAGGTCTCCAACAAATATTAAATATGCAGGGGGGGGGAATTGTATAGCTCATTATCTTTGTTAACAGACATGCGCCAAGGGTTACATGAGTAGTTGATTCCTTAAACTAGATAATGTTTTTTGTATATGTGGATTATTTTGAAACGTGTGTGTTGTGAAATTGTTGTACCCTGCATCTTGCAGTAAACAAGCCACATTTTTTTTTTTTTTACTTTGACCATGTGTTTTTCTTTATTGGAATATTTTGACCATGTGTTTGTCTTTATTGGAATATTTTGACCATGTGTTTTTCTTTATTGGAATATTTTGACCATGTGTTTTTCTTTATTGGAATATTTTGACCATGTGTTTTTCTTGACTATAATATTTTTTATATTGGCAAACACCTCACAAACCATACGTATATGGACAGGTTATTGCAATTAATCGATATTAATGTATTTGTTGACATCATCAAATTGAAAGATAACATGGTCAACATTTCAGGTGATAAAAAAAAACAATTGAGATGTGATCCTTTATAAACATTATAAACTTCCCAGTGTGTTTTTTACTCTGTTAGTATTAAGACATTTATTTAATATGTCAATAAACATATAGTTTGTAGATGTTTTGTATTATTTAGCCTTTAGGTCATAGTTGTTGTTTTTTTTTTTTGGGGGGGGGGGGGGGCTGAGTATTATTTTTATCTTTGCCTGATGCTGTGGGATCTTGCCATGGGAACACATGATAAATATACAAATTTCCGGAAGAAAGAGGGAGGCTTGTGATTTTTAATGGTTGCCTTTATTTAGCTGGTGCCATGATGAAAGGGTCACGTGAGCAATTTGTAATCCCGCATACCTCATTTGGAACACAGCTTTGGGCGATTTCGCAGCAGATCACCTTGCGTTGGTTTTAATACAGTGGTATGCGTGCCGGGCGTTCATAAAGAAAATGAACAATAAATAAGAAGCTGATTTAATCACCTTTGTGCGCTTATAGGGTTAACTTTCTTAATCAGAATAGTGTGCTGTAAAAGTTGTAACAGATTGTCTTAGCTAAAAAACTTCCATTCTTAATGCAAAATGTTTAAGCCACAAAAGTATGCAGTTTGCCTACTATATCTCGTCAGATGCATATTGCAGAGTTATAAATTATGTGTTGCATTTATATCTTCTTCTTCTGCGTTCATCCGGAGTTTGTTTTTTTTTGGATGTGATTGCGTTGTGCCTGTTTACAGTAGAGCTGCGTTCTTGCGCCATTAGGCCGACACATCCGACTTCTGCGGGCATTTGTTGACCGGGTTAACCTTCCCGGTGTTGCATTTCTATAATGCTCCACATTCAGACATCAGTGATAGAATGTGTTATATATTTCACCGAAAACATGATTCCATTCACTTCATATCATATGTAACTATGCAATACGCATCTGGCAAGATGCAGCAAACTATTCCAGGCAATACATTGTGCAACCTATTTCTTTGTAGCTTATGTGTTTAATAACAAGAATATGTTATCTACATAGCTCAGTTGTAAAAGTATATTAAAACACATTTTCCTAAGAGTATTTTTAACAAAGCAATACACTTTAAAGAAATATAATTCAAATAGGATGTCAGCATCATATATAAAAATCAATGCCAGCTGATTGCAGTCTTACATTCCATAGGGTGTGTGCATTTAATATGCTAGATCATATTTTACCTCCCTTTTTTATGTTCAGCTGAAGCAGGATATTATATACAATCGCCCGCTTAACGCAATGAAAGAGGGTGCACAGAAAGCTATTGCTCAGTGTGAGCGACTTCTTGAGGAGACTGAAGTGGCCAAGCACCTCTACCAAGCTAAGAAGGTAATAATGTGCTTGTTGTCTTAAAACTTTAGGCTAAACTGATATAAGAATTCAACTCTTACCTTCAGCTGGGGTTTCTTGTGCTGTGTTCATGGTGAGCATTAAATTGTTTATTTGTTCATAAAGTCGTGTCTTAGATATGGCTGAGCTTCCATGTGACAGTAGAAGGTACTACCTGCTTTCTGTTAGCACGGAATGTTTGGCAGCGCTTATCAAACTCAATACCCCTCATTGTGCCAACAGCTCTGCGCTGAGGAGTGTGAGGAAATGCAACCTAAAGAATAAAGGTCACGGCAGACCAGGCCCTAAGCCTTGGTTGGCAACTGGTCTAGGATAGAAGCGCAGACAATTAAAGCACTGCTCTGCTGAACCAACAGCTTCTGCATCTTGTTCCAGATGTATTGGTGTTACCTGTTCTCTGGAGTAAACTACTCAAACCGAGTGAAGGATCAAGCTGCATGGGCAACACATCTCTAAATTCAGTTTAAGCTTTGTGAAATTGAAAGGTATAGCCCCATTTTATAAACTATCATCTATCAAGATGGCAAGTTTCCTGTCAGCACTTCTTTATGAGGCATCCACTGTTGTGTGAACCAGTGAAGTCGAGGACTGGCAATGACTTTTAGACAAGTAACACATTCTGAGCCTGCTCATGAGATCTCCACTAGGGGGGGCAATTACAGGATGTTTGCAACATGTAAAGTGTTTACACCCTAGCATGTTTTGTCGATTCTCCTTGTTAGGCAAATAAGTGTCTGTTTCAGTGATTGTAGGGGGGGGGGGGGGGGGGTGCCTTCAAATTGGGAAATACCAGGGAATGGCAATTTGGAGTTTTAAGCTCTAGAATAATAAGAATCTAGAGTTTTGCTTCTCCTGGAGTAATTGCTATCCATGTCTGGTAAGCTCCGCTTAGATGAGGCTGGTAATTATGAAGAATGCTGCTGTCATCATCATCCACTCAGTAAAGTAGCAATAAAACTACTTAATGCATTCTCTGTTTCTTACTGTGGCATGGCTGTCTTATGATATAGAAGCACTTTTCAGGTAACTGTTGTGTTCATATATATTCTGAAAATGATGGCTGTTCATTGCTTTGTCTTAACAGGAAGGTGTGAAGCTCCAGCTAGAAGCTGCTTATCGCCAGAGACTGTTGACAGCTTTTCAGGAAGTGAAAAAACGATTGGTTAGTCGACACTCTTTATTTACTTTTGTTTATTAAGATTATTATATTTTCTTCTAGGGTGGTTTTTTTTTTTTTTTTTTCAAGACAATATGGTCTTAGTGTTGGTTCAGCCTCATAAGATGGTGGAAATTTTTTTTTTTTCTGGGAGTTAATTCTGCAGCTGTGATACTGACCACATGACCCCTTTAATGTGCCATTATGGAATGAATATATGGGTTTAGCATATCTTCAGTTCAAATGGGCGCCAGGAAATATCCTAGGAAGTAAAAGACAGCTGGCATAATATTAATCACATGATCCTGCCATTGCTGGTACTGTATATCCAAAACACTATAAGGTGAATAAAAGGGTTCTCTACTACTTTACTATAACATCACCAGTGTGGCATTTACATGAGGTTTTCTACCTGCTTATTGTTGATATTGTGTTGTAAGCTGAGAAGCAGTTTTCTAGACCATGTTTCAAGACTTGAAGTATATGACAATGTAAAGCAGTAGACTTGGTACTACAGTCTGTTCAGTTGACACTACATTGTATACAGGAATGCCTTGAGAGGCCAGTACTATGTTACATATCTTCCGCAGTGTGTCTACTTGTGAAACATTGCTCATGGTGCAGTTTTGGGAGCATGAATGATGCCAGTAGGGTACTCATGGTTTGAAATCATTAAGGGCAAATTGTTTTTTAGTCCTTGGGATTTAAATGTTTTTCCACTTCTGTATTGGATAGTCTGCCTAATATTCCTTTACCGTGTCAATCAGTTATGTGTCGCATCCACTTTGCAGTTAACGTTGACTGCATTGAATCTGCAACACTTTCTGTGGTTGTACACTTTGACATCTGTTGTTTGCCCAATTTTTGTATCTTTCCATTTAACTGCCTGTATTAGACTTTTTGCTCTAGTCTGGTTTTTATACAGTTGCTAACTAATCATTCATTCATTCATTCATTGGTGCCTGCACGGCAGACAAGGGCTAAAATATCTGTAGCCTAAACATCTGTGAAGTGAATTAAAGACTGAAGAATAAAGTGAGGATTTGTATTTATTTTTTTTTTTTTTTCTTTGGCTAGTGAAAGATAGCCGGTCTCTCTGGCTGAGGGGTTACAACACTTTCTCCGTAATCCCATTTATCACGCAGAGTCTCGTAGCGGGAGAGAACTGGGAGCGGTTCGACCCCCGCTGGTGACTTGCGGGATACTGAGCCGGCCGCTCAGATAGCAATGGCAAACTACTGAGCGTAATCTTGCCAAGAAATCAACAGACAGCTGAAAGATGCTGCTGTTGACAGCGATGTCCTGTAAAGGATATGCAAAAAAAAAAAAAAAAAGTGAAAGATAGGACGGCTTGGGAGAAGTTGGTCAAGTAGACAGTGTCCATGATATTCTCATGTCTGAATGTGGTCAAAATATGTGATTTGTCTATTGCTTTCATTACCTCCCTTTTCATTCCCAGCTTATCTAGAACCTCTGCATTTCTTTGCTCTTGTTTCCATGAGGTTCATTCTTTTGTAAATCAACATTTTGGGCCCCCAGGAAGGTTAACCTGGTCAACTAATGCCCACAGAAGTCGGATGTGTCGGCCTAACGGTGCAAGATCGCAGCTCTGCTGTAAACAGGCACAACACAATCACATCCGGAAAAAAAAACTCCGGATGAACGCAGAAGAAGAAGAAATCAACATTTCTAGATTGTATCTTTGCTTCTCGAATTGCTTGCCCATGCTTCTGCACTGTATAGTTTGTTAGTGTTGAGAAGATACACAACACTCTTGTTAAAACCAGAAATTGGTGCTCTTCCAGATTGTAAGAGTTGAGACAGCTGGTAAAAAACAATGTTCTATGGTTGCTACCTCAAAGTTGGTGAGTCCTGATTTCTGGACAGACCAGTGCCATTATATAGTTTCAGGTTCAAGATTGTTGGCTGAGGCACCCATCATGTGCCCATATTTGGTCTTCTTTATAATAAAATATTTTCATACTTTATTTTTTTACTACTTTTTATTTATTTATTATTATTTAATCATTTTTAGTATTACTTTTATTAATAAGTTAATTTTTTTTTAAAGATGTATTCATTCATCTTCCTTCTGCTATAAAAATTAACTCCAAAATATTATGTGCTGTAATTTCATTTTCTTATAGGACTATTCAGTTGAAAAGGAGAATGTGAAGAGGCGATATGAGCAAGAACATATGGTGAACTGGATTGTTTCAAATGTCACCAAGAGCATCACACCACAGCAGGTAGGACCTTCATCCTTTGTCTCACACGTGTATCGTAATCCTTCAGTTATGATATAAATAAACCCCTTCAGCCAGCTGTGTCTGATGTTCTTATTGTGGGTGCTTGGATAATGCAATATAACCTTGTACAATTTCTCACTTAGGCATATCTACCGCTGGGGAAACCCCTGGGGCTGTTTAATCAGCAAGATAAATTATTACACAGATATTAACATTTATAGAAAAGGAGAAATAAGCAGATTATTTCTCATTGCCAAGTTTCTTCATTATGCAATTAATATTATGAATATATGGGTCTGGCTGTTTATAGAAAGACAGTGTCCCCAGTGATAGTAAAAAAAAATTCAAATTCCCAGGGTACAATAGTGTAGACGTACAGTATAATCAAGTGTGTGATTGTTATTACAGCAGTACTGATATTGCTGTTTATATTATAAAGTATGTATTATTGTACATAAGCACAAATGACTTTCAAATCTAGCTGAATTAATACAGATGCTGCCGAGTTATAGGAGATAGAAGTGAAAGCCACTATCAGACTGGAGTACAGTTCAGGATAGATTTGCTTAAAGTCAACCACAAGAGACTTTCAGTTGTCTACGGTGTGCCTTTATTTAGCATATTGCATGCCTTAGTGCAGACGAATGGAGATTAGCATGGCATAAGAGCATTTGCTCTTAAACTTCGGTGTGCTGATCCTGAAGTTAGCTAGTCACGGTTCCAACTTCACAGCAACGGGTCGTCCCCATTATGCTCCATTCCCATGATCCCGAAGTAGTGGGTTTAACCCCTATGCCAGTCAATTGGACTAAATTGCTGACTTCTCATCCTTGACTTGAGGATGTAAATAACAAGTACCTCAGAAGTCGGAGTGGGTTCGCCTAATGGCAAGGGACACTGGTATAAGGGAAAGCTAGCAGGTCCGCATGGCCGAATGGATAAGAACACATGCTCTTAAACATCCGGTGTGCTGATGCCGAGGTTAGCGGTTCAACCCCTACACCCTGGGAAGGTTAACCCGGTCAACAAATGCCCGCAGAAGTCGGATGTGTCGGCCTAACGGCGAAAGAACGCAGCTCTGCTATAAACAGACACAACGCAATCACATCCGGAAAAAAAAACTGGATGAACGCAGAAGAAGAAGAACCCCTACACTGGACAGCTGGACCAAAATGTTGACCTGTTGTCCTTGACTTGGGGTGTAAATTACAAGCACCTCTGAAGTCGGAGTGGGTTCGCCTGATGGTGAGAGACACTGTTTATAGGAAAAGCTAATCCACACAAAATTCAGTCCATCACTACTATAAATAGTGTGTATGGACTACACTTGAGGTCAAAGCGAGCGAGCGAAAAAAAAAAAATAGGGAAAGCTAATCCACTTGCAAAATTCAATGCAGACCACTAGAAGTAGAAGTAGTATGTGTACGGACTACACCTGAGTTCAATGCAAGCCACGGTTAAAACAAAAATCAGAATAAATTTGCTTCAAGTTCAGACTTTCAATGGTTTGTGGTATACCTTTATTTAGCGTATTGTATGCCTTGGTGCTTTGTCAAGTGTTTATTTCATATTTCCCCCATTTTATTTCTAGGAGAAGGAAAGCATCCAAAGTTGTATAAAGACTTTGAAGAACCTGTCCATCAAGCAAGCAGCTATATTGTGAGGTGTTATGGGAACCATAGGCTGATTCTATGGCTGATCCAGATTCATTTGTAGGAGAAAATAAAGTGTTTAAATCTGTCTTTTTGTGTTACTGGGGTTAGATTAAATTATAAGGATTTCTTATAGAAATATTGCCGTGATATCTTTCCGCACAGACAGAAACATTTAGTAATGAGCAATGATTGTCTGTGATACACATTTATACACACACATATGATAGACCATATCTGCATGCCTGCTGAACTGCTTACAAATGAAAAGATTACTTACCAGAAACAATTCATGTGATCATTTTATCGCCACAACTTCAACTGTGGATTTGATATTGTTTATTATACATATATATATATAGTCTATCAAGAAATGACTTGTGGACTGAGGTGATTACTTGTCATGTTTCAAACTAATATATGCATGTCTAGTTTTTAACCTGACAGAAGTAAAACATGAGTTTTTATGACATTTAGAGTGACCAGTTTTCACTAATTTAATATTGGTTCTGTAGCTGTCTGTTTTTTTTAAAATATATATTCATTGAATAATAACTTCATTTAGATAGATGGTATAGTTACAATGAACAGAATATTCAACTGTAATGTTTCCTGTGTATGATATATGTATTTGTGTATATATATACGTATAAGTGAAACAAGTAATAAAGTAAGTAATAAAGCCTCCATGCTTTTGTGTCTTAAGAATGCTTTGTTGGGGGGGGGGGGAAGAAAAATCCAAGAGTGTGTACGGTAGGCGTACACATTCTATATATCATTTGTACGTGGATTTTTCTTATTTTGAAACAGTCAGGGTATGGGCATATTTGTTGTTTTGCTGCTATGGGATTTGTTAGTGTGTGCATGGGTCTGCAAATTTTTCACCAGTGTCTGAGAAGACTAGATGTCTCATCCAATACCCTAGGATCAGGGGGAGTCATCATGATCGAGTGCCTTACTGACTGGCTTGGGTAATCGTGCTTCTCTCGGTGTAGTGTATCAGTTTGGTGTGCTGACACCTTTCCTTGCTGTGACGCAAGGCTGTCTGGAATCTTCTCAACTTTCCTGCTGTAAATCTATCCAGTTGTCACATTTCATATTTCTTTTCTCATAATGTGGCTAAGAGCTGACCATATTTTTATTTCTGATGTTTGTGTTATATTAGCTTTCTATTTTAGTCTCAACACATTTAGGTTGTTCAGTTTGGCTGTCCAAGATATTTTCAACCTTGTTCTGAAAAACCACATCTCTAAAACCTTGTGGGATATTTTTGTTTTAGCCTCAAAACATTTAGGTTACTCAGAGTTTGGCTGTCCAAGATATTTTCAACATTGTTCTGTAAAACCACATCTCTGAGACCTTGTGGGATATTTTTGTTTCTTTACTAATTGTACAGGATGCACAATAATTGTACAGGATACACAAGCAAGTATTAAAATTGGTTCTCTGTAACATGGGAGAATTATTTTTCTAACCATCATTGACAAAGGCTTATTATTAGTTCATTTTATAAAATAGTTTTTGCTTGTCCTATTCATTTTATTTCTGTGATGCATCTCCCATCTGATATCAATGTGCCTGGATACTTGACTTTCTGTAAAGACCCCAAAATAATACCATTGTCTTTAATTGTTTGACGGATGGTCAGAAAGTATTGCACCATAATTGTTCTTTTGTTCAAAATAAATTAAATCTACAAATAATATGCATGAACATACTATTTGTACATAATCCCCTATCAACTTGCACTAATACAAAACAATTGCAAACATGCCTTGGCTGTGCCAGGTTGTGTCCTGTTAAAGTAGCTATTTCTTCAGTGCATGAATCACACCATCATCAAACCGTGTCCCGGAGGGTGCATTTTTTAAAATGGAAAAAAAAGATTAAACACAGCGAGTCAGATTAGGGCTGTAGGGTACAGTCCAGCCTAATTTGACAATGGCTACCCATGTTTTCTGGCTTGTGAGAGTGTGCTTTGTTGTGTTGGAGCAACAGATTCGTTGGTCATCTTCGTGCCAGGGCATGCGGGAGTACAAGGAAATGAGCGGGCTGACAAGCTCGCAGGTAAGGCTACTGTGGAGGGCGGACACGCCATGGACCAGGCTGACATTCTGAATGCTCTACGAGAAGTAAGACTTTTTGCGAGAACCAAGTGATGACTGAATCTACAACCATGGTCAGACTGTAAGAACAGTAATTAAAAGAGGGATGGCCAAACAAGAACACTACGCAGGAAGCCAAAGAAGATTGATAAACCACCACAGAACTGGGGTCGTTAGCCGCTACATGCTGCAGGATTTGCTGAGGAGGGGATCCAAGCACTTATCCACTGAATGGTTTGATGTACAATGAGGATGATCTGTCGACTGACTGACTGTTTCGCCGGATTCTTGTTAGGCCGAACTCTGTGGAACTGCTTACTGAGTTTTTCTTTTAGTGTTTTCATGTAAGCTTCAGAATTGATTATCTCACCTATTGGCATCACATCATCAGTGTCCCAACAGATTATCACCTTTCCGGCTGATGATGTTTTGAATTTCATCCTTTTTGATGATTGTAGATGATACCACTTCATTGACTGCATTTTTTTTTCAGGCTCAATGTGATTTCATCACCTTTAACGATCTTTGACAGAGTTCTCTCCCTCAGCATTGAAACACAACACACATTTCATTGCTATTTTTTTCCTTCAATGCTCTTTTACGAAGCTTCGCTTACCTATCCTGCAAAAACCTTTTATGTGAGAGTTAAAATCAATTTTCGTCAACACTTCGCTTGCTGGCTTAAGCTGCAGAGACAATTGAGCTGTGCATTTTTACAAGAAGTATTTGTATCTAATGAGAGTGACACACACACTATCCCATCCCCTGATCTCTTGTTCATCAAAGAAACAAATTATACTATACAGGCATTTAAAAACACTGAGGCTTGGACTTAGTTTAGCTAAATTGATTCGCTAAGAAGATAAAACAGTTGACTGGCGTGAAATGAGGACTTGAATAGTAGTCTTCGGACTGACAAACCTGATGACAACAGAAGTATCAGTATCTAGCATAGATTTTACGTATCACTTGAGGTGGTTTCCCTGTATTTTGGGAGTCTGTTGTAGAGCTGTTAAACCACATGCGACGGTGGTGGGTCGTTTTCATACTCCGCCATTCGTTCGCAGCTGCGGTTTTCTTGGAGACCCCTGGGGGTTGTCACTGGAGCTATAGAGTTCATGCTTTAAGTGATGCTTTCGGCAGACTGCTGTGTAAACAGAGACCAAATCATCTGGTGCAAAGAAGTCACTGTCTCGCCTTTACACTAGGTGTTTTTAGATCACATTGTGTGGCAAATGACATAAGGTGGATATAGACATCTTAATAGTTCATCGGTATCATCAAGTAGCAGGGCCTTTGCAGAACATTGCATTCATCACGTCCATCGAGAAAAAAATTCTCCATAATTTTCCAGTTTTCCTGCCTCGTTTATGGTAGTGCCCAAGGGGTTTTTAATACCTTGTCATGTTTATGCTGATTGATCTGTGACTTTTCGTCTGGGAACAATGCCTCCTATTGCTTTTCTTTCTAAGTCACTGTGCCATTTACGGTGGCCAAAGCATTTGTTTCCAAATCATTATGCTGTTTATGGTCAGTTTTCTGTGATGTTCAGATCTTGTGGAATGTCACTACTTTTCCTGTTCTTGGTTGACAGTATTCAAAGAGTTCATGCATACACAAAATATTGATTGACTTGCACCTTGATGTCTTGACAGACAATATTTTGTAAAATGGAGTTATACCTATCAGTGACCAAGCGTTAAAATCCCCTTAGGTGCAATTTTTTTGTGACAGGCATAATATTGACGTCATCAATCGATTGGCCTATAAAAATATGGGGCTGGCAATATAAAGCAAGTCTCTCACACTTGTAAAAAGGGTCCTTTACTTTTTACATATCATATACCATTATGCTGACAGAGTAACTAACAACGATTGCCTTAAGAATGAAACTAAAACACATTCAACTAAGAAAGAGACAAAAAAATTTCTTTGACCATGTGATGAGAAGAGAGGCATTGGAGAACATTGTATAAACTGGAAAAGTTAGTGGGGGAAAAGGCAGAGACAAAGAGAAATTATGCTGGATGTACTGAGACGGTGGCATGGAGGAATATCATCAACAGAGTTGATCCAGAACACCAAAGTCCGAGATCTGTGGAGAGACATGTACACCTACGCTAGCTGGCAGGGCACATGATGATGATGACACTCAATAAGCCTTAAGGTGTACAGGGTACGTCACTTTGTCTTTTTTAACCAATGAGGATCTTGATATAGATTTAAAGGAAGACTAAGACAATTATAAATAGACACAGCCAAGGGTACAGTAAGCAATCGCCACATAGCTCAGGCTTTGCCTACACCCACTTAACACATGTGAAGTAGGAGCAGATACGTCATCCACCAGGGGCTAGAAAATAGAACGTGTGTACTGAATTTTTTAAAACTTCCTGTTCGTTTATGCTTCACCTCGACACCGCTAGGTACAGGATGTGGGGATACTGGTGAATGTTAACTGGAATTGATAAATTGATTGCTAAACATTTGCTACAGGAGTGTCTAACATAAGAACAGAGAACATAATTTTGGCCTACCCCGTTCCATTTGAGGAAAATGTTTTTGGAGATGTCAACAAGCTCAAGTAGACTGCTGCTTTCTTTAAATATATTCATGTTGATAGCTAAGTCTGTACAAATTCTTCTTCTTCTTTCGTTCGCTTGAAACATGTCTACAACTGCAATGTCGTCTCTTGTATGAATCTAACAGTCTTTTTTTAGTTCATTCAGCGGTCCATAGAGTTTATCTTCCACTGTTGTCTCTCTAGGCCAGAAGGTCAGTACAAATAACAAGTTCGCTCTTAGACTGAATGAGTTAACTTTAATATGTATGTTGACACTTGTTTTATAGGTAGTTCTTGCATTCACGATTCGCAATGTTTCATGTTGGTCGTATCTGGAAGCTCGTCGGAGTTTGTTGGAGTGCCTGCAGCAGACTCATCTCAGTATAAGTTTCTTACATGCACATGAACTCATTCAGTAGGTAAAACCCATCTTTAAAAATGTGCGAATACCTTCATTTTTGTGGCAGCTGCGATAGAGCAGTGGGGATCACACCTATCTCTAGCCCTGTGTTGATGGGTTCAACATCATACTTTTAGAATTTACCCAGGTCTACCCAGCCAAAAATTGGTATCAAGAAATGTCTTGGGGAAGTAAAGGTTGGCCACCGTTATATTGACCACATTGAGTGTTGGCCAGTCTCATTATCGATATGGAGCTAACACCATATGTCCAAGATGTGGAAACAGTGTCCTTGATTTACTTGTACTTCCTGTCTGTACATAAAGTATGTGTGAAGGGAGAGCATTGACACCACATGCTCAATGGGATAGTGTGGGGTCATCTCCATTGAATGAAAGCACTGGTCATGATTTAGTGAACCAGTCTACATATAGGCAATACAAAGTAAACAGGCTGTAGGAAGCCAAGGACTAGGCAAATCAAGACAAGTTTAGGCAAACGAAGACCAAACGCACACGTATTTATGTCTCTAATACACAAGACAAAGCTTTATTTTCTTGAACATCCTAGCGTTATAAAAGAAATAATGAACAAGTGCATTTATTAGGGTGAGTCAATAAGTAAGTCACACAGTTCTGTGGGATGGCAGGTAAATGTAGTTGGTGTTTTCTACAGGTGTCATTAGATGACAGCAACATCGAGCTTTATATTCCGTTCGTCAAGTGGCGCTAAGTGTCAGCATGCGCAGCGCATAAACAAAATGGTGACTGTAATTACGGAGTGTACAACCAAAGAACAACGTGCTGTTGTGCTTTTTTTTTGTAGGTAAAAGGATTGTCTGCAAAGAACATTCATAAGGAAATGCTTCCTGTTTATGCTGACAAATGTTTGTCCCGTAAAGCGGTGCATAGCTGAGTAGAAACATTTTCTCAAGGGCGCTTCTGCGTTCATCTGGAGAGTTTTTTCGGACGTGATTGCGTTGTGCCTATTTACAGTAGAGCTGCTTTCTTGCGCCTTTAGGCCAACACATCCGACTTCTACGGGCATTTGTTGACCGGGTTAACCTTCCCGGGGGTTTCTTATGACATTTTACTCTCACTGTTGTGGTGTCATCCCCCATCCCAGCTGACCCATTTAGAACCGCCGAAGACATCCTGGTCAGCCTTCAAGGGCAGACCATGGGCATTCCTCACCATCCAAAGAGTCTTCCATAATTGCAGAGCCGACACATAGCGCCCTGGTACTGGGCTCACCCAAGGAATCGTCACGTCCTGCACACGGCAGCTTAGCCTCACTTCCATATATTGGGGCTTCCAGTCACCGCAGGCTGCTCCTCTGGAAACCAGAAGAATGCAGCCTGCAGATGATATCCACGCTGTGAGCTTTCGATTCAGACTTTCCATGTAATGGATTTGCTATCTAAGCAATATTCCATTTCGTGCCACTAGGACACTTTTTCCACCTTTGATGATGCCCATACAGTGAGATTTTGATTCGGACTTTTCACTTAATGGATTTGCTATCTAAGCAATAATCCATTTCATGCCACTGGGACGCTTTTTCCACCTTTGATGATGCCCACATAATGAGCTTTTGATTCAGACTTTCCACGTAATGGATTTGCTAGCCAAGCAGTATTCCATTTCATGGTTCTGGGACGCTTTTGCTACCAATATACCTGTGGTATGAAGTGTAGCAGCCTAAGTACTTCTTCATGCACCTTTAGATGTCAACCGGAATGTAAGCTGCGGTCAACTTGAGCTTGTTGATGTCTCATTAGAGTTTGTCTTCAAATGAAGCAGGCGTGAGCCAAAATATCTTTCTCTGTTCTGCATTTATTGATCATTCCTGCAACAAATGTTTAGCAGTTCCACAGTTACATTGATCGGTATCTCCTATCTTTAGTTTATTGAACAAGTGGTATTTCAGCCTGTTATGTCCTGTGTGGCATCTGAATATTGCCACTTGTTCACTTCTGTCGAGTTTGTAATATGCATCATCTTTCTGGTGGCCTGGATGCTCTGATTCCCATTTGGTTCTATAAGTGCTTTTTATAAACATCTTTGCCTCATTATAGGTTGGCAAATGTTTAGCTGTCATTTTACCAGTTCCACAATTACATTGATCGGTATCTCCTATCTTTAGTTTTTGAACAAGTGGTATTTCAGCCTATTATGTCTTGTACGGAGTTTGAAGATTGCCACTTGTTCACTTCGGTCGAGTTTGTGATATGCATAATCTTTCTGTGGCCAGGATGCTCTGATTCCCATTTGGTTCTAAATGCTTTTTATAAACCTCTTTGCCTCATAGGTTATGTCACAGTTTAGTTAGTTGTCAGCCCTCTTTTGCTAGTCTGTCAGCCTCTTCATTCCCAGGTATACTGCAATGTGATGGGATCCACTGTATTACAGCTTTTCTTGGATTTCTGACATAGTCCATGGAGTGCTGCTCTTAGGTCAGCTAGTTCTGTGCTGTTTTTGCTCTTCAGTATTGAGACAGCTGACTTTGCATCTGTGAAGATAGCTATTTGCTTCTCTTTTTTTTTTCCTCCATGAAGAGCATTTCTGCTGCAGTTTTCAAAGCCTCTACCTCTGATTTGAATTTACTTGAAAATTTTCCAGTTGCCACTGACTGTTTTTTTTTCCCACTCCATTTTTAAATTTTAGAGAATTCCTCCATTTTCTGTTGGATTGTTGGCTGATCCATCTGTATATGCATGGGTCTAATTGCTACTTGGGTAATGTTCTTTTATGTAGTTTAGGACTATTTTTGTTCTTTCTGTTTCATTCTAAGTGTTCTTCTTCTCAATACCAGGAATGTTTTTTTTTATCATCTCAGGCAGTTGCTGCTGTCTCCAGGCTGGAAACTTGTGTGCATCTTAAATGGGTTTGACTGTTGATATGTTAAGTATAGGATCTGCCCTAATCTTTCGTTCTGCAGTTTCTACAAAATTGCTACGCTTCAATCTTCCCTTTCCAAAACAATTAAACTTTTTATACAGGGTGGTCTGTCAATCTTATAAATTGTTCTGCTTGTTGTTGAGCTCTACTATCTCTTCTATCCTACATTGGTTGTAAACAAGTGATCTTTTCTATTTCGTTAATAGGTGTTGTCTTCAGGCTTTCAGTTATGATCCACATTCCTTGACTTTGGACTCTACTTATTTTGTTAAAGTTTGACTTAGCTGCTGTTGCCTAAGCTGTGATGCCAGATTTCAGTATAGGCCTCACCCATCCAGTGTATAACGTTTTGAGAACTTTCTCATCTGCTCCCCACATTGTATCTGCAAGCTTTTTCATGATTGCCATTCTCTTGTTTGATTTTTCTAAACCTGTGTCTTCCATGTCAAGCGACAATCAAAGGTAACTCCTAGACAGTTTGGATTTTCTTCATGGCGCAATATTTTTCCATTCAATACCAGCTTAGGGTGCTGAGTTTTATTTGAGAGGGAGAACACTGTGCATGTTGTTTTCTCCTCACTTATCTTCACTAGCCATGATGTTGACCAGTCCTCTAGCGCTAATAAGGCTTGCTGTATTCTACTGTTAGCTGTACTAATATATTCTTCAGATGTCCATGTGGCTAGGTCATCTGCAAAGGAGGATGAGTACTCTGGCTGGAAAATTTTCCGTGATGTCATTTATCTATGCTAGGAGTAATGTTGGTGAAAGAACTCCTCCTTGGGAGACACCTTGCTCCAACAGCATCATTTTGCTGGTTTGTCCTAGTACTTTTGTCCTCGCAGTTCTGTTTTCAAGGTAGTGGCTAATCCATGTGTATATTTTCCCCACAAACATGCATTTTTTGCAGTCTTACTTTCAGTCCTTCCTTCCATACTTTATCAAATGTTTTTTCTAAATCTATCCAGACCGCTAGTGTGTGCTTTTTCTCTTGGAAGGCATCCTCTATTTCCTGAGCTATATAGGTTATTTGATCTTCAGTGGATCTGTACTTTCTGAATCCTGCTTGGTGTGGTGTTAAGAGTTTTTTTTCTTCCAGATGCCATGTTAGCCTGCCATTGATAATGCGTTTCATTAATTTTCCTACACAGCTAAGTAGACTGATAAGTGGATAGCCATTTAGTTCTTCCATGTTTTTTTCCTTTCTTTTGGACTGGTATCAGTATAGCTTCCTTTCATGCCTGTGGGACTATTCCTCTCTTCCAGCTGTAATTTAGGACTGCTAGTAGTTTCTTTTTTGCTTTTGTACTTAGTTCTATTAGCATTTCATTTGTGATTCCATCCTTTCCTTGTGATTTTTCTTTTTTAGGGTATTAGGGCATTTTTAGATTTACTATCATATATTCTGCTGCTGTCTCTGTATTACTATGATGTGTCTGTTTATCTTTGATTGCTTTCTTCTGTTCGGTTGTAATATCAATGTGGTTTGCACTAGCATAGTGTTCCACTAGTGCATTTGCAGCCTTTTTTCCTGTAAGCAAGGCATTTCCTTGTTTAATTGTTATTTGTATATTTCTGGGTTCTTCATTTTTCATGGCTTTCACTAGTTCCCATAGTTTGTTTCCATCCCTGTCAAAGTTTAGGTTTTTCTGCTGTTGTTTTTTTTTCCTCCAACAATCTCTTGTTTTTTTATTGCTCTCTTTCTCTATTGTCTTCCTGGCATCTTCAACTTTGTCCTCCAAAATGTGTAGTTCGTCAGTCCAGTATGGTTTGTAATTTTTCCTTGCTCCCCTTGGAATGAGCTCGGTGGTCGCCTGTATTACCGCATTGTTTAGACTTTCCACCATTTGTTTCATGTTGCCATATCGTGTATTTATGTTTTCACAACATGTGTCTGTTAGTATGGCAAATCTGTCCCAATCTGGTCGTTCATAATTCCAGCGAGGCAAAGGCTTTTACTCCTGTGGAACATACTCCATATTCATTACAAGCTTGATTGGTCTGTGGTCACTACCTGCTAATTGGTCAAGCACATGGCGATCGATTTTGTGGAGGATGTCTCCTGTGCAGAAAGCTAAGTCTGGAGTAGAAGTGGTAAACCATCTTCTAGAGTAGAAGCTTGGTGTGTCGTCCGCTTTGTTGAGTAGATGGAGATTTGAGTCTATTTCCCAATCCTTCGTATCATGTCACTTCATCTCCTCTGTTGTCAGTATCTCTCTCCTTTCTCATACATACCATACGCATATGTACGTTTAAGGTGGCTGCTCTCTCTGGAACGGTCTCGGCTGGCAGAGATTAGTTTCATCTTCGTACCAGGGCATGCGGCTGTACAAGGGAATGAGCATGCTGACATGCTTGCAAGTAGGGCTAATGTGGAAGGCGGACGAGCCATGGATTAGGCAGACATTCTGAATGCTCTACGAGAAGTAAGTCGTTTACGAGAACCAAGCGATGACTGGGAATCTACAACCATGGTCAGGCTGCGAGAACAGCAAGTTAAAAGAGGCGTGGCCAAACAAGAACACTACGCAGGAAGCCAAAGAAGAGTAATAAACCAACACAGAACTGGTGTCGTGAGCCGCTACACGCTGCGGGATTTGCTGAGGGGATCCGAGCACTTATGTACTGAATGGTTCGATGTTCAATGAGGATGATCTGTCGACTAACTAACTAACGTTTAAGGTTGTAATTCGTTTGGTGATGTGTGTTTGTGTGTGTGTGTACGCGCGCGCGCTTACACATATCAATCCACCCAGACTTTATGATTTTTTTTTGGTACACACATAAAGGAGCACAGAAAATTTGGTTCGTTACTGTTACCATCATACTTAGGTGCACACATCATTGCTCTTCAATATTCGTCCACCAGGGCCAACCTTTCACTGACACCCACTCATGTATTATGCGGACGGCCACAGGAGCACTTCTTAGTTTTCACTCTTGGACAACAATCACATCTCCATTGCTTCGTTTCCCGCCTTAATTACTAACCCCCCACCCCGGCCCCCATGACCCGCAGACTCCCACGGCTGTCTAAATAAGAGTAGCTAGGTCCTATTCATATCAGCATCACAGCATGTGATTCTGAAGTGAGTATTAAATAATTGTTTTCAGTTCCATTCTCTCTTCATTTTTTTTCTTCATCTCTTTATTCTTCTCATCTCGTTCTTGGGCCGTAATGTAGTCACTCGAGGGTCTTCTCCGTGATTGCTTGTGTTGTGTTTTGTATATGTATGTGTTTGCTGATGACGGCTAATTGCCACAACGTCCTTTATGTTTCATAATCCTGTTCTGTAATGCTGCATTACTTTGCACAGGCTCTCCTCACTGAGGGAGGGGAGGCTTGAGAGCCTTCATTCCCGTTCCCGTTCCCGACTATCTATCTGTCTGTCTGTCTGTAAGTCTGTCTGTCTGTCTGTATGACCCGGCCCGGCTTCGCCCAACTCCTGATGGGGAGCATCTCATTTAATTCACATAAGTAGTCACATAAGCTCCCGTTACCGTTCCCGACTGTCTGTCTGTCTGTCTGTCTGTCTGTCTGTCTGTCTGTCTGTCTGTCCGACCCGGACCGGCAACGCCCAGTCCCTGAGGGGAGCATCTAATTTAGTTCATATAAGTAGTCATATAAGTTCCCGTTCCCGACTGTCTGTCTGTCTGTCTGACTGTCTGTCTGTCTGTCTGTCTGTCTGACTGTCTGTCTGTCTGTCTGTCTGTCTGTCTGTCTGTCTGTCTGTCTGTCTAATAATTTATTGGTTGCAGTTAGAACAACCTTAGATAAACGAAGACCAACTTACAAAAAGCATTAGAAAGAGCACTTGAAAGATCTTTACTTGGGTAAATGGAGCGGCAGCAGCAGAAGCAGAAGAAGAAAAAGAAGGAGGAGGAAAAAGGAGGTGGAAGAATGAGCAGGAAGGATGAGGAGGGAGGAGGAGGAGGGAGAAGGAGGACAGAGGATGAGGAGGGAGGAGGAGGGGGAGGAGAAGGGATGAGGAGAGAGGAGGAGGGAGGGAGGAGGAGGGAGGTGATGAAGAGGGAGGAGTGGGAGAAGGAGGAAGGGGAGGGAGGAGGAGGAAGGGGAGGGAGGAGGAGGAAGGGGAGGGAGGAGGAGGAAGAGATACGAGGAGGAGGAAGGGGGAGGAGGGAGGATGAGGAGGGAGGGGAGGAAGATGGAGGAGGAGGAAGAGATAGGAGGAGGAGGGAGTGGGAGGAGGCGGGAGGGGAGGAGGAGGGATTAGGAGGGAGGAGGAGGAGTTTGAGGGAGGAGGAAGGAGGAGGAGGAGGGGAGGGTTAGGAGGAGGGAAGAGGACGGAGGATGGAGAAGCAGGGAGAGGGAAGAGGAGGTGGAGGGAGAAGGGTGGAGGAGGAGCAGGGAGAGGGAGGAAGAGGAGGAGGATTTAGGTGGAGGAGTATAACGCATATGCCTGTAGATAACTGTAGCGAAAGGTCCACCTACTTGAGAAATATGCAACAATTTTACATATATAGCAATGCTATTAGAAGTTATGTCCCCTCGCTATATATACATTATAATGTAAATTGAAATATTAAATAATATTAAGTAAATAACGGTTTGTACACTAAAAAACTATGACAGTTGGCAGCACGGGAATGAGAGGAAGACGTGTAGAAGATTTCTTCTCAATCGGATGGATCGTTCGCGAACGCATAAAAAACATACAGACAGACATTATATTTTATATAAATAAATATATATATATATATATATATATATATATATATATATATATATATATATATATATATATATATATATATATATATATATATATATATATATATATATATAGTCTACAAAAGATCAGGAGCAATTGAATATAAAAGTATGGATTAGTGGAAGGAAAGCGTACAAACAATGCAATATATACATTACGAAAAATAATAGAAAGATCAATAGAGACATAGAAAGACTTATATTTGTGCTTCATAGATTATACCAAGGTATTTGATAAAAGTAAAACATGATGAACTAATTAAATTGTTGGAAGATATCAACATTTATGGGAAAGATCTTAGAATAATAAAATAATACTTAATGGAATCAGGTGGCAGCAATTAAAATGGGAAATAAAGGAGGTCAATTGTGAACAATTAAAGCTAGGGGTTCGACGGGGTTGTGTTTTGACCACAATGATACGAAGTCAGACCAAGACGGGGAAATAGATGGAGTTTCAGGGAGGGAAAAAATACTATTAGACTATTAGGGCGGGAACCCAACAACACTAGGCCTTGCAAATGTGCAACCCTGACCAGACATGTGAAACCACTACAGGGGTGACATGAACACAAAGACAATCAGTCAGAATCCAGGAAGCGAAAATAACACAACCATATCTACGCAAGCGGAAATGCATACACAATACGGTCCTCCAATTATAACCAATCGAAAATTCGACGGTTGAATGGGGCCAGAACATTTTTCAAAGCGACCGACCGACAGATAACGCTGTAGCCATTACCTCCTATGGACTACAATTTCTTTCAAATTAATTTTCTAAATGTGGCTGGTTTGGTCATAGGATTATTAATCTGAGGCTTGGATTGGCCAAAATAACTTCGTTTATGAGGTTGAACTGTAGGGGTAATGGGAAAATGACCGACTAACGTGGTCTGTCTTTTAAAACTATGGCACGCAAACATCACTGAATGATCAGGAGCGAAGATCAGATGCCAGTTTCCTCCAGAACATGTCCATATGTTGGTCGTCGCTACGACGATCGTCCTCGGGATATGGGATGTAAGTGCTGCTCTGGATATGATACAGAAGTTCGGTGCCTAGTTCTTTCTTTGTGAGTTGTTCCATCAGCAAGAACACAAGAACGGGCCGACCGGTGTACACCTGCTCCATGTTGGCCATTTGCAGTTCATATTTGCACCAAACACTTTTCAGCAGATCACGCGTCAGGACTACCAGGGTATGTCGACTGTTCTTTATGGCGTCTAAAATGTTAGAGGCGATATATTCTCCTGCAATAAAGTCAAGGCCGTGGACGTGGACTTTGAGTCCTCGGGCTTTCAGTTGTGGGATCAGTGTCGTCACCACAAAGTCGTGATCGTTGGAAACATATGACGTGAATACGTCGTAAGTGAATTTACTCAATGCGCCCGTTTGTTTCTTGTTTAATTTGAAGTTGAGATAAACAGAATAGTACATATATCGCAACTTCCACCTGAATCTATACCCTATAAATATTATAATAACGATTAGAATAAGAAAAGTTGCGGTTAATACGATAATGAAAATCTCATATTTAGGGTTGCATTGCTGCACAAGTACCTTGTATATTCCGTTAAATTCGTCCACGTACTTCTCTGAAATATCTGCAAATACACACTTGTAATTGGTTAGATTTGTATGAAATATGCCAGATTTGACTAACCACTCCAAAAAGAAGAGATTGGCACAAAAGCAGTGTATAGGGGTCTGGGAAAAGTCTATTTTCAAACTGTTATTATTCCCTTTCGCTATGTTATTAAATGCATCAATAGTTGAAACATTCAGAGTTGAAAGTTCTGTAAAACGAAAATCCACGAACTGAAGTCTTGTCATGTGAACAATGCGTACATTGAAATAGTAGAAAGCATTATTGTGCATCCATAAATTTTCCAAATTCACCAAACCATCAAAAGCGTGCGAACTTATTGTTAAGATATTGACAAAGCTGAGATCTAAATATTTTAACTTCGATAGAGATTTGAACAACGGGTTACATCCTTGGGCCAGTGAATGCGTTCCAAAGTAATTTGAGCTTAAATTGAGTTTCTCCAGAGCTGGAAATTCATCAAAAAAAGTCTCTGAAATTGAGTAAATGTTGCAGTCCACTAGATCAAGCTCTGTCAAAGACGTCAATCCCCTGAGTGGACCTACAAGCTTGGGAATATTGTTTCCGCGCAAGCTCAGAGTTCCCAATGAGTTATTCGAGTCTACTGTGAATTCTGTTAACGAATACGACCATCCAGCTAAATTAATGCTAACTGAATCTAAATTTGGCGGCAGTTTTAACAATGAGTCACCATCAGTATAACCTGCAGTATGTTGGTAGTGCTGTTTAGAATACAATATATGAGAACTTATCAAACAATTCTGCACATCGATGGCGGGAAACATATTAGGTAAATGGAAACTGTAAATCCCACCATTCAGATTAAGAGTCTTTAAATTTTCTAATTTCGAAAAGTTTGTAAGGTATAATCCAAATGTGAGTCTGTTGTCGCTTATATCTAGCACTTCCAGAGTCTTGGGAAGGGCATCAATAACACCGGCCTCAATCATTGCAATACTGTTGCTTTGAGCCTCCAGGTGCACCAATCTTCTGGGTAACGATTCTACAAATGTCTTCGAAACTGTAACACAAGGCATGTACTGGTTGATTACATTTGATATTCCTAAATAGGTGATCTCTGAATACGTTAAACTCTTCAACACGGGTGTTAAGTTGTCGAAACACTGTTGTTCGTTACGTGACAAGTCCAGAGTCTGGAGATTTATTAAGGGATCGAATACGTTTTGCTCCACGTGTTGAAAATCAATGCAACATCGTGTGAGATTCAGAAACTCCAGCTGAGGTACATTTGTGAAAATATCGTCTCGGACTTCCACAATATTGCATTGCTCGTGCAGAGGTCCGGTTAATGTTAGTCGCGTCAATGATCTCATGTTTTGAAACCCTGGGCCTAGGGCTTTGTTCAGTAGAGCGTCTATAAACAGCTCTGTTAAGTTTTGCAGGAAAGACAATGCGTAATCCGGATACTCCAGATCTGGAAGAGTCGCATCCTTGATATTGTGGTTGATTTTCAATGTCCTAAGGGAAACAAGAGGCGAAAACACAAAATGCGGGAAGTCC
Organism: Cepaea nemoralis; assembly: GCA_014155875.1. Classification (NCBI taxonomy): domain Eukaryota; kingdom Metazoa; phylum Mollusca; class Gastropoda; order Stylommatophora; family Helicidae; genus Cepaea; species Cepaea nemoralis. The sequence continues at coordinate 489,299 of JACEFZ010009833.1, read as the reverse complement.
ATATCCAAGGTCAGGTTATTAAATTCTAAATTCAAATACAGTAGTCTACTCAGATTTGAAAAGCTTTCGTCGCCCAGCGCATTAATTCTGTTTCTGCTGATATTAAGATATTCTAAGTTGAAATATCTGGCCAGCGACTTTCCAAGATCTTCAATGAAATTGTCCGAGAGATCAAGAAATGTTATACTTGAATCTAAATCACCAGGAACAGATGTACAATTACAGTTGGAGCAGTCTGCCATTCTTTCTTTCTTAGCACACGGTTTCTGGCTCGTGGCGTATCTGTGGACATAATCTGACATCGTTAGTTCTGTAGACAGCTCGTTCGTTTCTGGAAAGTCAGCGGACTGTGTGCTTATACTGGTTGCATGCAGTTCGCAATAGAGAATCCCATTAACTGTGATCAGCAGAAGCTGTAATTTGACAGAACGGCGGAAACTTTCCATTTTTCTGTGGAAGATAAAAACGATGACTAAATGAACATTTATTTTGCATGACCTACGGACTATTCAACCAAGCTACCAACTTATATACCAGCTAACCTAACTCTGTCGGTCGGTTGGTGGGTCTATTTGCCTGATTGTCTGTCTGACTGTCTCTCTGTATGTATATGCAGGTTGATATGCCTGTTCGCATGTACGTCCGTGTGTGTGCTCGAAGAATTTATTAGGAAATGAGATTTTAGTCAGGCAGTTACAACACTTCGGAAAAACCACAATAACTTCCTTGTTGAAATATGTTATGGGTACAGAAAAACCAAAATTTAAAAAAATGGAGGACAAGCGTGCAGAAGGAAGACAATGTTACGCGTGAGAGAAAACCAATATTCAATATGCGATGGACTGGAATGCAGCCGTTTGACTCGGGCTCCGAAGGCTGTGGGTTCGATTCCGATCCGCATCCTTCGGTTCACGGGTGAAATTTTTCGAAGACTCCTGTGGGTAGTCGCTGGATCTACGGAGTTTGTGCTTTGTGCGACGCTTTCCGCGTTGCTGAAAGAGACCAAGCCATATGGGATAACAACCCGGTGCAATGAAGTTGACCCTGTCGACATTTAGCCTAAGCGACTTTTTTAGGACTGGAATGCAAGAGGAAGACAATGCTACATGTCAGTGAATTCAATGAGATGGGAAGTAAGATTAAATGAAGACAACGCTATATATTAGTGACAACCATCATGAAATGGGCTGGGCGTCAAGAGGAAGACAATGCTACGTGTCAGTGAATTCAATGAGATGGGAAGTAAGATTAAATGAAGACAACGCTATATATTAGTGACAACCATCATGAAATGGGCTGGGCGTCAAGAGGAAGACAATGCTACGTGTCAGTGAATTCAATGAGATGGGAAGTAAGATTAAATGAAGACAATGCTATATGTTAGTGAAAACCATCATGAAATGGGCTGGGCGTCAAGAGGAAGACAATGCTACGTGTCAGTGAATTCAATGAGATGGGAAGTAAGATTAAATGAAGACAATGCTATATGTTAGTGAAAACCATCATGAAATGGGCTGGGCGTCAAGAGGAAGACAATGCTACGTGTCATTGAAAACAATCTTGAGATGTTTTAATACAGAATCCATAATCAATATACCTGAAATGGACTGGACGGCAAGAGAAAGACAATGTTGCATGTCGATGAAAACAATCTTGAGATGTTTTAATACAGAAGTCATAAACACTATAGCAGGTCAGCATGGTCGAATGAGTAAGAACGCGTGTTCTTAAACATCCGTTGTGCTGATACCGAGGTAAGCGGTTCAGCCCCGACACATGACAGCTGGACTAAAATGTTGACCTGTCGTCATTGACTTGGGGACGTAAATTACAAGTACCTCCGAAGTCGGAGTGGGTTCGCCTGATGGCGAGGGACACTGTTAATAGTGAAAGCTAATCCACAGGCAAAATTCAGTCAATCACTGCTACAAATAGTGTGTATGGACTACGCTTGAGTTTAAAGCGAGCGTGCGCAAAAAAAAAAAGAAAAAAAAAAAAAAAAAACAATATACCTGAGATGGACTGGACGGCAAGAGGAAGACAATGTATAGGTCAGTGAAAACAATCTTAAGATTTTTTAATACAGAAGCCATAAACAATATTTTTGAGATGGACTGGGCGGCAAGAGGAAGACATTGTTCATATGAACGAATTGGAGTCTCCGTGGCGAAGTGGTTACGCCGCCTGCCTCGTGCTCCGAAGGTTGTGGGTTCGATTTCGGATACATCATTCGGTTCACAAATGCGATTTTCTCAGCAAAGAAAAGACAATGTTACATGTAAGCGAATACAATAAGATGATAGGTAAGGTCAGAAAAAGACAACGTTTTATTTTAATGAATAAAATCATGCGATGGATTGGGCCGCAAGACGAAGGCAATGCTACATGTCAGTGAATAAAATCATACGATGAACCGAAGGACAAGAGGAAAATATTACTCGTGAACGTAATCGATCATGAGAACGAACGAACTTTATTTTCAAAGGGGTCACAAATCGGGCGCGCATGCGCTTCTCACAATCGGCCCTTCCAACTACTCATCTTTCGCATATTAATTATCTGTTGTGCATGTTACATTCACAAAGAAAACAAACATTGTAAAATGAATGTTGTGAACATAACCAATGCTTACCACAGTGTAATGAATGACTGAAATGTTATGAGATGGGCTAGAAGACAGAGGAAAGACAATGTTACATATGAGCGAATACCATCATGAAATAATTGGAATGCAAGGGGAAGACACCGCTACATTTGAGCAAATGCATCCATCCATCATGTGCCATGCCGGCAAGCGTGGGCTGTCATGTTCTGCCATCTCACTCGATCACCAGAGTCGTGGATCAGCTCCGTGTTTCTGTCTAGACCATGCCACAAGGCCAAGCCATCCAGGTACTTGCTTCTAGGTCTTCCCCTTTCTCTGTTCCCCTTGATCTTACCAGTTGTCATCAAGTTATCCAAATCATTTCTTCTCATAACATGCCCAAAAAATTGTGACTGTCTACGTCTAATGTCTCTAATCAGTTTACGATCTTCATTTGTTTCTTGAAGGACTTCTTGAGCAAATACCATCAATAAATGGACAGGAGGGCAAGAGGAAGACAATGTTACATTTGAGCGAATCTTTCACCTTATGGACAGACCAAAACAAATAATTATTCTGCGCCTCACAATAGAAGACAATAGATTACACAACCGCGTGTATACAACATTCAAGATTAGCCAATCAGCACATGTGGATTGGCGTCGCAACCAGCAGATCACGCACTCCAAGACTGTCCAAAATATGACATATCTAGGCTAACTTTCTGGCCTAGAGAAACAACGGTGGAAGATACACTCTTGGGCCACTAAGTGGACTAAAAAATAACAGTTAAATTAATGTTTCAGCTTCTTGAACTAAACGTAAGTCCATTCCTCCTTAGTTGGATCGCTGCAGCCCTCTACCAACGGAAAGTAGTTTTTAGATGTGGCAGTTGGACTTCGGAACCAACAACAATATATCCTGGCCTACCACAGGGATCACCATTATCTCCGGTACTGTTCAACGCCTACACAGTGAGAATCACCAGTGAGCAGATCACTGGACCTGGCAGGACATTGTCGTATGCCGATGATGTTTTATTGTATCGTCAGGGTAAGGATAGAGAGGAGGTTGCTGTGGAACTACAAACCGAACTCAATCGCATAAGTACTTGGTGTGATGAAGCTGGGGCAATGATCAACCCAACAAAGGCAACAGTGACTTGGTTCTCGTTGAATAATCATATTGTCAACAATCCAACACCAACTGTAATGCTGTGTTCAGAGACGGTGGAAAGAACGCAGGCAACGAATTACCTGGGGATACGGTTTGATCGAAGCCTTGCTTATAATGTGCACATAGACCAGGTGATAACAAAGGCCAAGCGGGGTTTGGCAGCGATGCGGGTGATGGCGGCAGCAAACTGTGAGCAGCGCCATCTATGTCTTCTGTACGAGGGGCTGGTCATGTCTGTTTTGGAGTATGCAATGGCAAACCTGACTCTCAGCCATAAGCAGATAGAAAGGATGGAAAGGATACAGAATGAAGCTATGCGCATTATTCTTGGATGTACAAGAGATACAGCATGCAGGGCGATGCGCTACCTTCTTGATTTTCCAACCATTGACGAGAGAGTACAAGTTTGCAGGGCACGCGCCTACCTCAGAATTAACGCAAACACACAACATCCACTGCATAGTGAAATTAGGAAGGTGAAGGGCAGCAGGTTAAAAAGAGGACGGTCGTGGATGGGTCAAGCCGAAGACATTCTTCAACAGGTGTGTTCACTTGAGGACTTAGAACCTGGCGAGGAGTGGGTGCAAGTGCCAACAGACTTCTGCACATCCTTTTCAGTTTGCATCCAACTAGATAGAAAATGCAGACAAGAAAATCCGGCTGCTGTGGAGGCTGAAGTACAAGCGTTGATTTTCGAGAATTCGCTAGACGGTGACGTGGTCATCTACACAGATGGGTCGGTCGTCCGACATGTGAGAAGCTCATGGGCTTTTACAGCTCGGGCCGGAGGGAGAATTGTGAAGGAGGACTCTGGTGCTTTCACTGAAACCACAAGTAGCCTGACCATGGAAGTCATGGCAGTAAGTAAAGCAATAACATGGCTCGAGACACAGACATTCACTAGGGCTTGTTTCCTTAGCGACTCAATGAACATGATCAAGAGGATAGAGGAGGGGTCGATCCGAAGAGAATGGTTGCTGCCTCTGAAGCGGTCTCGGCTGGCAAAGATTAGTTTCATCTTCGTGCCAGGTCATGCGGGAGTACAAGGAAATGAGCGGGCTGACATGCTCGCAGGTGAGGCTACTGTGGAGGGCGGACGCGCCATGGATCAGGCTGACATTCTGAATGCTCTACGAGAAGTGAGACTTTTGCGAGAACCAAGTGATGACTGTGAATCTACAACAATGGCCAGACTGCGGGAGCAGCAAATTAAAAGAGGGGTGGCCAAACAAGAACACTACGCAGGAAGCCAAAGAAGATTGATAAACCAACACAGAACTGGCGTCGTTAGCCGCTACACGCTGCGGGATTTGCTGAGGAGGGGATCCGAGCACTTATGGACTGAATGGTTCGATGTGCAACGAGGATGATCTGTCGACTAACTAACTAACTAACTAGTTAAATTCATACATGAGATAACATTGCAGTTATAAACAAATTTCAAGCCAACGAAAGAAGAAGATTTGAGCGAATACCACCAATCAATGGACAGGAAGACAAGGTAAAAACAATGTTACATATGAGCGAATACCATTTTAAAAAATGGACAGGAAGACGAGAAATAGACAGTGTCACATATGAGCGAATTCCATCAATAGATAGACAGAAAGATTAGAGGAAGACAATGTTGCACGAGCGCGAATGCCGTCACGAGATGACTGGAATGCAAGAGGAGGGCATTGTTACATGCAGTTAATACAATCTTGAGATGGACTAGGCGGCAAAAGGAAGACATAAAGAATATTAAAACATACATGCGCGCGCGCACACACACACACACACACACACACACACACACACACATACACACATATCTCTGAGCTATATTATAAGCCTTCACACACATAAGTAACGCAGTTGTCTGTATTTAACATTGAAATAACAAATCTTACCAGGGTAATCAAATGTTTATGGTCAGCATGCACACACATTCATTTTGAAATAATGCACCAAGTGGTAAAACCAGTCTCGTGCTTCTAAATTATCTGCAGTATGTGCCGACAATATAGTTGTTTCCATTACAAAAACCAGGAAGTAAGAGGCTTAACTTTCAACTAGCCATCCAATGAAAAGTGTTGAGAGAAATTGCGTTTTCTCTTATCTGGTTACGGTTTCAACGTTCACTTGATAAATTCAGTATTTTTGGGGGCATAGTAAAGTAAAGTAAAGTAAATGATCTTTTCCCATGACTTGAGGTGTTTATGGTCATAGACCCATATTTCTATAGACCAATGGGCTCTGAGTTGATGATAAGGTCAATATCACATTGTCCGCCCTTTACTTCCTAGAACATTACTAGATATCCACCTTAAACTGGGTGGGCGTGGAAGCTCTGATACATGTTTATTTAATTCCGCGTCTTGATTGTGATTATCGAACTCAAAAAGCCACTAAGAACCTTCGTGATTAGTACTCAAGTGTAGATCAGGAATGAACAATTTTCAACTCTACCATGCTTGAAACACTTGAAAACAACTATTGAACCAAAAAAGGTGGGTCAGGACAAATGATTAGAAACCGCTTTGTGGAACAAAGAAGTTAAAGTTAGCATATCCAGAAAGAAGATAGCGTTAAAAACATGAATTACGTGTAAAGCTGAACTAGCGTATGTTATATGTAGATTAGCACGACGAAATGCTAAAGGAAACAATTAAAACATCTACAGATTAATCCTGAGAATATACAGTGAACAGATGGTAACCCTCAGCAAAGAGAAATGTATAAACGTCTCAACAATATAATAAACAGAGATGCTACAACTCAACCACCATAATAAATAACAAACGAGGTATACCTTTATTTAATCTACAACAAAGACTAGCAAGGTGGGCAGAATACTTTCAAAAACTACTTAAACCCACACATAACATAGAAAACCCAAATGTTGTGCCTAACAGCTGTGAACAACAAGAACCAAACTTCATAGCAGCAGAAGTAAAATCAGTTGCACAGGCAACTTATTAAAAAAATGACCGAGTCCAGATGGAATAACCACAGAAGCTATTGAGGTTTGTGGGAAAACATAAATTAAATGGCTACGGCTAAAAATGCTTTTTAATGTAGCTTGGCAAGAAAGAAACGACCCAGACGATTGGCAACAGACAGTAATAGTACCAATATGGAAAAATAAAGGCAAGATGAGAGAGTGTTAAACATACAGAGCTACATCAACCTTGAGTCACATAGGGAAATTGTACGCAAAACTATTGGAGCAAAGAGCTAGACCCATAGTTGAATAACAGTTAAGCAAAGTACAGTTTGGTTTCAGGAAAGGTAAAAGTTGCACTACCCACAATTACACAAATATGTGGAAAAATCATCGAAAACTATAACCAGCAAAATGTGTTTGTAGATCAGGAACAGGCCTTCGACAGAGTAGATAGATATAAATTTTGGACCATCCTTGAAGACTACCGGGATACAAGGACAGTTAATAGAAACTAGAAAACATCGTAGCCAAAGTACAGTAAGAACACAATAAGGTATATCAGATATGCTCACAGTCAATACAGTTGTGAGACTGGATGGGGTGCCACACACCCCCTCCTTTTTTGCTATTTAATATCTTATCATTATTATTATGATATTTCTAACCTCTCCCAAAATTACCAACACTGACAGCACCTTGTTCAGTCCACTTTAATTTGATATATAATACAACATATATGCTAATATTTTAACAACTGTTACATCATTATAGGACACACCCCTACTTCAAATTTTCAGCTATCAATTTTTATTTGGTCCAAACCAACTTTTTGTTTGGCAGTAAATCAGTTTTAAACAAAATCAACATCTGCCGATAGAGAACATTGAGAAGAACTTCCAACTTAACCCTATCCGAGACGATTAAAAAATGATGTTATATATCAGACAGTCAGTGGGATCAACAAGTAAAGGATTGTGATGATGGCTGTGTGTACAACCAATTTATTAAATTGATCAAAGTGCGTTTTTCTGTTGGGAATCAGAAAATAAACCGGCCTTATTGTCATAAGAAGAAGTATCTGCCATTCAGGAAGTTACGCTAGGAGGGAAATACACAAGGAAGTAGCGGGGAATAGGAGAGGCAGACTTGTGGTGAGAGATATTCTCTGTCAACATAAGAGGCTTTTCCGTTATAGCGATGTTCATTGGTTAGTTACATATAGAAGTTGTTTACTGTCCCATTACATTTTTTAAAAAAAAAAGACAGCAATGTTTTGAGTTGTTCTGTTCTTGTTTTAAGAGGACAAGAACAATCAAAGCTGGTGAATACACACTTACACGGGAGCAGTCGCAATGACTGAGTGTGGCATGTTTGAACGTTCCAGAATAAAAGCGTGAGCACGACCGTTGCTCACCGGCAACTTGGGATAGGTGCAGTGACCTAGCCGAGGGAGCGGGAGGGGGTGTGCAGGAGGAACTACAGCGCCCCTTATAGCTTGTTTTTGAAAAATGGCGGTTAGTTTTTAACTTCGATCGCTTTGAACTTAAGCGTAGTCCATATACGTGCTACTACTTCTAGTGCATTGGACTGATTTTATGGATTAGGTTTCCCTATTACTAGTGTACCTCGCAATTAGGCGAACTCACCCCGACTTCAGAGGTACTTGTGATTTACGTCTCCCAAGTCAAGGACGAGAAGTCAACATTTTAATCCAACTTGACCCGTGTAGGGGTCGAACCCGTTACTTTGGCATCAGCACACCAGATGTTTAAGAACGATAGATCTTATCCACTCGGTGGGACGCAGAGGTGTTTCCAAGGCACCAGGGCCGGGTTATATACTGGCCAAGACCTATTGACGCGTCCTCGTCGAGCGTCCTGGGCAACAGGTCCCTTCGGGGTCCTGGCTAAAGTCAGTAGGATCGCCGATTCCTCCGAAGTCGGAGAGTGTCTGCCTGTACGGCGAGGAACCACCAGTCTGCACACCAATAAGCCAGACATGGGACAATGGATACTCTCGCAAAACTCAGGTCCTGTATGACATCACATTGATGTTGGACAACAGGATGCCTTCATCCGACATACAAGACTTCGCGTTGGAGCTCAAGCCAACGAACACAAGCAAGCAAGCAAGCAATCCACTCGGTCATGCTGCCTGGCGGCTAATTTACTTGTGAGATAATAATCATTCCGGAAGCGGGTTTTATGGGTCATGACCCCGTTGCATATGCTTGCTTCCTCTAACACAGCCGCCACTGTGGTGAAGGTGTTACGAACGCAATACGTAATCCCGCATACCGCGTTCGAAACATAGCTGCGGGCGATTTGGAAACAGACCGCGATCATAAGCGATCAGTCCTAATCTTCAACAGCCAGCGTAGAGTTCCAAACTAATGGTGTCCGTTGCAATCTGATTATATGTCCGTCTTGCTTTAACTCTGAGTAACGACTGTCGACCAGTTCCTCTGACCACCCCTTGCTGCTGTATTCTCTCTAGACCATGATAGTTCATCTGTTCTTCTGCATTAATGACATTCTCCCAGAGGGCCTTCATCACATCTGCCTTATCATGCATCAAATCACCCCTTAATGATGCAGCACTTGCCAATCTGTCTTCCTGTTAATTTCCAACCATACTAGAATGTCGCGGTGAAACGATCCTCCGCAGAATAATGTGTGAAGTGATGACATGTGGTAATTACAAACAAATATTATGATACAAATACAAATTGTAGTATTGTAAATGTTTGCGTAGTCTATCAATTGGAAAAGAGGAATATCATCAGCAGAGTTGATCCAGAACACCAAAGACCGAGATCTGTGGAGAGCCATGACATCTACGCCATCTGGCAGGGCACGTAAAGATGATGATGTATGTGGTCTGTTCTTCTTTCTAGCTGCGAATACTGGACACGGTCTCCGTGGCGAAGGGTTTTCGGACGTGGTTTGTAATCCAGTATATCCGCGTTCGAAACACAGCTGCGCGCAATTTTCCAGCAGAAGGTGTTGCGTTGGCTTTGTGTTGGTATCGGTGCCGTTCGTTCAGAAATCAATGGTAAACTACTGGACGTAAACTTGCCAAGAGATCACAGCGGCAGAAATGCTGGTGTTGACTGCGATGTCCTGTAAAAAGGATATGGGGGAACAAGTAATAAAATGGTGAAAACAGTAAGAGAAGTGGAGTTGTAGTTTATTTTTTAAAAGGATTTTGTTGACAGTACTACCTGTTTTCTGTTAGCGCCGAATGTTGGGCGGCGCCCACCATATCAACACCACACATTGTACCAACGGCTTCTGGCGGAGGAGCGCAGTTGGGAGGGTACACGCCTGATCCTAGTACAAATAAATAAATAAATAAATAAATAAATAAAAATGTCATGGCAGGGCAGACCAGGTCCTAAGCCTTGGTCGGCAACTGGTCTAGGATAGAAGACCCAAACGGGCTGACAATTACAGCATTGCTTTGCTGATCCGGTGGCTTCTACGGCTTGTCTTGTTCCAGTTATAACGGCGTTACCGTCCTCTGGAGTAAAACAGGCAGACCGAGATAGGGATCATGCTGCATGGGCAAAGACATGATCTCTATAATTCAGCCCAGGTTTTGTGCTATGGAGCGGTATCATGTCTTTTTTTTTTTTTGGAAGCACGATGTAATAAACTATCAATTGTCAAGACGGCAAGGTGCCAATCACAGTTGACCGTTTAGTAGACAGAGAGAAAAGTCAAACCATTTATCTATTTATCTTCCGTTTGCTCTTATTCTACGATGCTTGCCAGGTGTCGGTAAGTTTTCTAACGTATTATTCCTCATGAAATAACCACAACATTCTGACATCCTCTAATTTCTCTAACCAGTTTTCAACTTTCATCTATTCCTCCAAGGATTATGTAATTCTTTTCCTGCTCATCCATAGTAATTTTTCAATGCTCCTCACAAATGAGGAGTGGCGATAGTCTAGCGGCTAGACGCTCGCCTACCGTACCGGTGGTCACGGATTCGATCCAAGTCAGGGCGGTTTCGAAATAATAATTATAGAAGGAAAAAAAAACACCCATCAGGGTTTCCTTGTCGACCCAGTCTGAAATGTGTACCAGGAAATATAAGGTGGCAGCGTAATACCGACCACATCACGCGCTAAGTGCCGTTTCGTCTGTACATACCAATAATTAAAATTTAATATGTCTAGCTCCATCTACCAATTCGTTAGGCATGTGAAGGGTACTCTTTCCTCGCAAATCACTGTCTACTGCCATTATATATGTTTTTGTCGTATCTGCTTTTTGTCCGTGTATTCGCTGGGGCTGGGATGTTGCACATCGGGGAAATTCAATATGTTTCTTACAGTTTTGAGAGACATGCACTCGAAGCATGTTTTTTCCCCCCTATTTCTCACATCACCAGTATTTCGTTTACTGCATGTCGTGGTCATTTGAACAGAGTTATGATTTAGTAAAATTTTCGTTCAATGGACAATTGAATTTGTCGTGTAGTAGAAATTGAATTTGACGGACATTATAACCATTTTGCCAACCTTAGCTGTGCGTAATCTTGCCTAGTACATCAACAGCAGCTGAAAAATGCTGATGTTGACTGCAACGTCCTGTAAGGGATAGGCAAAAAAAAGTATGGTGCACGTTCGGCAGATATCATTTACCCATGATTTGCGGGTGTACTTGGGTATTGTGGAGATGGGGATGTACTGAGTATCAAAAGCGTTCCTGATCACTGCATCTCTAGAGGTCATCAACAATGCTCTTCGGTTTAGGCCAGCGATGGCCATTTATCCTTGGTGTACGACGTGGACGTGTGTCAGAAGTCTTGCAAGGGGTTCTGTAAAACGGTAAAACCAACACAGAGCTCGCTGGCGGATATGTTTCTGGTTTTGTTGTGTGAGATGTATTTCTGGTTATGCGATTCTTTGCTGGCAGTTCCTCACTCCTGCTAGCCTTCAGTAATTTTTACACACACCATTGTCCATGATTAACAGTTTGACCAAAAGTAAGTCTCGTAATATGCTTCCTGGTTTTGTTGACCGTGCAACGTCTAAGTGTCTTTTTTGTTTGTGATACGTATTACTGTATATGTTGGCAGTGAGATGTCTTCCTGATTATGTTATCTGTGAGATGTCTTCCTGGCTATGTTGACTGTCAGATATCTTTCTGGTATGTTGGCTATAATATGTTTTCCTGTTTATTTTCGCCATGAGATTTCTTGTTTCTGTTGATTGTGAGATTTCATCCTGGTTATACTGGCTATTCCCCCCCCCCTCCCTCCCACATCCTTACTGAAACATCCAAATATACCAATGTCCGCAAAACGACAGATAATAAACAGCATATTCACACCAACCCTATACTACCAATCTCAAACTTGGACTTTATCCAAATCACACTTTCGCAAAATCAACACCTGCGAGATGAGAGTCTGAGGAGAGCTGCCAACGTAACAATTGGAGATCGAGTAAGAAATGCTGTTATCAGACAGACAGTGGGATCAACACCTTGTGCCACATTTATTGAAAGACAGATCAAGTGGTTTGGCCATGTCGTTAGAATGCAACACCATCAACTACCATCACTGGCCTGACATCAAAGATCATCTGCGGCGAGACCAAGAGGACGTGCAAGAAGAAAATGGATTGACAACATCAAAGACACTGTACAATCACACGGAATGACACTATCCAGTGCCGCCCATTGGGAGCTGGAGTACAAATTATTCCTCCCCACGACGCTTGACGGCAGAAGTGGAAGTTGATGATGATACTGGCTTTGAAATGTCTGTCTAGTTATCTTGGCCATAACATGTTTCCCTAGTTATGTGATGTTTTCCTCATTATGTTGTCTATGTGTCCTCAGTCTTCTTTCGTTTGCTTGAAACATGTCTATAACTGCAATGTTGTGTCTTGAATTAATTTAAGTCTTTTTTAGTTCACTCAGCGGTCCATAGAGGCTGGATTTCAGGGGAATACCGACTGTGGGCAGATCAGTGGTTTCTCATTGCGTAATTATGCGGAATCCTGATTTTTGTGGTGCGCTTCCTGCCTATATTGGCTATGTGATGTGTCTTCTTGGTTATGTTGGCTGTGAGGTATCTTTCTGGGTATGTTGACTAAGCATCTAAATTGTGAAATTAGCGCTGAAGCTTTGGTGGAAGGGCTAAAACTCAACAATTAATAATGAAGTTATATGAGATTGGTGTTGTGTGCTAATTATTACCCGTAATTAAGAGTTAACTATTTAACTTTTGTAGTACATGAACTTGTGAAAAAATTGCTCAGTGTGTCCTAGTACTGTTTCTTCCTCTTGTTTTATGTATCCCTCTACTGGAGCAAAGCCATAAACATAACTCCCTCCAAATCTTTTGCTATCTCTTGCAGCTCTATCGATTATCTCCCTGTATTATTTATGGTTTGGACATGCAAGTAGGTTACCAACTAACAGTATACCACAACAAGCAATGATGTACAGACCAGATGGAAGCAGCGGAAGAGGCTTACCACGTAAACGATGGACGCAAGGGAATAACAGAGTCCATGGGAATATCGATACATGAAGCAATGATGTACAGACCAGAGGGAAGCAGAGGAAGAGACCTGACCACGTAAACGATGGACGCAAGGGAATAACAGTCCATGGGAATATCGATACATGAAGCCCATAAGCGGGCACTCTCCCGCTGTTTATACTTCACCTCGACACAGCAAGGTACAAGAGGAACATGATGAGATTAGATTATTTATATCCAGCACAAATTCTCTTAGACATGTGTATTTAGGTCGTTCTCTATTTAATTTGCCCTATGCATTCCAGACAAAGAACTTTCTAGTTAAACTATTCTCAGGTTTCCCCAATGTATGTTCTATCCAGCATCTGTTTCTTCACTCCTTGATTCTTCTTCTGCGTTCATCCGGAGTCTTTTTTTTTTTTGTGTGGATGTGATTGCATTGTGTCTGTTTACAGCAGAGCTGCGTTCTTGCACTGCTAAGCTGACACATCTAACTTCTGAAGGCGTTTGTTGACCAATTTAACCTTCCCAGTTCCTCATACAGAGGAGTGGGCCTGAGTAAAGACTTACTGTCTTATCTTTATAACTTTGCCAACCAGGGTCTGATCTCTCAGCCTCTGAAGCATTGCTTTATTTGTAACCTTTTCTTGGGTCATTTACTCATACACCTTACTTTTATGCATTCCAAAGGGTGGACCCTGAAGTTGAACTTGTCCAAGAAAGCGGCAACTATGCAATTACAGAAATTATGAAAGACACCCCAAAGCACACACGAGGAACTGGAGAAAGTTGAAGAGTTCAAGCTCCGTGTACCTTTTCTAATTTTTGTAAGACCAAAATGACACTAAAGCTTTACTCAACATGCCACTTCTTAATCTGAAGCTGAAATACAAATAAGTGACAGAGACAAGTAGAGGACTGCTACAATATAAAATACAAGACTAATTCAGCCTGCTTTGTAGAATACATAGCTTTTATTTCACTCATATTAATGAACTTACAAAGCAGTAATATCACTGACATATAACAGCCATACAACCAATACTCCATCCACATATACTGAACAATCACACAAGTTTAATACTTTTTCATTTCTATAAAATTACTACCATCATTACAAAACTTCATTCACATCACACAAGCTTAATACACTTCATTTCTATAAAATTACTACCATTATTACAAAATCATCAATCCCCATGTAAATATTACTGAACATCATTCATACCTTGAAAATTGAATTAAATTGCACACATAAAATATATAATATGACCATCAGATTAAAGTTTTTAAATATGCAGGACTAAACATTAAAACACACTCCGCATGAAAACAAAACTGTCCTAGTAGGACAGCAACTGATAGCTTGATCACATCCTACTCTATCAGTCCAGCACCAGTAACAGACCCATTTTCACGCATCATTGGGTCTGTATGATGCTAGCCCCTTATGTTGAGACTGATGTGAACGTGATGTGGTCAATATTGTGCCGGCCGCCTTTACTCACCACAAAATATTTGGGTACCCATTTTAGGCTGGGCAGACTTGGAAGCCTAGGCCACCAACAAACTCCTGCCTAGTAGGAGATTCAAACACATGACCAACTGGTAAGCATGCGAAACACTTACTAACTACAGTTGACGGGGGTCAAGTCACATGTTGCCTTGCTAGTTCGGAGAGAGTATGAGTTCAAGTATCAACATTCCCACATGTGCGATGTCCTCTTCTTCAAAAGGAAGTAAAGAGTTCCAAACTTGATGGCACTAGTGGCAGTCTGATTAAGACAAAACAAAAAACAACTGTTCTGTAGCTGTTTCCTGCTATGGATCTTCACATTTAGTAGGTCTAGAGCAAAGAAGGAAGAGACGGCCAGTCCTTCCCTCACTTTGACAAGTGATGAGTCCAGGCACCAAACCCGACCGTGCTCATGACATCACCAATGGAGTTCACTATGAAAGCCGTCAGTTTCATTAAATGTCCATTGACATTTTCCCATAGGTGTCATCCAGACTGTCTGCTCACTCCCCACTGAGCCAGTCGTTTCAGGTGTGGATTCTCTGCAGTTTAGCTGCACTCTTCACTCAATCTCAAAAAGCCTTCAATACTTTAGTCGTATAGCACAGGTAGCTCAATGCCCAAAGCAGCGGCTGCAGTCAGTCTGTTCATTTTCTCATATGTCATGCGCAGAAAATAAACATACTGTTTGATCTTTCTCTTGATCAATAAAGCTTCTATTCACCAGCAATATGACATGAGGAAATAAATCTGTGTATTATAGTGATTTTCAACAATTCTGTAGGCCCTCCTGGAAATATAAAAATATATATAAAAATGTCCTGGTAGAAGGGCAATTCACAGCTTGACCACATCTTACTCCATCTGTATCACATTACAGTGGAGTGCTGGTTAATCACTTGATGGGTGTGTTAGTCAATACCATGTCGGCCACCTATTGGGATATGAGACCACCGATAAATCTACAAAAACAGAAGCCCCAAAACAATCTACAAGGAAGCTCTACAAAAGGAAACACACACAGACAAGTAAATGTTTCAATGAAAGTCTTCATCAGTGCACAAAAAGAAGAAGAAAGAACAGAATGCTCAGCTAGAAAAACTGGAGCACTATCATCTCAGAAGAACAATCCAATGAATGCAGAAACAAAGGAAATAGGCGAAGGAAAACAAACAAAACTTCTGTAATGAAGAATAGATACATGTGTATATCAACATGCAAGAGGATAGAAAGTAAATTAGAATAGGAATTAGAAGTCAGGTAAATTCAAACAGGGCAGAGGAACCAGGGGCCATGTCTTCAACATGAGAACTCTTAGACAAATGCAGAGAGTGCAATGTAGATCTCCATGCTTGCTTCGTAGACTACAGTGCCTGTGAGAAGTATGGAGTTTCAGCACATATGACCCACTTAATCAAATCATTATATCATGAAGAACAAGCAGCTGTTAGTGTAGCCGAAGAAACATCAAACTGGAAGTTGCAATCTCCTCCTCCTCCTCCCCCCTTCCCCCGACTCTTTAACATGTATGCAACAAATATAATGAGAAACGGAAAACATAATCAGACCGGATACAATTTTCATCCACCCATAATGGGTGAAAATCCAATTCCAAAACAGAGACAGCAATGACGATGAAAAATACCATGAGTGCAAAACGTAAAGACAGCAACATTTATACACCTTGTAGTTAACACACAATATGCTGCTCATGAAAACACCCAGCCAGACTTCTTTATTATACTCAGATCAGATGTAAACTATATAACACTGCACAGCATGGTACACAGAGACAAATTATTATTGTGCATTGCCTGGGACAGAGGAAGCTAAATATTCATTACATATGTGGGACTTGATTAAGTACGTTCAAGGTGGACCAAAAGTAGGTGTGCATTCCAAGAAGCCAAGAGACACTATTGACATGACACTACTGTCCAGTAATTCTTTAACTTTCAATATGCAAACAACAGCAACCAGGCTCGTTCTTGAATACAACTGTAACAGCGTCAACGGGAAGAATAACTAAGATCGCCGACATGGGTAATAAACTGTCAAACACTGTTTATTTGGTTTCTAAACTAATCGATTTTGCCTGGCAACAAATAATACTCCTATGGTTTACCTGTCTGAGTTTCCAGAGAGGGCGGTAAACTATATCCTAGGTTGTATGTGACATTGTTAGCTCCGACAATACTATCGATATACATTTGACTTAGTTTTAACTTACTCTCAGTGGACGACCTTGTCCTCAACTTCTAAGTCTAATTATCGCTGTTTGTAAATTCCATTAAACTGTTTCGGCCGTTGGTTCAATGAATATTAGCATCCTTTTATAGAAGTGTGTTCTGATAAGTTTGACTCCTATATCCAGCCACTTTTCCCAAATAACAATTGATTCGCCAGTCCGAAAGTATAAGCACAGCCTCTCCTTGCAAACTCCAGCCAAAAGATCCTTGTTGTCCTGTGATGTCAGAATGACGTTTCTCTCTGTTAACGACTAGTATCTTAGATTTCTCTGAGCTTTTGGGTTCTAGGAATTTTCACTTATTTTGTTGACAGCAATAGCGCGTACTAGCCTTATGGCAACTATGTACATCTAAAATATCAATTAACAACTATCAGATTAGTTCTATCCGGGAAGGTTAACCCAGTCAACAAATGCCTGCAGAAGTCGGATGTGTCGGACTACCAGCGCAAAGGCACAGCTCTGCTGTAAACAGGCAAAACATAATCACGTCCAAAAAAAAAAAACTCTCCGGATGAACGCAGAAGAAGATTAGTTCTGTTGTTGTATGGCTGGGGTTTTTTCTACTTCAACCAGACAGAATAATTGCTTAAATGCTGAGTCATGAAAATAGGCACTTCCTGGACTTTCAGTAGTTTATGAGTATAAGATGGAGAGGAATTATGCCAGCCAACACAGTCTACAAATATGTGGCCTGTGAGAAGCTATCAGTTTTCACATGTCTATGCTAGTGCAAGGACCACTTCAACATCATAAAAACCCTACAACAAAATTAAGAAAACATTAAAACAAAATAAATTAGCACCATCAAACATTTGAATCCCAACAGTTTAGATGGTCTCTCTCTATCTTATCACACACACACAAAATACCTGAACACTATGTGCCAATGACATAAAAGAAATTCCTGATTAATTTTGAGCAACCTGTATCAAATGTGCAAAAAGGAATCCATCAAGACAGAACAAGGAATACAAAAGATGATAAGATATCAAATGATGAAAACTAAGCAGTACACTATATACAAAGTATAATATGAATTTGATATCAAGAAAAATGGTTCCAAAACCACACAAATATATGTTCCCTTCTGTAATGAAAAGCACAAAAAACAAAACAAGGGATTAAAAAATCAAACACGCCAGGTGAAAAACAAGAAAATGATCTACTTGATCCATGACATTTACCCAGGATCATCTTAATAATCAATAGCTGTCTCACATGGCATCAATAACAAGCTGAACATCAATGGATGAACTCTTTTTGCCTGCAACTTTTATGATCCAGAAGGGAAAAAATATCAGCGGTCAAAATGTCAGAAATGCCTGACACAGGCACGGCAACTTCTGTGTTAATTTGTGCATAAGATGTTTTGTCTCCATTCTAGCAAACTTTACAAAGGTGAATGTAGGTGCACTGGCTATCCTAGTATTTTTTCAAAGTCTTTCGTATCAAAGCCAGCCTCTGAAACACACACATGAAAATAAAACAAATAAGTTTTTATGTAAAGATCCAAACGTTCTAGTCTAAAAATTTACTGAAACATACAAATATCATTTCAATATAATAAAGTCTATATGTTGTTTGGACACCATTTCTTAGTGGTTGATTCAGCCTCATTAAATTTGCTCTGAGGAGGAAGGAAAGACAGCACAGGAGCTCACCATCTTAACTTATAATACTCGACCTAGTATATGCCAAGGTTTATTATTTTATATGCAAAAGTCTATTATATCACTTTTATGGAAGTTTATGTCACAGGATTCTGGCCTCCCCGACTCCCGAACTTGGTGGTTCCACGGAAAAATCTCTCAGCAATTAATAAAACTCATGCCACCATGGTACTAGGCAGCCATGCAAGCACAGTGACTATATGCTTGGCTTGATCTGCTCCCATGTGAATTTGAATTTTAAAAATCGACCTGGCTACCACCAGTACAACTCAGCCTCACACACTGAATGCCGATTGATCTTACACATTCAGAGCTAGCACAATTGTGTCACGTTTTTTTTAACGTGCCCTTGACTTTACTTTCATCCTGGGATTCTAAAATCTTCGCTACTTTAAATTTTGCAGTGATTATCAAATTTTTTTTTTGACGCTCGCTCGAACTGAACTCAATCAGTCTAAACACGCTACTTATTAACAGCGTCCCTCGCCATCAGGTGAACCCACTCTGACTTCAGAGGTACTTGTAATTAACGTCCCAAAGTCAAGGACGATAGGTCAGCATTTTAGTCAAACTGTCCGATGTAGGAGGTGAACCTCTTACCTCGGCGTCAGCACACCAGATATTTAAGAACATGCGTTCTTATCTATTCAGCCATGCTGACCTATGTGATTATCAAATGAAACAGTCCACAAAGCATGCACATAACAACTGAAATGCACACACATGTCATGATCCATGCTTCTATGCCAAGACTTAAATTTATGGGGTGCATCAAATGTAGAAGTGTAGTAAAGAAATTAGCTGTATGCGAGATGAATACTAGACAACAAAAGCAAGGCAAGACCAATAAATTGTATGCAAAAATCTTGGCCACAAACAATATTACAAGTAACATCAACTTCATAATAAGAGTTTTAAAACGTGCACAATTCTGCACGTTCACAAATCTTAAATAGGGGAAATAAGCATTCAAACAAAAGAAATTATAAACAGGAACTGCCTATCCCCCCATAGAATCATCTAAAGACCTGGGAAGGTTAACCGGGCCAACAAATGCTCGCAGAAGTCGGATGTGTTGGCCTAAAGGCGCAAGCATAGCAGCTCTGCTGTAAACAGGCACAACACAATTACGTCAGAGTGAGAGTCGAATGACCTTCGAAACACCCGGGAAGGTTATCCTGGTCAAAAAATGCCTGCAGAAGTCGGATGTTTCAGCCTAAAGGCGCAAGTGTTGCAGCCATGCTGTAAACAGGCACAACGCAATCACGTCCGAAAAAACTCTCCGGATGAATGCAGAAGAAAAATCACCTAAAGATGATTGATTAGTCATGAAAAAGATGCCAGCTGACCACTGTCATATTCTGTGTTCCAGGGTCAGTGTTTATAATGAAGAAAAACTTCTGTCAGAAAGATGCAATAATAGTTTTAAAAAAAAAACAACAGAAATCTATTAAAAACCATCCAATTTTTAAAAATAATGTAAATGTGGAAAATAAACAGAACATGCAAATCATTAACCAACAGAAAAGATGAAATGAAGTCCAAGAACACTAGACACCATTTACAAGAGCAAGAAAAATATTCCAAAACAAATCCTGCTAGAAAGCAAGTATTGTATGTTAATGCCCTACAGGAAAACCAAATACAACAGGCAGGCCTATTTCAATTTAAAAAAAAGATGGGTCAAGGCAATGTAGATATGAATGTATAAGAGCACCTTTGTTACAAACGATCACCTTGGATAAAATATAATAATTGGCATATCTAAGAGAGGGGATCTGGAGTGTTAGATGTTTGCCTGCTGGCCCAGTGGTATGAGTTTGAAGTAACCCTGAGGTACATTTGTAAACTTGGCCTGGGCTCCCAGGTCGACACAGACACACAAAAATGGGTGGCAGGAAATGTCTTGGGAAGTGAAAGCAGCATATTAACCACATCACACCTCCAGTCCCCACAGATATATACAAATATGGCTTTAGCATCAGGTGTCCAAAATGTCTCAAAGGTGTCAAAGGGTCTTTTACATTTCTTTATTTTTATGTATAAGAGAGTTCTTAGGTGTTACACAGATACAACTCTGATATATAGAAGTGAGTCATGAACAAGACATTTAGTGATAAATTAGTTGGAGGCTGCTGCCTCCATTTTTGTATGGTTATATAGAAGAATGCTGCGGACACTTACAACAAACACAAAAAGTAACAAATAAAGTCTTAAAAGAAAGCAAATCATGGAGATAGCTGACTACCTATAATACCATCAGACAACCCAAGTGGTAAGAAAGAAAAGGTAGGAACTACAAAAGTGAGTAACAGATAATAGGGTCTGGCATATTTGAGGATCAATGATTCATTGTGAGTGGAGTTTTAAAAAAAAACATGGCGATAAACACGATAAACAATCACACAAATTAGAGCATAACAAAGTAAGAAAGTTATTCAATATAACAGCACTCAAGCAAGAAAAAATTAGATAGATGGTGTTAAGAAGTGCCAACCAACCTGTTTGTGTGCTTCTGTTGTATAGATTTTTTATAAGGACGGAACTCTTCTGAACCAAAACCAGGTATCTGCATAGTTCCAGCCACGTTCTGTAAATGAATGAATGAATTATCAGATAAATAGACAATTGGCCAAAACATGTATGGTAGGCAAACTTAATTTAAAATACAAGGTCCACATATATGCACACATGTAATCACACATGCCAATTTATACTAGGAGCCCCATAGCATAGTGACTAGCATGCTTGAGAGAGAGAGAGAGAGAGAGAGAGAGAGAGAGAGAGAGAGAGAGAGAGAGAGAGAGAGAGAGAGAGAGAGAGAGAGAGAGAGAGAGAGACAGAGCTTTCTGTGGTCTCAAATGAGAGAGAGAGAGAGAGAGAGAGAGAGACAGAGCTATCTGTGGTCTCAAATGAGAGAGAGAGAGAGAGAGAGAGAGAGAGAGAGAGAGAGAGAGAGAGAGAGAGAGAGAGAGAGAGAGAGAGGGGGGGGTGGGGTGGGGGAGGGAACAACTTCTAAAAACATTCTGAGAAATGAAAAACTATAAAATATGCCTAAAATATTCAGACAGAAGGTCTGTCTATTCTATAGCAAGATGTGATGACAGTAATGCAAGATTCTGATGTCACCACTCATCATCACGCACACTGCCAAAATGGAGAAGGCATTTATGTACCCCCACAGATCCCGGCTCCTAGGATCAACCCTATTGATGATATTCCTCCATGCCAGTCTGAGGCCTTCTAAAATCATTTCTCACAGTCTGCCCCTGCTGCTTCTACCTCTGACCTTTCCAGTTGTTATGTTCTCCAATGCTTTTATTTTCACCACATAACCAAAGTCCACTAATGTCTTCTAGATTGACAATGACTCTACTAATCAAGATACAATCACACAACTATAGCTTCGAATGTACTGAATTTCTAGAATGACAAATTACTACTTCTAGAATGACAAATAATCTACTAACCAAGATATAATTGCACATCTTTAGCTTCTAATGTATTGGAACGACGGTGTTTCGCTAGCTGACATGATGAGGCCACCACATTTTCAATAAAATCATCTGCTACTTGTAGCAAAACCTGAAAACAACATAATATTAATGATGATTAAAAACCAGAAATATAGTATATAAAACCAGCAAATACAAATTCTTGTTTGTACACCATCAGAAAAGGATTTGGAAAGAACAGTGATGGAGGGCCCGGTTACTAGGTGAAGAGACGGGGGAGACAACATAAAGATGGACACAGAACAATTGCAGACAACTTGGACATAAAGGTGCAAGAACTGGTGAGGAATCGGAGGCCAAGATGACAGATATTCTGTTATGTGATAATGATAGTCTGAGGTGACTGTTTGCCCTAGGATTTGATCATGCCTCTCCTAATCTTTGACTTTTCCCAGCTAACCACTCCTTTCAATAATGAAACACTGAAAGTTCGACAGGTTGACTTGTCATGGAAGCCTTTACTCCAAGGTTAAAGTGTAAGGCAAATGGGTAAGTAAAACTTTAAAGCATATTGGGTACATTATTCTCGACTCATATTTGTTAATAGAAATCCATATGATAGGAGTAAAAAAAACCTGTCATCTACTGCCTATTATACCTTGTGGAGTTTAGCGCGCGCCCCCCCCCCCCCCCCCCCAAAAAAAAAAAACAGAAAAAAAATCCTCACATTACCGAGGATATGAACCTTGGTCTCCTGAACCCGATGTTCTAGCCACTCCTCGAGGAGTGATGTGCTTAAAATCAGACCGGCCATCTTCACTTCCCAAGACATTTCCTGATTCCCAATTTAGACCGAGTCGACCTGGGAGACCAGGTACAATTAAAAAATTCAAATTGATGTGAATATAAACCCACAACCACTGGGCTAACAGGCATCTAGCCACTGTGCTACTGCAGGCCCCAAATGGAGAAGTGGTTATAACAAAATACTGGACTGATAAAATAAAAGACAGGTTATGATATTGCCATAATGACACATACTGCAGAAAAGACAGAGCAGAAGAAAACCTTGACCACGAAAGCACATATTGTGTCACCCTGTCGACCTTCAGTTGGGGGGATATGGGACAGAAAAAGAAAGTCTTGCAACAGATCTGTGTCTTTCTTAGTCTAGTCCATATCCGATGACATATTCTACATCAGAAAATCATCTACACAACTGCTAGCATAAGTACTGGAGTCTTCTTTCTTTTTGTTCGCTCACTCTGAACTCAAGCGCAATCCATACACACCCTACTACTTCTAGAGCTCGACTGATTTGTGCATGTGGATTAGCCTTCTCCACCACCAGTGTCCCTCGCCATCAGGCGAACCCACTCCGACTTCAGAGGTAGTACTGGAGTCAATAAACAAACTCTTCTACTGCTAGACATAATAATAAACGATAATTCTGATCAAAACAGACATACTATATCAAGACAAACAAAACTCACATCTTCAACATCATCATCCATCTGCTCTAATGGATCCACTTCTTTGACCAAGTCTCTAAGCCGCATCTTGTCCAACACTCCTTTTGAATCGGAACCTCCTGGAGTTTGCGCTGTTCCGCCTGACGCAGATGCCTGAGATGGAGTTGATGGCTGTCTAGGCGTCATGGAATCTGAGATTTTTCCTGTACTGATCACCTTAATCACAAAAATGGACAATAGATATAATAATATTTCACATAGTGCAATCACTTATTTTTATCACAGAAGTCTCTTTGTTGCTGAATTATGTGTAGTTTCTTCTACCTGTCTGTAGACATGCATATCTTTACACAGTTATAATATGAACAAAATTATTGAAACCGCAGCAAAGCTGTGGAAATGTAATCTATATAAAAGAATACAGAGTAATGCAACTTTACAGATAACAACTATGAACAATAAAAAACAAGAGTAATGCAGTTTTACAAAAGGTCTGCTAATGCAGTTTTACAAAAGGCCTGCAATGTTCTTTGTTTTCCGTAAATGTGTTATGTAAAGATGCATTATTGCATGTTCTTTTATACTGTATATATATTTACATTCAGATGTACAACTACAAAGCTGAAAAGTTGGTTTCTAACTATCATTGGATTTCTAGTGTACAAATCTTGCACAAAGTACTTGCTTTCTTCACCAGACAATCATCCAAAAATGCTAACTCATGAACAGCACATACACACGTGCACTGCAGATATGTTAAACATTTCCATGGCATACAAACTATATATACATCTTGCATTAAGTATCAGCACCTGTGACTTAGGGATAGTGAATGCAGTTTCACAGCTCTGGCAAACTGGGTCTGAAGTTAGTCCCTGGTAATTTTGGAGCTGAGCTCTTTGCGTTGACTTTCACAATAGTACGAGCATCTTCCGCTCAAAAAGCAATGACAAACTACCGAATGTAAAAATTATCTAGAAAATCATAGTCAATAAATACTGTGATTGATTATGACATCCTGTAAAGGACAAACAGCTAGCTATATCGCAAAAGTACCAGTTTTTTCCCGTCATCTAAAACTGGCAAGATAGATGGGAAAATAGCAAGGGGAAGACAGAGAGATATCTGGATTGCTTGGCCACATAGCAAGTTGAGACAAGAACGTGGAACTGATCCATGACTGTTATGCTCTAGTGAGATGGCGAACCACGACCGCCCATGCTTATCAGCATGGCACGTGATGAGTAATGTAAAAATGTTCACTTACTATGAACAGCTCATACATACATGTCCATGGCATACATATTATGGTATGCATATTTATACACATCTAAACATACATGTTCAAAATAGACCCTGACTTACATTTCCAACAGGCACGATGATTTGTTCAGGCTGAGACTGTACAGACTGCAGAGGCCTGGATGCTATAGGGCTACTTGTGGTCGCCATAATTATTGGTGAGCTGGTTGGGCCATTGTTTAAGATAACACTGCCACTGTTGACACCAAGGTGTGTGGAGTTTGGACTTGTGGCACCAGGAAGTCCATTGGCAGTAGTGTTCAGAGAGTTCTGAAAGCTACTCATTGTACTTTCCTTCATTCAGGTTAACAGTTCTCAACTGGCAAACAACTCTGCAAAAGCGAAACATTTGTTTTAGTTTTAAGTAAGGAAAAAGTATACCACACTGTCCAGGCATTGGGGCACATTTGATAAACAGTGTTTCCTAATTTATGTTAGGAATTAGAGATTTAGTTAGAACACAAGGTACAACAGTGATGAAATCAAGATTACCCTTATTTAAATAATATTAACACACAAACATGAGTATCTCAGCTTAGAATTGATGAGTAGAGACAAGAATGA
Source organism: Cepaea nemoralis (assembly GCA_014155875.1). Classification (NCBI taxonomy): domain Eukaryota; kingdom Metazoa; phylum Mollusca; class Gastropoda; order Stylommatophora; family Helicidae; genus Cepaea; species Cepaea nemoralis. The sequence continues at coordinate 463,873 of JACEFZ010009833.1, read as the reverse complement.
GGCACCTCTGGATTGTATTGTATGAGCAGTCCAACCATGCAGGTTGTGTAGTTTAATCATTTAAAAAATATTTTATACTACAGAAATATCTATCAGTTGTAGGTCAGCATGGCCAAATGGATAAGGGGTTCAACCCCTACAGTTGGGACTAAAATGTTGACCCATCGTCCTTGACTTGGGGACGTAAATTACAAGTACCTCTGGAGTCGGAGTGGGTTTGCCTGATGGCGAGGGACACTGTTAAAAGGGAAAGCTAATCCATAAGCAAAATTCAGTCCAGTAGTACTATAGAAATAGTGTGTATGAACTATGATTTAGGTCAAGGCATGTGAGTGCAAAAGAAAAAAAAATTTTAAAATCTATCAGTTCATAAAAAAATAAGGATGATAACGCAAAGGGGTAAACCCTTATTTGAATGGGAATGTCCTGAGTGCAGTGATATCAGTTCTTGACTCAACTCAAACCCTTATTATGAGGTTTACAAAAATTCCAAAAATATGCAAATCTGTTTAAAATTACAGTTTTAGTTCTACAGTGATACTGATAACGATTAGAAGTGTTTTGTGTATTTTAGTTAAAAGGATTCATCACGTTGTTTTATGTGTTAAATGTTTTTCTGAAGTATGTACTTGGAAAGATGCAATAAATTTGTTGTGCAATATATTATATAATTATATTGTAATCTGAAATTGAATGTTTAATGACTTTAATGTAGCAATGTCAGTTACTGTTCTTTGTCTTTGGGGAGTTGGGGAAGGTGGAGGCCTTTTTCCTGGGAGATTTTTTGTGACTGTCCAGTCACTTCCAGTTTTTACCTACGTCTGCTTTAGATTCGATATATTTGAAAGCCAAACATCACAGATCAGGGGAAACAACTGTAATAAATGCTGCTGTGGTCTATCTGCCAGGCTGCAAGTGACGACTGTCGCTTAGAACTGTCTTCTCTTGAAGTTTATTCATGCACAGTAAGCTAATTTGTCTTATAACTCCTGTATGTTAAACCATCCTTGACTTTTTGTTGCATTTTTTAATTCTCCATACAATTTTACACATATATGAAGAGTTTCAACAATCAATAACGTTCAGGAAAAAATATTTAGCACAATCGTGAAAATGAGATATGGCAGTCATAACACAAAATTCAAGATGGCGGCGCCCATACAATAGTACTAAACTATAGCAGTCCTGTATTTATTTATAATTAGAACTGGCAATTTAACTACTAAAATTAAACAAAATACAAGTTTCATTTGTAGCAATAATTTATCTGTGTACTTGTATAATTTTTCAGCATTTGACATGACTGAAAATAATTTTGAAAGCCAGTTTTCAGACACGTCTGTAAACCTGTAAGTAGCGTAAGGAGTACTTTTTATTTTCTTAGCAGCGCAGCAGTACATAATTATTTAAATTTAAATACAATACTGTAAAATAAGTTTTTTTTTTTTAAAAGTGAGTATTTAATTATTAATTGCTCACTTTTAGATACAGAACAGTTTAGTTTAGTTTCTAAACTAAAAATAGTGTAATTATAGAGCAGAAGTAGAAATCAATTATTAGCGAAAGTGACTGCTTAATTTATGCAGCAGTTACAAACTTATTTACTTACATTAATGCATGATATTTAATCAACAAAAGAAAGATGTCGCAATGCAGTGGTTACATTAAGACAATGTGAGTACATTTTTATGAATTGTTCTTTCACTAACGACGAACATTTCACATGACATTTATTTAATATAAGAGGGCAGCTATTTATAACTGTTAATTAGATCACAGCACTTCCTATTGAAATGTCTTAAAAATCAAGTGCATTTTTCTCTGAGACTTGGAGACTCTCATGCTTTATGTGATGCATTTGGCAGGTCGACCTGTGGAAAGAGGCCGAGCCATATGGGATAAAACCCGGTGCAATGAAATAGATAATCTCGATCCTATCGACATTCTATCGAAAGAGGAATGTGACTTTTACTTTCCTGTTACCAAAAAGCACAATAAAGTATACAAATACATCTTGTCAGGTTTGTTAGCGATGTGACAGACTTTTAATGAATAATAAACAATTGGTGGCCATTTTTAATTGTTAATTAGGTCATGGCACATCCTATCGTAAAATAGATAATACGCCAAGTTAGGCCTCACCACCCCGGACGCAATGATACACTGTACTATGTTGTCCTTTTAAAAATAAACAAGCCACAGTAATGATTGATTGATTTAGGAATCGACATCACAGCATTCGGGGCATTCCCATAAGTGCTCCGTCCCCATCCTCAGCAGCCAGCGAAGAGTTCCAACACTAATAGTACCAGTAGCAATCTGATTATAAGTCCGTCTCGCCTTTCCTTTGAGCGTTGGCTAGATCCCTTCGTCACTCCTCATTGTCTCATTCTTGCCAGACCATGGTAATCCATTTGCTCCTCCGAGGTGTGAACGTGCTCCCACAAGACCGCAACCACGTCTGCCTTGTCATGTATCAATACTCCACCAAGTTCTGCAGAGCCAGCCAATCTGTCCGCCTGTTCATTTCCCAGCACACCGGCATGCCCCGGAGTAAAGATCCAGGCGATGCTTGTCACCCGTGACCTCCGAAGCGAAGCAAGCCACTCCGCATGAAGTCTGCCCGTCCTCACCCTCGTCAGCATGCTTTCTGAGTCAGTTACAATCACGACGTGTGTGTGTGTCGTATTCTCCATCCAGCGGAGAGCCGCAGTGACTGCCTCCACTTCCATTCTTAAGCTGGATGTTGTGGTATCATATGCCAGGCTCTCCTGCCCCAAACATCGACCATTAGCTTTGGCTATGAACCCCCAGCCACTTCTCTCACCTCTTGACACCGAACCATCTGTGTAGATAATCACATCATTCGAGTGAGCATTGTCCTGAATTAGTTGCTGGATTTCCACTTCCGTGGCCCCTGCTGGCCATTCCCTGCACTCCCGGCTTAATGTGATTATAACTGCTCCGCTGGCACTCTGACCCACTCCTCTCCACGCCTAATGTTCTCCAAGGGGCACACCTGTCTGATCGTATCCTCCGCCTGAGCCATCCATGATTTCCCTCTTACCAGTCGCTGACCCTTAACTGCGTCCAGCGCCTCATGCAGTGGGTGGTCTGTGTCTGTGTCAGCTAGAGGTATGCCTTCGCCTGCATCACCTTGAGCCTACCAGCAACAGTCGGCAGACCAAGGATGTAACGCATACACACTACTGGGGTGTCTCTAGTGCATCCCAGAATGACCCGCATAGCTTCGTTCTGTATGCGCTCTAACTTCACCAGCTGACTCTCTGAGACAGTGAGCAGACCTAATCCATATTCAATTACTGAGAGGATCAAGTGCTGGTATAGTGTGAAAAGCATTCTCTGCTCTATGTCCATTGCAGCCATAGTTTTAAGTGCATTGAGTCCCTTTTGAGTTCTTGTCACGACCGTCTCCACATGGTCCTTGAAGGATAGGCTCCTGTCAAATGTGATCCCCAGATACTTCAGTTTGTTCTCTCTGCTGACATTTCTACCATCTATCGTGAGGCTTGGAACATCAGCTCTTACAATCCTGTTGTCCAGAGAGCACCACAAAACAGCCGCCTATTCCGGGTGAATGACAGCACTCATTTCTGTGCACCAGTCAATCACTTTATCTACTGTCGCCTGTAACTCCTGGGCTGTTTGCTCCCTATCTCTCCCCTGCCTATATGCAAGAATATCATCTGCAAATGTTAGTATTATTCCAACCCCTGGTGCTTCTAGGTTTGCAATCTTGCTCGTATACACATTAAAGAGCACCGGTGAGACTGCAGATCCCTGTGGCAGTCCCGGGGTTAACATATGATGTGGCTCTGAGGTCCATGCGCCCAGACAGAGAGCAACCCGACGAGAGTGCAGGACGGCTGCTATCCAGTTCACCACAGTAATAGAAGGCAGAAGTTCTCAGCACCCAATTTACTGGGCCGTGATCAGCTGTGTTCAATTTACTAAGATTCTTTTACACTTCTTGTTGTAGAACACGAGACAAAAATAATAACTCCGCTTAGAATTAACGTACAGTCTTCATTGAGATACTGTTGGATTCGTCTTGTCAAGCTGTATCCAACTGTCATTGTTTCATAAGTGAAAACAAAATTTTTAAATATTTTGTCTATATATGTTACTTAAGTCCCAGATGATTGGCAACAGGCAATAATATTACCAATATGGAAAAAGAAAGGCAATATGAGAGAGTGCGAAACATACAGAGGTATATCACTCCTGAGCCATATAGGGAAAATGTATGCAAAACTTTTGGAACAAAGAGCTAGACCAATAGTTGAACAACAGTTAAGCAAAGCACAATTCGGTTTTCGGAAAGGTAAAAGTTGCACTGATGCATTATTTACACTTAGACAAATTTGTGAAAAAACTATTGAATATAGTGACCAGCAGAATATTGTGTTTGTAGATCAGGAAAAGGCTTTTGATAGAGTAGACAGATACAAATTATGGACCATCCTTGAAGACTATGGGATAGAAGGCCAACTGCTAGAAAACATCATAGCCATGTACCACTCGAGCCAAAGTGCAGTAAGAACGCAGGAAGGTATATCAGATATGTTCACAGTCAATACAGGAGTGAGGCAGGGATGTGTGCTCTCTCCCCTGCTATTCAATATCTACATGGACAGAATTTCCAAAGAAGCAAGTCTCGACAGACCAGATTCAGAAAATTTAGAACTCTTTACTCCAGATGAAACAACTGACCCACAGGGAATAAATGAACTTCTATTTGCAGATGATCAGTGCCTGTTTTACAGCGACGAGGGCAGACTACAAAATCATATTACTAATCTGAGTTCAACCTGCAGCAGATACAATATGAGTATAAACACAGCCAAAACCGAAGTAATGCAAGTTAGCAGATCGCCAGGCCCACTAAGTATACAGATAAATAACACACCTCTGAAACAAGTTAAAGAATTCAAATACCTTGGAAGTATGATCACAGAAGATGGCAGATTAGACAGAGAAATTGAAATCAGATGTCAAAAAGCTAGTGCACTTACATATCAACTGTCACCCTTACTGAAACATCCAAACATACCCATGTCCGCAAAACGACAGATAATAAACAGCATATTCACACCAACCCTATGCTACCAATCTCAAACCTGGACTTTATCCAAATTACACCTTCGCAAAATCAACACCTGCGAAATGAGATGCCTGAGGAGAGCTGCCAACTTAACAATCCGAGACCGAGTAAGAAATGTTACTATCAGACAGACTGTGGGATCAACACCTTGTGCCACATTTATTGAAAGACAGAAGATCAAGTGGTTTGGCCATGTTGTTAGAATGCAACATCAGCAACTACCATCACTGGCCTTACATCAAAGATCATCTGCGACGAGACCACGAGGACGTCCAAGAAGAAAATGGATTGACGACATCAGAGACATTGTACAACCACACGGAATGACACTATCCAGTGCCGCCCACCGGGCGCTGGAACGCAAATTATTCCTCCCCACGACGCTTGACGGCAGAAGTGGAAGATGATGATGATGATGATGATGAATGTTTATATTTATTGTTTTCATTTATTTAATGTTTAAAGAATAAATAAAATTTATGTTTGATTACTTACTATGAACTTGTGAGATAACACACAAATAAATGTGGGTAAATATAAGATCAGAGGAGCACTTAATTCATCAACCACACAAACACAGAAAGTATTTCCATAGAGAAAACCGGACTTGTTATCTAACATTTAGCGACCAGAAAAACAACCCCGCCATGACATATTGTTAACACGAGCTAATATTACACTCATCGCAGCCGCAGTTGCGAAGCAAATAGTCTTTTCGCATACGCGGTTAAAACATATGTCTGCTTCAGTAGCTGCAGTTTTTCTTCTAGTTTTTAGTAATATATATTATTAGTATAATATTTGACTGTAAATTGTTTTATTTTTCCGAGTATTGTTTATAAGAAATACGACACTGCGGTTGCATTTTGTTTCTGACTCGAGTATCAAAATGGCGGACAGCTTGGATGACGACTGGTGGAGCAAAACAGAAAACGTGGGAACTGATAGTAAACAGACCAAAGGTAAATACAGTTGAACGAACTTTTTCTTACGCGAGAAATTGTTTTCCGTAGCTTATTTACATACATATCATCTTGAAGTCAAAGGATTGGTTAAATACTTTTAGAATTGACAACAACATGCTGATGGCAGATTTAAAAAAAAATACTGGGTATATTTTACTTTTTGGTATAGTATTATATTAATCATGTTTTTCAAATTAGGTATTTAATTTACTAATGAGACAACCACAGAGAGATAGGCCTTAAAAAAGCAAATCCAACGGTACCTCACAGATGCCTGTATGTCAATTCTAAGCGGAGATATTCACATTTGAGTGTCAGGATCTTGAACAAAAAAAATAATAGCATGAACCATCAGATTTTTAAATTTGAGTATTTTCTAATGGGACCACCACCAAAAGATAGGCCTTGAGAAACCGAATCTAATGGTACCAAGATGATGCATGTATGCCAATTAGAAGCGAAGATATGCAACTTTAAGTGTCGTGGTCATTAACGCAGAAATTGACACAAAAGATCTCCTCCGGGCATCTTTTTTTCGTGTCCAAACCAAGGTCATAGCAGAAGTTATCAAAATTTATGTTCTTACTAGTGTAGCTTGTTTATTTTTAAATGAACACCCTAGCAACCATACACGAACATCCTAGCAACCATACATCATTGCGATCGGTGTAGCGAAGCCTAATTGCTCATGTCATCTATTTTTACATATAATGCAACGTTATCTAATTAGCATATAAAAATGGCCGCTAATTAGTAGTTATATTCATTAATTACCACGAGCATTCTTTATATTAGCTTTAAACCCTGGTAAGTTGTATCTTGTATTCTGCGGAATTGTGCAACGCACGATATGTGTTATATCCTGTTTAGATAGTATGCAATGTTACCTAATTAGCATATAAAAATGGCCGCTAATTAGTAGTTATATTCATTAATTACCACGAGCATTCTTTATATTAGCTTTAAACCCTGGTAAGTTGTATCTTGTATTCTGCGGAATTGTGCAACGCACGATATGTGTTATATCCTGTTTAGATAGTATGCAATGTTACCTAATTAGCATATAAAAATGGCCGCTAATTAGTAGTTATATTCATTAATTACCACGAGCATTCTTTATATTAGCTTTAAACCCTGGTAAGTTGTATCTTGTATTCTGCGGAATTGTGCAACGCACGATATGTGTTATATCCTGTTTAGATAGTATGCAATGTTACCTAATTAGCATATAAAAATGGCCGCTAATTAGTAGTTATATTCATTAATTACCACGAGCATTCTTTATATTAGCTTTAAACCCTGGTAAGTTGTATCTTGTATTCTGCGGAATTGTGCAACGCACGATATGTGTTATATCCTGTTTAGATAGTATGCAATGTTACCTAATTAGCATATAAAAATGGCCGCTAATTAGTAGTTATATTCATTAATTACCACGAGCATTCTTTATATTAGCTTTAAACCCTGGTAAGTTGTATCTTGTATTCTGCGGAATTGTGCAACGCACGATATGTGTTATATCCTGTTTAGATAGTATGCAATGTTACTTAATTAGCATATAAAAATGGCCACTAATTAGTAGTTATATTAATTAATTTCTGTGTTTACGATCACGACACTCAAAGTTGCATATCTTCGCTTCTAATTGACATACATGCAACATCTTGGTACCATTAGATTCGGTTTCTCAAGGCCTATCTTTCGGTGGTGGTCCCATTAGTAAATACTCAAATTTAAAATCTGATAGTTCATGCTAAAATAGATATCTTTATATAATGAGAGGAGGAGCGGCTGGCCGAGAGGCTAGAATGCCGGACTCTCATTCGGGAGGCCCGGGTTCGATCCCTCGGTAAGGTGTCAGATTTTTTTCTGTCGGGGGCAAAAAGAAAATCCTAACCTGCACAGTTCGCGGCGACTGCACTAGCCAGGCGGCCTTAATTCCTCAGGCTCAAAGACCCCCCCCCCCCCCCCCCCTGCCATACACCGCAAGGTACTGTATTGGCAGTAAATGACAGTTTTTTTATAATGCATTAATAATGACAAATGACAAAGACCTGTGCGCAAAAACAATATTTTTGTACCACTTAGGAAGCGACTCGAGCGATGAAACTAACCAAATAAATGTAAAATTGCATGCAGAATCCGAAAATGCATATAAAAATATTACGATATTAACCGATCAAGCTTAAAATAAGCGATAGATATGAGTGGTGCGTCGTCGCCATTCAGCCCATTGATTTTCAATGGCAAAAACCTGTGGGCAAACAAAAAATTTGTGTACCACTTAGGAAGCGACTCGAGCGATGAAACTAACCAAATAAATGTAAAATTGCATGCAGAATCCGAAAATGCATATAAAAATATTACGATATTAACCGATCAAGCTTAAAATAAGCGATAGATATGAGTGGTGCGTCGTCGCCATTCAGCCCATTGATTTTCAATGGCAAAAACCTGTGGGCAAACAAAAAATTTGTGTACCACTTAGGAAGCGACTCGAGCGATGAAACTAACCAAATAAATGTAAAATTGCATGCAGAATCCGAAAATGCATATAAAAATATTACGATATTAACCGATCAAGCTTAAAATAAGCGATAGATATGAGTGGTGCGTCGTCGCCATTCAGCCCATTGATTTTCAATGGCAAAAACCTGTGGGCAAACAAAAAATTTGTGTACCACTTAGGAAGCGACTCGAGCGATGAAACTAACCAAATAAATGTAAAATTGCATGCAGAATCCGAAAATGCATATAAAAATATTACGATATTAACCGATCAAGCTTAAAATAAGCGATAGATATGAGTGGTGCGTCGTCGCCATTCAGCCCATTGATTTTCAATGGCAAAAACCTGTGGGCAAACAAAAAATTTGTGTACCACTTAGGAAGCGACTCGAGCGATGAAACTAACCAAATAAATGTAAAATTGCATGCAGAATCCGAAAATGCATATAAAAATATTACGATATTAACCGATCAAGCTTAAAATAAGCGATAGATATGAGTGGTGCGTCGTCGCCATTCAGCCCATTGATTTTCAATGGCAAAAACCTGTGGGCAAACAAAAAATTTGTGTACCACTCTTAGGAAGCGACTCGAGCGATGAAACTAACCAAATAAATGTAAAATTGCATGCAGAATCCGAAAATGCATATAAAAATATTAAGATATTATCCGATCAAGCTTAAAATAAGCGATAGATATGAGTGGTGCGTCGTCGCCATTCAGCCCATTGATTTTCAATGGCAAAAACCTGTGCGAAAAAGCAATGTTTTTGTACCACTTAGGAAGCGACTCGAGCGATGAAACTTACCATATAAATGTAAAATTGCATGCAGAATCCGAAAATCTATATAAAAACATTAAGATATTAACCGATCAAGCTAAAAATATACAATTACTAACTTATATCACAAGAAATCCAATTTTTCAAAGACTGAAGGGAATCTTACCCTCTCTCTGAGATTTCAAAATGGCAGACTGACCTTTGGTCATGAAGCCAAGATGGCGCCCGTGGTTGTTATGCGTTATTTGACATGTATCCAATCAGAAACACCACAACTATGTTTATCGGCAATGACTCGTTGACACGGTGGAAGCCGTCTGCGCAAGCGCGGAAAATGGCTTCCGGTTAAAGTATGTTATGATCGTGGATGGGACAACCTAAAAATAATTAGGGGGACTTACATATTTGAAGTATGGCTGTTTAAATATCAAGAATAATTTTCCAGATTGGTATCCCCAATGCAAATAATTGTGTCCCCAGGCGAGTTCAAGAATTGTTAACTTGCGTTTCTGTACACTTACTGTTTACAGGCATCCATCTTTGTTTACGTTACCGACCTACTATTTCCTATTTATGTCCTGATAATTCTGGTCCAAGCTGACAGTAATATGCATCGCCTCAGAGAGACATGATTAGGCAATTCAAACACCAGGCTTTTGACTGACTGGCCTCATGAATTAACAAATAAGCAAGGAAATGCTACGCATATAAAGTGCAGGAAAACCTGACATATGTGAAGCAGGTTGAAAAGAGAGAGGGGAGAGATAGATAACGAAGATAGTGTGAGAGACAGAGATATGAGAAAGATGTGTTGAAAGACATAAAAAAGTGATAAAGACAAGAAGAGGGAGAGAGAGAAGAAGAACTCGTGTTAGGGTGGCTAAGCGCCTTTCCCACGACAACAAATGTAGAGGACAGATAAGAACAGAAAGACAAGTGTGCAGGTTCTTGTGCAGCAAGGTAAAGACACAGGTAACCAACACCTAATACACAAAAACCCTAGGAAAGACCGTTTGTTGCCTAAAGCGAGATCATCAGACCAGCATTGGTTGATACCAACTTATTTGTTCTTCATTTCAGGTCTGTGTTCACAATATGGTTGTTTAGGGAGAACCATGTAACCGATGCCTTTGCATGACTCTATTGTAATAAATTGTCAGCCTACGGATGGCATTTTGTGTTGACCATTACCGCATCCTCCTAGGGTCACACCTTGCTTTCGGCAGTCAGTAACAACATTGCGAAGTGCTATTCCAAGGCGTTTACTGACATTGTTGATACACTCCTCTTTGTCTATCTGAATGTCATCCCCATATGGTTTGATCTTGGTAAGCTCCGCAAATGTTTTGGTGTCACCATTAGAAAGTATTGACGTGTAGCGAAGTTTATGACGGGCCACAGCACCCTATCAGCCTCCACCTCTGTCATCCCAGCAGATCCTATGAAATTGTTATCACAGTTGAGATGTTCTGCCTTCCAAGCTGCAAATTCATCTGGTTTGTCTCTGGAAAGTGTCTTACCAGTGGTTTCACACACCTGGCAATATGTGGACATAACATGGGCATCTATGTTCAAAGCCCTGTAAGAACATCCACCGCACAGCCAACTCCAATGTGGGATGTATGGCCTCTGGTCAGCAAAGTACCATCAAAGCTGACACTAATATCTAGCACATCATTGTCATGTAGAGTTATGCCTTTACAATGATATATGACACGGGCGTGTAGCGTTTTCCCGAGATATCGTTGCTAGGGTTTGAAAACTCAATTTCGTAACAATTTTCAATAAGTAGACAATTTGGCACCTAGGTGGGTTCAGTAAAATATGAATATTGCATTAAAATAACAGTTTTTAAACAAAAACAAGTACCGAATCTGATAGAAGACATGATAAGGTGTCTAAAAATGAACTATTCCAAAAATAGCCAAATAGACCAAAAATCGATGTTTTTACTGCCGCACATCGCCTTAAAAAATAAAGGTAATTTCAACCAATTGCTATATACAGAATGTTAGACTGATCTATTCCACAGAAACTAAGATGGCGTTTATTGTAACATGATATTTGAATGAACGGATCCGGCTAGAAACATGCATGGTGTTTTCATAGCCATTTTTGGTGACACAATGGATCCTTCTGCACAAGCTCAGATTATTATTTCCGGTTTCGGATCGACTAGCATTTGAAAATGAAAATGCTAAAAATACAGTGGAGGGGGATCCAATCATTTTTAATATGTATTATTATTAATTGGGAGGCACTATTCGCAATGGAATTGCAAATATAAAAAAATTATATTCGCAATGGAATTGCGAATATAAAAAATTATATTCGCAATCGATTTGCGGGAAGTAACAAACATGTCACATCGTCTGCTTACTAGTCAATTTTAGTTTGGGCCATTAAGAAGTCTAAGAAGGTGGTTAATTTAAATAGGAATGTTCACTGTTGCGAGTTTAATTCTGCCGAATTCTCCGTATTTATTAATGAATCACTCTTCTTCTTACATCTTACTTCTGTTCGTTCTTTTGGCATCCCGTTTTATTTTTACATTACGTTAGTCCTGTTTAAATATCAAGAATAATTGTTCAGAACAGGTATCCCCAATACAAATAACGATCTCTACAAATAATTCTATTACCAGGCGAGTTCAAGAATTGTTAACTTTCGTTTCTGTACACTTACTGTTACCAGGCATCCATGTTTGTTTACGTTACCGTCCTACTATTTATGTCCTGATAATATCGCAGCAGTGATGATTCTCTTAATTTGACACTTTCTATGGCCTCCATTGCATCCTATCTGAGTGACTCTGTTCTGGTCCAAGCTGACAGTAATATGCTTCGCCACAGCAAGACATGATTAGGCAATTCAAAACCAGGCTTTCGATTGACTGGCCTCATTAATTAATAAATAAACAAGGAAAAGGAAATGCTACGCATATTATAAAGTGCAGGAAAACCCGGTATATCTGAAGCAGGGGGAAAAGAGAGAGGAGAAAGATAGATAACGAAGACAGTGTGAGAGTCAGAGATATGAGAAAGATGTATTGAAAGACATTAAAGAGTGGTAAAGACAAGAAAGGGAGAGGTGGGAGATTGAGACTTAGAGTGAGAGAGAGAGAGAGAGAACTCGTGTTCAGGTGGCTAAGCTCCTTTCCCAAGATAACAAAAGTAGAGGACAGATAAGAACAGAAAGACAAGTGTGCAGGTTCCTGCGGAGCAAGATAAACAACACCTAATACACGAAATCCGTAGAAAACATATGCCTAAAGCGAAATCATCAGACAAGCATTGGTGTCACCTAACTCCTGAAAATGGAAAAAAAAAAAAGTCACCTCCCTATTTGGGAATCGAACCCGGAGCTCCCGTGCACCAGGCGGAAACACTAACCACTATGCTACTGAGGACACGTTAACGGATAAACAAAATATTGTAATGTGGACACACGCATAGAAATAATCACGTGACCTACTTCGATTGCGAATATAATGTTTTTATATTCGCAATTCCATTGTGAATATAATTTTTTTATATTCGCAATTCCATTGCGAATAGTCACTCCGTTATTAATTTAATATTATGAACTGAATAGTTTGATATGTATAGAGGATAATATCACGACTAACTATACAAATATTTGTGGGAAAACATTACATTTTTACACACAAATTAAGTTTTTTCCGTTATCATTAAAAGTGAGCTTAGTTAGATCTTCTGCGGATCTTCTGATTCTACGCTCTGTTAATGTTATTTTACCTTTAGCTCAGCTCATTTTAAACTCGAACTTAGTCCATGCATGCTACTACTAGTAGTTGCTAGTGAGTGTGTTGGACCGCTTTTGTGTGAGGGTTAGCTTTTCCTATTACCAGTGTCCCTCACCATCAGGCAAACCTTGTCTGACTTCTGAGACATTTGTAAATTATTATGTTGCACTAAACCCATTAGTTATTTAGATGACATTTAAATAATTTTCAAAATTGTACAAAAATGTATGGAGCTGACAGCATGAAATGCAACCATGTTTTTTATTCACATCTGTGACATATTCACCAACCATCATTTGCAGTGCGTCAACATTTTTGCACCAACTACAGTGAACAACATACAATTAACCGCACCATTGAGAATCTAACACCAGTTGACACATTAGATAGACGGATGTCATCTATTATTAGAAATTACAGCGTCTGCAACTAACAAAACTAGTGGTAGGAAGGGGTCACGTGATTTAATTTTGGCCCAAGTGAGCGTCCCTTTTATCAAAACCCGCGCACTCCTACTTCTTCAGCTCTGACGACCGGTCAGATAGTTTGTGAGACCTGTCCTTTCTGAGTGCAATGACTGCAGTTTGATTCAAAACCTGAGTGATGTCCATGGTGGAAACCAGACCAGAAGAGGGAGGCAGATGAAAGAAGATGTCCCAAACATGACTTGGTAGAGACCTCAGGCCCTGACCAGAGAAGGAGAAGCCTTCAGAATAGCTTTAGCACAGACTGAAGGGGATCCAGCAGTCGATGGACCCAGGCTCAACTCACTCCAACCACTCATAGGTGACCTTTCATATGTTTAAACTCAAAACCACCCAGAGGACTGATGACAACACACACATATCTTTTTTATAGAGTACTAAGAATGATTAGAAAACTTTAGTCTCACATAAAGATGCTTTTCAATAAGACGTGATCATTTTGATTATTATGCTTTATTGATGGACTGATTATTGACCATGATTTGCATTGCCACATGTGTAACTATCACCATGAACTGATGTGCCAAAATGTGTAATGATCAATTAATAGGCCAAAAGAAAATCAGGCCAGTCAATAAATTTATACACTGTTATTGAAGTTCCCAATTTCATTACAGTCCATCCTGTCTGTTGAACTCTTGTCTTATTTGTGTGGACAAGTCATCAATGTGTTTCATTGTTTGTGAAATAATTAATTATCTGACAAACTAACTCAAAAATGAATTCTATAACAAAAGAGTAAGGAGGAGACTCTGGACCTTTTAACTGTTCATGACCCATGTTTCCTTGCATCTGTTTCACCCTGAGGAAATCTTTTTAGACATTTTCACAGATTGAATGGGGGTTCGAGAGCTATTATATTTCAGGTGAAAAGGGCATAGTCAGATCTATTTGTTCATTGTTTCCCAATAAGAGGACCACTTACTCCTAGACAAAACAACAAAAAATGAGTCTGTAAAAGATCAAGGGTCGTATTCTTGGTTTATTTACATATTGGAAGAGGATGGGGCCCAACTTCTAAAATTAGAATATGGGTGAGGCACAGCAGTGAACCCAGTCCCTTCAGAATATACGACCTCTATATCAATTATAAAAATGTGTTAATTTTTGTATGTTGCTGTGTATCAAAGTTGCAGACGCGTCCCATCGTCACAACCACTCAAACCAACCATGACACCTAGGTTTGTAAACATACCCACTCCCATGTGACGCAAACTGATTGTCAAACATACTGCAAGCTCATGAATAGTGTATAGAGGTGATTCTGTGCTCTATAACACTTATTTGGCGATATTAAAAATCATCATGCAGCTGATATTTGTGAAACTCAGTCTCTAACGCCACCAATCATGCCAGTTGCCACCATTTTATCAAATCATTTTCTTCTCTTAACAGGACCAAAAAATGACCCTTCTGATGTCCCAACATTAGTAATAATGTGACTGTGAATCTATTTCTTCCAGTACTTTGGTATTGGGATTTCTCTGTACATTAATCTCACCTAACCATTATTGATTGAAGGAAGGGTAAACAAAGTAAAGGGCACTTTTCACACCATAACTCATATTTGGTTTATCACACTAGCCTCACATCGTTAGGTCAGTCAGCATTTGTTGGTTGATCTGGTCATTATCATGTTGAGCCAGCTTTACTTCCCAGGAAATGTTCTGGTACTTATTTTGGCTGTGTTGACCTGAAAGCCAAGGTCAGTGAAATGAATTAACTCCCTGCCTCAAAGGGGATTTAAACACCAAGTCTGAAGGCAAGTATGTTAACCACTTCTCCATAGTGGCTCCCTCGGTTACTCAGAGCTTTCAGTTATACATTAACTATCTCCCAGTTTTATTTTTCTCCCCCAGTATGTTTTGTGTCTGCCTGCAATTGTTACTGAATAAAGTGATATTTTATCTTCAGATGCAGAGAAAATAAAAGACAAAAGAAAGGGAGATTCCAGCACAGTAGACAAGAAGACTGCCAAGAAAAGAAAACAGGAATCAAGTGGAAAGAAACATGAGCGAGTAATTTCTGACACTTTCTAATTCAACATTCACAATATATTATTACATTGATAGATTATGTGGTTGTTTCGGGATTTCTTCTTCTTTTCGTTCATCCGGAGTGTTTTTTCAGATGTGATTGCGGTGTGTCTGTTATGCGCCCTTGGGCCGAAACCCGTAGGCCAACACATCGACTTTAGCGTGCTTTTTGACCAGGTAGCATTCCTGGGAGACTCTCACTTTTATGGTGCCATCTACAACCATGCTGGCCAAGTTAGAACGGTCGAAGACAACGGTCATCCCTCAAAGGAAGGCAGGGACAGTCCATAGCATTTTCCGCCATCCAAGGTTGCTTCCATAGTTGCAGGGCCGACACATAACGCCCTGGATCTGGGCTCACCGAGGGAAATCGTCACGTCCTGCTCATGGCTGCTTTAAATCCTCACTTCAATATATTGGTCATTTCGTTTGCCCCGGGCCATTCCAGCACAAACCAGACAGGTTTGCAGACGGTATCCACTCAGCGAGTTTTCGGACATGTGCTTGTCGTTGTGCCCGTCAGAGCTGTTCCAGGCACGACAGACATTCGGAAACTACCTAGTCAGAGCTGTTCCGAACAAGAGCGGCATTCGGAAACTAGGTAGTCAGAGCTGTTCCTAGCACGAGAGACATTCGGACGAGACATTTCACTCGGACGTAATTGCGTAGTGTAAATTTTTAGTTTGCCACCCGTAGGACGACACTTCCGGCGGGCATTTTTTAATGAGGTTAGCCTTCCTCGGGTTTCGAGACTCTTGTTTCGGCTTCCACACAGCAAGCTTTCGCTTCGGGCTGCCACGTAATGGATTCGCAAGACAGGCGTTCCATTTCGTGTCAACAAGACAATTTTCCACCTTTGACTACACTCACTCCATGAGTGTGGTTACAGACTATCGGACGTCTGCGAGACATGCGACCGAGGTGTTTTTCCACCTTTTTGTACTCGCTCACGAGGTAGGCTACATGTGCTGCTCCCGGCTCAGCACCTTACCTCCGTGCGTCTGTGGGCGAGTAACGGTCAGGCCCTTTCATCCGCGGATACCTCATATCCCCCAGCTAAGAGCCATCGAACGAATCTGCGCCGAGCATGTAGCGTTCTCAGCACATCATCACAATTGTGATGTAGGTTTGTGTCGGCCAGGCTCTCACTTCCTAGAGTTTATGTCTTAGAGACGTTCAGCCATACACCTCGGATGGGAGCCTTAGAGGTTATGTCCGGATTGAGATTTAGGGATCGTTTGCCTGATTTTGACTGCTATCCTCAGTCTTACCTGCAGAGCAGCAGGTTGTGTCTCTCTTAGTCTGGTCCCTATCCCACGAGCCGTCCGATATGTAGTTTTCACCCATCGGCAAGCACATGGGGTCGATGGGACACGCAAGCTCCCCCACCATGGCAAGGTGGAGACACATCGGGGGAGGTTTCGGGATTTGAAATTTAAATATTGAGCACAACCCACTACTGGCAACGCCGATCGCGTTGAGCATAGCCTACGATGGGTAGCGTTGTGATGTTCTGTTGTGATAATTTGGTGTGTCCAGTGTGTGCCGCGTGGTTACACACCCGCTTCACACGAGTGATCCGGGACTGTTTCCAGATCCGGTCAGGGATATGCGCTACTGACGAGCTCAAATGAGGGCGAAACTCGAGTATAGTGCTTCCATATTGACGTGGATAGGCCTTAGGTTCATACCAGAATGCGATCGGCATTGCCAGTAGTGGGTTGTGCTCAATATTTAAATTACATTGATAGTTGTTTATGTGTCATAAGTGGTTCCATTTTTTAAAAAAAAGTTAATTTAGTTTTTATTGTCTATTGTATAGTCCTAATTGGATGATGATTCTTTTCCTAATTCACATTTGCTATTAAGTGGTAGGGGAGTTTATTATGAAAATTAAAATAGTAAAGTAAGATAATCTAGGATGGAGTGATATTGAAGCAGAATCTGCCATAGCTAAATACTTTAACACTTAATGGACACAGAAAGAGGGTGTATGATGAAAATATTTTATTGTTGTGCTTCATTTGTAAAATATTGTTCTTTTCAAATTAGAAACGAATTACTGATGAATCTGAGGAGAAGTTATCAACACCTGGAAATGCAGAAGATGTGAAAAGTATGATGCTGAAAGTGTTGCATGAGAAAGTGGATGAAACACTTCTTAAGGACATCCTTCCTGACCCAGGTAAAGCTAGTTTTCTTTATTTCTCATATCTCTCTCGCTCTCAGCTTTAGTGAAAGTTAAATCTTTTAAATGGAAAACTAAATTATGTGAAGTTTGGCAAAGGTAAACCATCACAGGTACTTTCCTAACAAGTTCATGGGGGTATAGGTGTTCTTGTCTGTCCCCATATCCCAGTTCCTGGTGTTCTGGATCAATTCTATTGATGATATTCCTGTATGCTGCTGTCTTAGATCATTCATCATAATTTCTCTATGTCTATCTCTTCTACTACTGACATTCCCAGTTACTCCTAGTTCTCTTCCCATTATGTGGCCAAAGAACATTGTTTGTCTCTTTTTTATGTTTATATATAAAGTTCTACTTTTATTGTGGAATGATATATTAAATAAACACTGCATACTAGTCTTCAGACTGCATTGCCTAACATTACAAGTTGTGTAACTGGCTCTGTGGCGAAGGTGTTATGGACACAATTCGTAATCCTGCATGCCGCGTTCGAAACACAGTTGCTGACAATTTGGAAGCAGACCGCCTTGCGTTGGTCTCCATACAAAAGTATGAGTACTGGTCCTTCAGAAAGCAATGGCAAACTACTGAATGTAAACTTGCCAAGAAATAATGTACAGCCAAACAACACGGGGGTTGACTGCAACATCCTGTAAATGGATATGCATCTACTACAATTTGTATCTAAAATGTCATGATGCTGAATGCATAGCTTGCAAATTGGCAACACTAACTATACCTCTATCATCAACAAGATTATATAGTTCCAAAGCATTGACAAAATCACAAAAATCAGAGATGGTAGTAATGTTTTGAATGTTAAGTTTGGCTTCTCATCTGCAAAAGTTTTTAGGTAATATTTGGTTTTTGTTTTGAGGCTTGTGCAAATGTGGGGTAGATTTGTTTTCATTGTCCATCATTGCAATTTGTGTGCATTTATTTATATGATGGCAGAACAGTGACTACTAACAGTGTTTTTAAGAGAATGTGTAATAATGTAGAGGTCTGCATTTAAGGATACTTCACCCATGTGTTGCCGGAGTCCATGAGGGAAGCGAAGTATAGTAATACCGTTGCCTTCCATGCATGTCGTAAGAGGAGAATAAGAAGGCTTTGGGCTGAGACTTAGTCTACAGTCTATTGGGACTTCCGATCCCCAACATGGCAGATAGACATGTAAACCATTCAGGCCTTTGGAGTGTTTACATTGCATTTTATGTTGCACTGGTAGCGCATGGTTTCATCAGCCCTGCTACTGAGTGAGTGCGTGGCACGACGCTGTGAATTTCGCGTGGAAAGCTTTTACATCTGTCCGCAATTGTTTGTAGCGTGAACTGCATGTTTGAAACGATGGCGGCCGGCAGTTGCTTAATTGACTGGTTTACCTTTTCGGTTCACGAGTGCATTTTTCAGGAGACTCTTGGGAAGTCGTTGCTGGGGCTACGGAGTTCATGCTTCGTGCGGCGCTTTCGGCAGGTCTCCCTCTGGAAAGAGACAGCCATATGGGATAAAACCCGGGTCAATGAAGTCTTTCTGGTGACTGCCGATTCCATCTACGATGAACTGTTGTTTTTTTTCTTGGAGGACTTTTGTGTTGGCATTCTGGTGGCGGCATTCTGTACAGTGTACCTGTGCGGGCTGTTGGCTTGCCAAGACTCCTGTCTATTCCATTGTTCACATAGGGCAGTGAGGAGCATTATGTGTGATATTCACCGGCACAGGAACGGAGCATAATGGGGACGACCCGTTGCCGTGAAGTTGGAACCCCGACTAACTAACTATTTAAGGATACATAACAAAGATAGCAGTTGAAGATTCAGAAACTAAGGAGAAAGCTGAAAGAAGAACAATGTGGATCTTTTAGTGAGCAGTTTGTCAAAGAATGGAACTATAACAAGACAAGTTGTAAGAGACAGCTTGCATACTATAGGAAACCATTAGCTATATTTTTATATTGGCTGTGGATTGTGTTTAAATTATTGCCATTATATCATGTTGATGCAGTCTGTTACTTTCTTTCTTCACAGAAAATGATTTTTACCCACATAATGTAGAACAGCTGGGACCAAGTGAATATTTAGCTTCTATTCTTCCCAA
Organism: Cepaea nemoralis; assembly: GCA_014155875.1. Classification (NCBI taxonomy): domain Eukaryota; kingdom Metazoa; phylum Mollusca; class Gastropoda; order Stylommatophora; family Helicidae; genus Cepaea; species Cepaea nemoralis. The sequence continues at coordinate 443,919 of JACEFZ010009833.1, read as the reverse complement.
GTGGAAAATATCAGTGAAAAAAAGCCTGTTTATGAAGAAGAATGGTAAGTCCTATCCTACTGATTGTGACAAGTTCAGCAATCAGGGCTGTTGAATTAAACAGGTTAGTTTGTTGCTGCCATTGTCATTGTTCTTCTTTGACTGGACATTAGTCTAGTCTTTGGGAGGGAGTTCTCGGTGACAAAGTGGTCAAGCTAGAACTGTCCAAATGTCGTGGATTCATTTTTCGACTCTGCCATTCCATTCACGGGATGAGACCCATTGTATGGACTAAGGCTAGAAAAAGAAGAAAAACAAAATTAGATTACTTGATTATTAACCATCTTAGTTGATTTTAATTAATATTGCAAACACATTTAAACCACCGACTGTCATTAACCAGCAACTAGATGATTTTCACATGATCATGCCCATAACACATAAAGGCATATCTGGCAAATGCTGCTCAGCTATTTATGACTAAACGTGGTAACCATACCCACTCTTTGGGACATTACAAGCCTATTTTGTGCTGTTTAAAAAGGGGCAGGCATTCTTTGGCTTACCTCATCCCGTAAAACAACTTGTCTGCAAAATCCAACCATGCGTGAACAAGCCTACAAAGGGATTGGTGTGTGTTGGCTGAGGTAGGTGAACTGCAGAAGATTTTACACCAGGGGACAATGTAATAAAATGAATACATTTAAAATGGCAGTAAGCCAAATATTCTTTGCTGCTGAACCAGTGATCATATATGAGACCACCCCGATACTTACTCCACCTGTAGAAGAATAGTTGTCTCCATACACCAAATCAAACTGCATTTATATATTCCATTGTGAGAGCCAAGTAATTTACAAAGGTAGATCGAAAGACAGCAAATCGGGGAGCCGAGCATATACCAATGTGGATGGAAAAGATAGTTAATCAGCCTTCAGGAATCCCTGTGCAGTCGAAATGCCGTCATTGTTGATATCTCACCTCCTAATAAAATGTGGTCATGGATGAACAAAGAAACAGCATTTTGTATACTGTGTTTGGCCAACAGTAAATGATTTGCATTAGCAAATAGGTGGTTCTAGCCGGTTTTGTGCACACAGAAAGAGTCTGTTGTAAATGTGAAATTACCGTAGGGATAACATGTTCCACATTCGAACAATACCCGTGACTGTATTTTAATTGTTTCAGCTTAACTATTATCCATTTATTCACTTCATATGATATTTGACTTTGCAGTATACACCTGACGAGATGCAGTGTAATATGCCAGGCAATAAATAGTGCAGCATATTGTTTGTGCATCTGTGTTTAAATTTACTAAAGGAATGCATTGTTTTGTGTTACAATTTTGTTTTCTCTTTTTAAATTCTCAGACAAATTAAAGAATTCCTGGATGATAAAAGTAAAGTTGCAAAACTATTTGCTAAACATATGAAGGTAATGTATTGCAGTTTTTCTTGTGTTTCTGCTGTATCGCAATTAACATTGATAAGTCATGGCCTTGCTAGAAAATTGGCTTTTAAAAACTTGTTAGTAAATATTAATTAAAAGTAACAATTTTGAGATGTAATTTTAATGACAGTTGATGTGTTCAAAAGGATTGACACACTCTCTTAAACTTCCGGTACGATGATGACAGCGTAGGTAGTTTAGTTCCTACATTGGCATTAACTTCTCATTCAGAGATCAATGACAATTTACTGAGCGCACATTGCCTTGAAAATCAATCTGGGGTCGATCGCAACATCCTGCAAATGACATAAGAACAACATAAGAAAAAGAATAATTAGCAGCCATAAGAAGGACATTAATTTGTTTGTGAGTATCGTGTTTTGTTAAAACTTTTGAAGACAAACCAGAAATAACTGATAATTTCTTGTAAAGTTGCTGCAGAGCTTTCCCTCCCCTCTCCAAGGCCAAATGCCACTGACATTCACATTTGTGGAGAGGTATGGTAATCTTTGGAATGTTAGCCAGACTGGATACGCAGCACCATGTAGAGCCAGTTATGTTGAGGTTTTGCAATCTCTTGTGTTCATAAAGTAGATCAAGTGAAATAAGAATGAATAGACAAGATGGCTTGGTTTTAGTGATGAGTTTTTCTCCTTTGTTGGACATGCCACAGTGTTTAATAATTGGTTTTCTCTCATTTGTTGGACATGTCACAAACTGTGTTTAGTAGTTGGTTTTCTCTCCCTTGTTGGGCAGGCATGCCCTATAGTAATTGTTTAGTAATTGATTGGTTTTATGTGTGGGACATGAAAATCTGTTACTGTTTATTCATCTGCTTGTCTCCATTGTTGGACATGAAAATCTGCAATTGTTTTTATAAACAAAAAGTGTTTATGGATTATAAGGAGCATTGGGCATACTATTGAGGAACCATATTTGTATAGGCCAATCCGTGCGCTTTGAGTCATGTGATCCCATTTTTAGGCTAGGTTGGCTTGGGAGCCTATATCAGTTTTAACAATCTGAACCCGCCCCTATGTACATCGAAACCAGTTCACAATTGTTTATGAATATGCTAATCTCCATTGTTGGGCATGCCAAGCATAGATTGTTTAGTGTTTGCTGTTTTTATTTTCGTTTATGACTAATTTATATGATGTGATTAATTTCAAATGTTGATATATAAATAACTTTTCTTGTTCCATTATTGTATTCTCGCTGATAATTATTCCGACTGAAAGAATAACAATGCAGATAGTTATGTTAGCATGGCCGAATGGACAAGGGCTTTCTTAAACTTTGGTGTGCTGATGACAAAGTAGTTTGTTCAACCCCATGGCTGGTCAGTTGGAGTGAAATTTTTATTTTTCATCCTTGACTTGGGGGAATACAATATGAGCATAAATACAGCCAAAATTGAAGTAATGCGAGTTAGCAGATCGCCGGGCCCACTAAGTATACAGTTAAATAGCACAACTCTGAAACAAGTTAAAGAATTCAAATATCTTGGAAGTATGATCACAGAAGATGGCAGATTAGACAGAGAAATTGATATCAGATGTCAAAAAGCTAGTGCACTTACATATGAACTATCACCCTTGCTGAAACATCCAAACATACCCATGTTCGCAAAACTTCAGATAATAAACAGCATATTCACACCAACCCTTTGCTACCAATCTCAGACCTGGACTTTATCCAAATTACACCTTCGCAAATACAACACCTGCGAAATGAAATGCCTGAGGAGAGCTGCCAACTTAACAATCCGAGACCGAGTAAGAAATGATATTATCAGACAGACTGTGGGATCAACACCTTGTGCCACATTTATTGAAAGACAAATCAAGTGGTTTGGCCATGTCGTTAGAATACAACACCAGCAACTACCATCACTGGCCTTACATCAAAGATTATCTGCGACGAGACCACTAGGACGCCCAAGAAGAGAAAATGTATTGACGACATCAAAGACATTGTACAGCCACACGCAATGACACTATCCAGTGCCGCCCACTGGGCGCTGGTACGCAAATTATTCCTCCCCACGATGCTTGACGGCAGAAGTGGAAGAAGATGATGATGATGATTTGGGGGAATAAATTAAGTACCGCATAAAAATCAGAATGGGTTCGTCTGATGGCTAGGGACACAGGTAATAGGGCGAGCTAATCAACATGCAAAAATCGGTCCAGTGGCAACTACTAGTAATAGTAGTAGCACATGTATGGACTGTGCTTGAGTTCAAAGCGAGCGAATGAAACAAAAATTCATTGTAATATGTTTATGTTTATTTAAATTTGTTGTTCTTACAGGTGGAGGATCAGAAAAAATTTCTCTCAAAAACAAACTTCCAGGTAGGAATCGGAACTCCAGGTCGCTTGCTGCTACTTATTAAGCAAGGTAAGTTATCTTTAGAATTTTCTAGTTCACTAATATATGGAGGACATCTGCTTTTTGTAGAAGTAAGTTTTGTGGTCATGATTAGTTTCAAACAGTCTGTTATGACCATGCCAAATGTGCATACTTGGTTTTTAAACACCTTATAATATTAGAAGACTAGTTTCAGTGTGTGAAGAATTATTCTGAATTTTCTTAATTCATGTTGGACTTTTAGAAAAGAAACATTTCAATTGTGCATTTTCTTTAATATGTACATTTCACTGTGGGTTTGACTTTCTTTACCATTCAGCTGTGAAATGCTAATAATTTCATACATACATACATACACACATAGTCATGCAATTGTACACAAGTGCATAGAGAAGGAGAGCAACTGATATATTTCAGATGCATTAGAAACAAGAGGAACACATTAGAACAGTGCTTTCTCTCCGGCTATTTAATATATACGTGAACAGAATGACAAAGGTCAGTGGTGACCACCAAGAAGCCAAAGCAAATCCTGAAGCAGACCACATCTCAATTAATTACTCTTTGATGATAACTATGATTTAGTGAGACCAGTTGCTAAATTGTATACATGCATTGTCTATAATGTGTGGAGCATATAATTTGAACATCAACTCCTGCAAGACCAACACCTTGACAATAATGTAAATCGCCATGCTCACTTAACATGCACATACATGACATTAAAGTACAATACGTTCTAGAGATCAAGTATGTAGGAGCAGTTCCACAAAAGATGGAAAGACATGACAGAAATAGACAGATAATGTTAGAAGGTGAAAGAGTTGGCTTACCAACTGTCAGCACTGCTCTACACATCAGCAAAGACAAGCAGCTTTTCTATCGTTGACAAACAAGAGCAGTGTCCAAGAAGCAAGAGAATAAACTCGTTGCATCTAACATTAAATGTTTGATCAAAGATGTCGGCTTCACTGAAGAGACAGTATCAGAAATATAAGCATCAGACCCTGCTTTAACTTTATAGAGATAGCAGTGAATATGCAGAGTAGTGAGGAATTGTGTGGATGCTGCAGAGATGTAGTTTCATGGAAGAATAAAACTGAGCGGATAAAGGCCTGTAATGAAGTTCTTTGAACCGGTCACTAGACAGGCATGTTAGTGTAGTTCACAGGGGCTACTCTGGTGTCATAAATGCAGTCGGGCGAGGATTCGACACGTACATTTGTTGTATGCTAACAGAGGAAAAGACTGGCCATATATTCTTCCAAGACCTACAAAATGTGATGGCTCTATCATATTACAGATCCATTGGTAGCAGACTCCTGCTTCGGGACATGGTTATTGTCAACATCTCTAGGGGTTTATGTAATGGGTTTAGACATGCAGGTGATACGTGTATAGATGAAGCATGAACCCATGAGTACATCGTTAAAGACTTTAATATCAATATATCATTACGACAATAATTGTACAATTCAATTCATTACCTTGCACAGCTCTCGCAAAGAATAATGTAATCGTGCCTCAGCACCCACTCTAACACATGGCTCACAGCGGCCACATTCTCTCTCATTAGTGCGCACTGATGACTAAGAAGATGGTCTATTATCCCTCTCAACAGTCAGGCATCCTCTCTCATCCACAGTCCAAGTCCCGTCTGAAGCTTTCTGCTCAGGTTGGTAAACACAAGGTACTTGACCCTCGTGCCGTCCGTGGTAGTCATGCTAGGTCAGGTCTGTTGTCCTGTCCTTCACTCGTCTGCTAATGCAGGCGTACTGCGTCATACCATCCAAGGTGAACCTGTCCTGTCATTCAAGGGTACAGTCCCGTCTGTAACCCGTTGTCATGGACATAGGGACCTGTCTACTATACCCATACTCTTCCCATGTCCTATGTCTATCCTCTGTCCTTTATGGCATGTCCTTTTGGGACCTTTCAGACCTACAAAATGTGATGGCTCTATCATATCGCAGACCCATCAGTAGCAGACTCCTGCTTCAGGACATGGTTATTTTGTTTAAAAAGAGGGTTGCAGCCGATTGACCGCCTGTTCCCTGCAAAGGGTTGAAGGACAAGAAAAGAAGGACACAGTATGTGATGGGTTAAGAAAATTACACTTTTTAGTATAATTTTTAGTAGCTGAACAACATAATAGTTTCATATAAGATAAATGAAAGAACCTACAGGTTGAGACTAAACTCTGTAATAACTACAGTCTGTTTATTGTTGTGACTTCTCAAACAGGAGCTCTACAGCTGGAAAGTTTGATCGCAGTAGTGCTGGACTGGAACTGGCGTGACACAAAATTGAAAAGAATGACAGATATTCCTGAGATTCGACAAGATGTTGTGATGCTGTTGAAGGACTTTGTGCTAGAAGCTGTTAAGGGTTCATCGTGCAGACTAGCATTGTTATGACATTAGTGTACTTGCTTTGCGTTGTTTAAAAGCCTTTTCTATGAATGTGTGTGTGCATAGAGTCTGATACTTGTTAAATAGACCTCGTATGAATATGTGGGTGTGTATTTGTATATATGTGTACGTATGAATGTGTGGATGTATGTATGAATGTATGTATATATCATGATATATTATGTATATGCTCAGTTTCATATTGTTATGTTTACTGCTGCATGCATTTAACATCATAATATGGGACATGTATTTACTGTGTGAAAGATGAGCAGATGGAAGGGCCGTATATAAGACATGCCCAATGTGTAACCATTTGCAAATAATAAAGTTTGTTAATTTGTTCCTATCGTAACTGTTTGTACATTTTTTTCAAATTTTTCTTATTTTATCATTGCCTGAAGTAGATTGTCACATAATTTGAAGGTACTACATACCATTTGTTGATGCTGTGAAGGTTTAGTGGATACCAAAAGTGATATCTGATAGCAAAGGGTGTTGGTAGTGATGTCAGTAATTTATCTCTAAACATCAAGTCTTTCAGTAATTCAAAGTTGTTAACTTTAGCGGCTGTAGTCTATTTATGAAATGTATCTTCCACTTCTGATACTTAGTCTAAGAATGTCTGGGTGGGTTTAGGATTTAATTTTGAAAATTGTAATCTGTAATCCTCACTGTCAAGTAGAAAATGCTGCATAATCCTATTTCTAACATATTCATAGTCTTTTCTTAGGTCTTGTGGTATGGTTTTGATAACTTTTAAGGGCTCCAACTCAAGATGCTTCATATATATAACACACCAATCTTCCCTTGGGATTTCATAGTGACTCATCAGCATTTAAAAACTTTGGGTCCGTGCAGATATACTGTCACCCACACAGAATTGTTTTATGATGCCTTGATATTTTTTGAATTTTTGTTGATGTTCTTTACTTTCTATCTTTTTTGTTGCTATGTTACTTTGGTTTTATAACTCTAGCTGTTTTAATTTAATTTATGCTTCTAGTTCATCCTTTTTAATCTGGGCATTTATTTCTGCTTGTTTTAGTTACATTTCTGTTTCAGACTTTCTTTTTTTCTATTTCAGCTTTTCTTAACTGACTTTCTTGTGTTTGCTCTTCTCTTTCATTATGTTGTTTTAATTTCTTTTCGCTCCATTCTACTAATTGTTCTCCTGAAAATCCACACTTTATTCCCATTTCAATCAATTCATTTAGTGATGCCATTTTAATTCACTTGTAGTTTATAGTAAACTAGCTGACCCGGCCCGGCTTCGCCCAGGCCCTGGAGGGATCTATCTATCTATCAGTCAGTCTGTCTGCTTGTTTGTCTGTCTGGCTGGCTGACCCGGCCCGGCTTCACCTAGTCCCTGGTGGGGAGCATCTCATTTAATTCATATAAGTAGTCATATAAGCTCTCCCGTTCCCGACTATCTGTCTGTCTGTCTATCTGACCGGGCCCGGCTTCACCCAGTCCCTGGTGGGGAGCATCTAATTTAATTCATATACGTAGTCATATAAGCTCTCCCGTTCCCGACTGTCTGTATGTCTGTCCCAGCCCGGCTTCACCCAGTCCCTGGTGGGGAGCATCTAATTTAATTCATATAAGTAGTCATATAAGCTCTCCCGTTCCCGACTATCTGTCTGTCTGTCTATCTGACCGGGCCCGGCTTCACCCAGTCCCTGGTGGGGAGCATCTAATTTAATTCATATACGTAGTCATATAAGCTCTCCCGTTCCCGACTGTCTGTATGTCTGTCTGTCCCGGCCCGGCTTCACCCAGTCCCTGGTGGGGAGCATCTAATTTAATTCATATAAGTAGTCATATAAGCTCTCCCGTTCCCGACTGTCTGTCTGTCTATCTGTCTGACCGGCGTGGTTTCGCCCAGCTTTTGGCGCACAGTAACTTAAAAGAATGTCCTTCCACACACCATTCAATGAAAACTGTAGAAAAAGATGGGTTAAAATGTTATGCATAATGCATTATTTTTATGCCAACTGTAACAATACCTTAAAGATTATATCATTATTTAATATAACTCATATGCCTAAAAATAACTATAGACAAAGAGTGTAACAATAGTGCAGGAAAGTCCAACAATATGACTATAAAGTATTTAGAAATGTTATTAAAAGTTATGCCCCTTGAAATAACTTTTCTAGAGTGAAGTGCCCCTGCTATATAGACATTATATAATGAAAATGGAAAAGTAAATGTTATTAAATAAGTAGAAGATTTTACATTCAGAAATTATTATAGTCGGTTGCACAGGAATGAAAGGAAGACGTGTAGAAAATTTCATCTCAATCGGATGTACCGTTATCGAACGCATCCAAATCCACAAACCCACAAACAAACAAACATACAGTCTCTTTTATAGATATACATGTGCACAAATGTAGCTTTCACTTATAATTTTTCACTTTTTTTTTTTTATAAGTCGGTGAATGTTATAATATTAAACAATATGCATATCTTCCTTTTGGTTACAATCACTCGCTTAAAATTATTGCTTGTCTATTACTTCAGCATATACATTTCAAATAATATGCAAATAATATATTTAATATCAATATGAACACGCATTTTTTTAAAAAGGTGCAGATTTGGGTAAATAGCAATCAAATCAATCACTTAGCTTAATCTGTGTTTTCCTCCAGTGCTTGATTTACAGCGACATTATTCTATCGGATGTGGTTTTCTTTCTCTGGTTCTTGCCTTTGTGGCGCTTGCTTGGTGAAGCTGATCTGCTGGGGAAAAAATAATGTTATTTTTGTTCTTTGTCTGTTTACACAACTGTCTAGTCTGTCGGCCAGATCCCCTCGTCACCCCTCGCTGTCGCATTCTTGCCAGACCATGGTGATCCATTTGCTCCCCCGAGATGTACACATGCTCCGACAAGGTCGCAACCACATCTGCTTTGTCATACATCAATACTCCACCAAGTTTTGCAGAGCCAGCCAATCTGTCCGCCTGTTCATTCCCCAGCACACCAGTATGCCCCAGAGAAAAGATCCAGACGATGCTTGTCACCTGTGACTTCCGAAGCGAAGCAAGCCACTCTGCATGAAGCTTGTCTGTCTTCACCCTACTCAGCACGCTTTCTGAGTCAGTTACAATCACGATGTGTGTGTCGTATTCTCCATCCAGCAGAAAGCTGCACTGACCGCCTCCACCTCCATTCTTAAGCTAGATGTTGTGGTATCATATGCCAGGCTCTCCTGCACCAAACATCGGCCATTGCTTTTGCTAAGAACCCCCAGGCACTTCTCCTACCTCTCAACACCAACCCATCTGTGTAGATAATCACATCACCTGAGCGAGCATTATCCTGAATTAGTTGCTGGATTTCCACTTCCATGGCCCCTGCTGGCCACTCCCTGCACTCCCGGCTCAATGTGATTATAACCCTGCACAAGTCTGACTGCTCCGCTGACACTCTGACCCACTCTTCTTCTCTCCTAATGTTCTCCAAGGGGCACACCTGCTTGAACGTATCCTCCGCCTGAGCCATCCATGATTTCCCTCTTATCAGTCGCTGACCCTTAACGGCATCCAGCGCCTCATGCAACGGGTGATCTGTGTCTGCAGCTACTCTGAGGTATGCCTTCGCCTGCATCACCCTGAGCCTACCTGCAACAGACGGCAAACCAAGGATGTAACACATACACACAACTGGGGTGTCTCTGGTGCATCCCAGAATGACTCGCATCGCTTCGTTCTGTATGCGCTCTAATTTCACCAGCTGACTCTTTGAGACAGTGAGCAGTCCTAGTCCATAATCAATCACTGAGAGGATCAAGTGCTGGTATAGTGTGAAACGCATTCTCTGCTCTGTGTCCATTGCAGTCATAGTTTTAAGTGCATTGAGTCCCTTTTGAGACCTTGTCACAACCGTCTCCACATGGTCCTTGAAGGACAGGCTCCTGTCAAATGTGATTCCCAGATACTTCAGTTTGTTCTCTCTGTTGACACTTCTGGCCTAGAATATGCGAATGCCTAACACTTCACAACCTAACGGTGGTTACCTGGCTAGTAACAACCTTTTTAGTTACTTTCAGCTGTTCCCGTGGAATGATCGAGAAACCTTTGTATAGGTCATGAAATATTATTCCATGTCGTTACAACATAGGACATTAATTACACACACGCTGCACATAGTATGATTTATGTTGTAATTTTCTCCTGTCTGTTATGTCCCAATGGAACACAGATCTTTTATGAACTTATATCAAGTCTTTTGCATACATTTTTGTGGTTGGTTAGATTTTGCAACTTGTTTTCTACAGGATGAGCAAGCCAGTCTCCTCTTTCAGAATGTGTGGTAGGTTACAGTGGTACTGTTCTTTGCTTCTCGTAAGAGCTCAAGTAACACATGGGTGATATATATGATACTGACATACAGGATTTTGCAGACCTTTATGTTTATGTGTCATGGTAGCACTTTATTTGCCTGTAGAATTGTCAATAGTGTGCAATCAAGGGCAACTATCTAGAACAAGAACTTATTGCGCAATAAGTGTCCAAGTGCATTAGCCTCAAGATTGTTTCTTTTTTTACTAGCACAACTTTGTAGTTGATCCCTCCATTTTAATGTGAATTACACAGTTTTGTCTGGAAATGGTAAAGACTGCTGTTGTAATACTGGCCACAAGGTCAGCATCAAGGAGGAGTGGTTACACAGCTATCTTATTCCTTTGCCAAAGCCTGGCAAAGACCACAGAAAAATTCAGGGATATCGAGTAATAACCATGCAGAATACAAAAGGCAAGCTGCTAGAGATGTTAATTGCCAGAAAAATATCAAGCCAGCTAGGGAGGCAAGATGTTTTCCCACCTACCCTGGGAGGGTACCGTCCAAAAAGAGAAACCTGGACCAATGCAGCAGTTTTTGCCCATGTCTATGAAGGTTTCCACTCGGGCATTGAAACATTTGCTGCACCGATTGATCTTGAGGATGCGTACAACAGAGTACCATTGGATTTTTTTAATGCTTCAGTTTCTTGAACTCAAGTCCTTTCCTCCTTAGTTGGATCGCTTCAGCCCTCTTCCAACGGAAAGTAGTCTTTAGATGTGGCAGTTGGACTTCAGAACCAACAACAATATATCCTGGTCTACCGCAGGGATTAGCATTATCCCCGGTGCTGTTCAACGCCTACACTGAGAATCACCAGCGAGCAAATCATAGGACCGGGGAGGACATTGTTGTATGCAGACAATGTGTTAGGGCAAGGATAGAGATCAGGTTGCTGTAGAACTACAAACCGAACTCAATCGCATAAGCACTTGGTGTGTTGAAGTTAGGGCAATGGTCAACCCAACAAAGGCAACAGTGGCATGGTTCTCTTTGAATAACCATATTGTCAACCAAACGCCAACTGTAAATCTGGGCTCAGAGATGGTGGAAAGAACGCAGGTGATGAATTACCTGGGGATACGATTTGATCGAAGCCTAGCTTATACTGAGCACGTAGACCAGGTGATAACAAAGGCCAAGCAGGGTTTGGCTGCGATGGGGGTGATGGTGGCGGCAAACTGTAAGCAGCGCCATCTATGTCTTCTTTACGGGGGTCTAGTCCTTTCTGTTTTGTAGTATGCGATGGCGATCCTGGCTCTCAGCCATAAGCAGATAGAAAGGATACAGAACAAAGCTGTGCGCATTATTCTTGGATGTACAAGAGATACAGCATGCAGGGCGATGTGCTACCTTCTTGATTTTCCAACCATGAGGGGCTGAATACAATTTTGCCAAGCATGTGCCTATCTCAGAGTCAACGCAAACACACAACATCCACTGCACAGCAAGATTAAGAAGGTAAAGGGCAGCAGGTTAAAAAGAGGAAAGTCATGGATGGGTCAAGCCGAAGACATTCTTCAGCAGGTGTGTTCACTTGAGGACTTCGAACCTGGCAAGGAGTGGGTACAAGTGCCAAAAGAGTTCTGTACATCCTTTTCAGTGTGCATCCAACTAGACAAGAAAATCCAGCTGCTGTGGAGGCGGAAGTACAGGCTCTGATTTTCGAGAATTCGTTAGAGGATGATACTGTCATTTACATGGATGGGTCATTTGTCCGAGGAGTGAGAAGGTCATGGACCTTTACGACTCCGGCCGGAGTAAAAAGTGTGAAGGAAGAGTCTGGCACTTTTGCTTTGACCACAAGCAGCCTGACTATGGAAGTCATGGCAGTAAGTAAAGCAATAACATGGCTTGAGACACAGACATTCAATCGGGCATGTGTCCTTAGTGACTCAATGAGTATGCTCAGGATGATAAAGATGAGGAGATTATTAGTTTCATCTTTGTGCCAGGGCATGCGGGTGTACAAAGGAATGAGCAGGCTGACAGGCTTGCAGGTAGGGCTACTGTGGAAGGCAGATGAGCCATGGACCAGGCAGACATTCTGAATGCTCTACGAGAACCAAGTGATGACTGGGAATCTACATGTACAACCATGGTCAGGCTGTGAGAACAGCAAGTTAAAAGATGCGTGGCCAAACAAGAACACTATGCAGGAAGTCAAAGAAGAGTAATAAACCAACATAGAACTGGTGTCGTGAGCCGCTATACGCTGCAGGATTTATTGAGGAGGGGATCCAAGCACTTATGGGTCGAATGTTTTGATGTGCAATGAGGATGATCTGTCGATTAATTAACTACTGATCACAAGGTCCCTCATGTCCTGTTTAGTCATTGAAAATAATGAGCTTAACACTGTATGCCCGGTATGCCTTGATAGCATGTAAGTAAATGACCCTTGTACATGCCTTAGTCAAGTTGGGTATATGGTGCTGCACCGTATTTTTTAAGATTGATAATCGCCCTGTGGGTGATGTGGTCAGTATTACACCACCTGCCTTTACTTCCCATGGCATGTTTGGTACCCATTTTAGGCTAAATTGACCTGGGTTCCTATCCGATGTGTTGAGACGAAAAAAACTGTCCACCTTGTTCAGCCATCTTTAGTAGCGTTGTTATAATTATGGCTGTTCATGGTGTGGGTTTAGTTTCTTTTTTCCCTCTGTGTCAGTTTCAGCTGAATTATCGATGCAGTGGAGTCCATGCCTGTGAACACAGAGGGGTTTGACCAGTAGGTTATCCTTTATGTCCCTCAGGGATCTTACTCTATGCTATCCACAAGGATCTATCATAACCCTTCCCTGAAAGGATCTTTCTCTACCCTATCCACAAGAATCTATCATAACCCTTCCCTGAAAGATCTTTCTCTACTCTATCCACAAGAATCTATCATAACCCTTCCCTCAAAGATCTTTCTCTACTCTATCCACAAGGATCTATCATAACCCTTCTCTCAAAGATCTTTCTCTACTCTATCCACAAGGATCTATCATAACCTTTCCCTGAAAGATCTTTCTCTACTCTATCCACAAGGATCTATCATAATCCTTCCCTCAAAGATCTTTCTCTACTCTATCCACAAGGATCTATCATAACCCTTCCCTCAAAGATCTTTCTCTGCTCTATCCACAAGGATCTATCATAACCCTTCTCTCAAAGATCTTTCTCTACTCTATCCACAAGAATCTATCATAACCCTTCCCTGAAAGATCTTTCTCTACTCTATCATCAATGATCTATCACCACTGTATCCTCAAGAAATGTCTCTACACTACGTACAAGGGTCTATCATTATCCTTCCCTCAAAGATCTCTGAAACTCTACCCACAACAATTTATCACTACACTATCCACAAGGATCTATCACTGCTCTACTCTCAAGGAGTTTACCCTATTCTTCCATAACCTCAAGGACCTATCATTGTTCTGCCTACAATGATCTATCATCAATCAGCTCACAAGTATCTGTCCCAACTTTATCCACAAGGATTATTCACCACTCTACCTACAAGGATCTTTCACCACTATACTCAATTATATATCCTAATCTACTTTCAAGGAGCTATCAGCAATCTGCCTTCAAAGATCTCACACACCCATTCCTCAACAATCTACATTCAAAGATCTTTCCCAACTCTACCTTAGGAATTTATCACTACTCTACCCACAAGGATCTGGATCTGTCAACATCTGCTCACAAAGATCTTCCCTAACTCTACCCTCAAGGATCTATCAACAATCTACCCTCAACTCAAGGATCTATCAACAGTCTAACACCAAAGATCTTCCCTGAATAATATATCAACAGTGCTACCTTCTGTCCTAGAAGAAATAGAAAGACCTTTACTTAGACATGCTAAAAGCACAGTATTAAAATCAACAACACAAATGTGAATTGACAAACTCAAAAAGTAAGTGCCAGAGTAAAATGAAGGACGTCATTTAATATCTCAGTGCAACAATTATGATAACCAATAAAACAAATATGTCAACAAATATATTTATCAACGCAGAGAAATTACTGAAAGAATAGTTTAGGATATCTAGGTACACAGTTGGTGGATGGTGGAAATGTCATGACAAAAATGAAAAGAGCAATTGTTGCATTGAAAAAACGAAAGCCGTTAAAATCATAGATTGGGATGGACAGAACCGAGAGCATGCATGTTTCCTATTGTAACATACGGTTGTGAGCCTTGGCCATATCACTTATTGACTGGCACCTTGCCGTCATGACAGACAATAGTTTGTAAAAATGGAGTTACACCTCTCCATAAGACAAAGCCTGGGCTGAATTTAGAGACCATGTGTTGTCCATGCAGCATGATCCCTCTCTCGGCCTGTTTATTTTACTCCAGATGAAAGGTAGTACTAATAACAATACGTCTGGAACAAGACAAGCTGCCGGATCAGCAAAGCAATGCTCTAACTATCCGACTGTCGACGCTTCCATCCTAGACCAGTTGCCGATCAAGGCTTAGAGCCTGGTCTGCCATGACATTTAGTCTTTAGGTTGCATTTCTTCGCACTGGGGTAAGGCTTGTACCATCTCAATTGCACTCCTCCACCCAAAGCCGTTGGTGCAATATGGAGCGTCAGGTTTGGTGAGCACCACCCAACATTCGGTGCTAACAGAAAGCAGATAGTTTCTACCGTCTACTGTCATATGTTAGCTCAGTCATATCTGACTAAGACCTGACACTAACCATGCCAGGAATCAGCTGAAAAGCACACTTACGCCTTTTAATATCAGTGTTACAGAAGAGTATTAAACATTCATCGGACAAAAACAAAAGAGGTTTAAAAAATATATCCAACAAGATCTCAATGTTGTTAATTGGTTATTAAAACACATAAAATTGAAGAAAATGAAATATTTCAGATTGGATAAAAAGAGAAGAACGTCTATAAAACACAACTGTGTTAGGAAGAATATCGGGGAGGTGGGAGAGAGGGAGACCACAACATAGATGGGTTCAAGGTGTCACGGATAATTTACCCATGGCAAACAGAGGCAGTGCATCTGGCTTATGATAGAAAGATTTATAGGGGCAAAGATCTGCACAGGACAAGCCACTGGATGATGATAACAATCACATATTTAAGCCAACTCTCAACTCAAGGATATATTACCATTTTGACCTCAACTATCACCACTCTCCCAACTTTAAACTCAAGGATTTATCACTACTCTCTAATTAAATATCTGTTCCAGCTCTACAATCAAGGATAAATCCCTACTCTATCAGCAGATATCTATCCCAACTCTACACTCAAGGATTTATCCCTCAAAATATGTATCCCCACTACATTCAAGGACTTATCCTTACTCTACCCTCAAATCACTATCCCAACTCAACACTCATGATTCATCCCTCAAAATATGTATCCCTACTCTACATTCAAGGACCAATCATCACTCTGCTCTCAAATATTTATCCCAACTCTACCTTCAAAGATCTATATATATTCAACGTCATGGATTTGACCACATATCAACCTCAAACGAAATGTGTATGGAACATAACATGAAAATTAGCACAAGTAAAATAGAGGTAATGAATATAACTGAAGAAGAAAAAGCAACAACGATTCACCTAAACGAACATCCCTTGAAACAAGTAAAGAGTTTCAAGTACCTAGGAAGTATAATATCAAATGGCAAATCAGAAGACGAGATCGAAAATAGATGCAAAAAGGCAAACCAACTCATTGGAAAATGGCACCAATACTAAAGAACAAACATATATCAATAACTACTAAGAAAGCACTTTACAACACAATCTTCCTACCAACTCTATGACTATATTACCAATGCCAAACCTGGACAATGACAGAAAAAGAGAAAAGAAAAATCACAACAACAGAAATGAGATTCCCGAGAAGAATACTCAATGTATCAAGAAGAGATAGATCAGAAATGAGGACTAAAGTGGGGGTTATAGCTGCACTAGATATTATTAGAAGGCAGCAAGTCAAATGGTTTGGCCATGCAAGTAGGTTACCAACTAACAGTATACCACAACAAGCAATAATGTACAGACCAGAGAGAAGCAGGGGAAAAGGCCGACCACGTAAACGATGGACGCAGGGAATAACAGTCCATGGGAATATCGATACATGAAGCCCATAAGCGGGCACTCTCCCGCTGTTTATACTTCACCTCGACACCGCAAGGTACAAGAGGAACATGATGAGATGAGATCAGCCCCAAAAGATACACGCTGACATTGCAAGTATAAAATATTAAGTAAATGAAGCGAACATGTTATTTCTTTGTTTATATACAACACACATCAAGATTGGTCACATAGATTGCTTAATGTCAAGCGAATGAAGCGAATACATTATTTCTTTGTCTAGGAACAATACACCCCAACACTAGTCACAGAGATTGCTTAATATCAAGTAAATGAAGCCAACATGTTATACTGTAAAAAAAAAAAAAAAACAACGCAACATTATTGAAGTTTCAGTTGCAAACTTGGAATGGTCTGGACTTTCTTGTCAGCGGGGAACTGGGTGGTAAGTTGTGCCACATGAGGTCGAGTGTTATCCTGCTGAAAAGTCGACCCTCGTGTAGCCAGAAGTGGAGGGACATGAGGATGAAGAATGTCAGCGACGTATCGTTGAGCATTCGATGAGCTCCTGGCATTGACTGGACTGTGGAGGACGCAGATGCAAATCAATTCCTAAGGTGACGCAGCAGGATGAAGCGGTCTTCGGCAGCAGTTGTGATTCTGGGTCTTCCACTGCGCGGCCGGTCTGCAACTGAGACAATTTCTTGAAACCGCCTCCAAAGGCGACTAAATGGTGCTTCTAACCACATTACATTCTCTGGCTACTATGTGACAGTCCAGCCTCTAAACGTCCAACTGATGATGAAGTCGTTCTGTAGTGAGATGAGCCATACTTGCGCATTGAATTTTCAACTGAATTTATTCGTAGAGCGTCAATCTTTTACAGGCATTCGATAATATGGTCAGAGAGTTTTGTGCTCAGTAAGTTTCACGGGATTATTATGAACTTGTCACGAGTTATTGTAAAAAAAAAATGTTTTGACCTTGACCTCTTTCACGACCTCACGAATCATGAGGTGAGTATAATTCAGGTAACCACGAGAAGTTAATGACCAGATGGACACAGTCGATAGGTTGACTGATGTCCAATCAGCGAATATCTTTTATAAAAGTAACACCAAAATTGTTGCGTATATTTTAACTGTGTATTTCTTTGTCTATGAACAACACACTTTAAGACTGGTCAAAGAGATTGCTTAAACTCAAATAAATCAAGCCAACGTGTTATTTCTTTGTTTATGAACAACACTCCTCAAGACTGGTCACAGAGGTTGCGTGAATATCAATTAAATGAAGCCAACACGTTATTTCTTTGTCTATGAACAATACACAATATATCTCAAACTTGGTCACAGAGATTGCTTAATATCATATAACTTAAGCCAACGTGTTATTTCTTTGTCTATAAACAACACACCTCAAGACTGGTAACAAAATTCTTACTTGCATGTCATGAAATACACTGTGTATATAAACATTTCTGGAAGACAATAATAATAGCAACATGGAATGCATAGTCAAAACTGTATAGGACGCTTTTACACTGTGAGGTGTATGGGAATAAGGTGCTAGCCTCTTATTTATATAGACCAATTAGCACTCAATGGGTGATATGTCCCCCAAGACATTTCCCGCACTCTGTTTTATGATAGGGCGACCTGGGAGCCCCATTGCTATTGTTTATGTCTTCTAATAATGTGGTCCCCCCCCCCCCCCCACCTTTCCCCCCAAAAAGTAAAAACGATTGCTTCTTTCTGATGTTTGTGATAAGTTGTCTTTGCGACTTTGCTTCCCTGAAAATGTCCAGATTACTCATTGTAACAGTACAATTAATTTTCAGCATTCCTCTATAAAACCACATCTCCAAGGCTTCTATGGATTTTTTCCACCCGTTTACTAATTGTCCAGGATTCACCGCGGCAACGTGTGCTCGGACCTGTGTAGAAATGTGTGCACTAAGTGGTACAAATGTATGTACCAACATAATATAATAGCTTAAAGGGAACATTGCTTGGATCTTTCCACTGGCTCCCATAGGTAGGGTGAAGCAGCCCTCCAACTTTGTAGTTATCTACCGTGCACTTTTGAGTATGGTAGAACAGCAGTGACATAGGAATGACAAAACTGCAAATCTTAAAAATAATGACTGTATACAAAAATGGTAGGCACTTGTGTATAAGAAAACATGCAACGTTAACATAACATAACAGTTATCAAATATAGTTTTGCTTGAAGGGTCACTTAGGTAACAGGTATTATGGCATTATACTGATCAATCAATCAATCAATCAATCATGTGCCATGCCGGTAAGCGTGGGCGGTCATGACTCACCATTTCACCCGATCACCAGAGTCGTGGATCAGCTCAGTGTTCCTGTCTCGACCATGCCATGTGGTCAAGCCATCCAGATATTTACTTCTCTGTCTTCCTCTTGTTCTTTCCCCCTCGATCTAGCCAGTTTATACTGACATTTAGGACATTACATCGATACTAGCAATATGGCATGTATATTGAGAAACGAGCTATTTAACAGTCAACGAATAGAGGGTGGTGTGGCCAAAGGGTTCAGGTGTCACTATCAAGCTTAGAAGTGACCATGTTCTAATCTCAACATGGGGACCAGACATTTTTACAAGACCAATTGGTTTCTAATGATACTGAATCTCCTCCTGATCTTTTGGGTAATCAGATAGGGCTACTAGCTTACTCTGATAAGGGCAAAGAAGCAGGGCGTCCAGTGAGTAAGTTACGCACTTTAAAAATCCCACAGTTTGGCATAGTAAAGAGTAGGCCTTAAGTCTGACTGACTTGTCAAGATTGTTCGGAAAGAATAAATACCCACAGATAGATAGAGCTTATTGTCTCGAACAGAACCAGTCTTTAGGAAGTAAGCCTTACACAAATGCATGCTGGTCACGCAGATATCTAAGATAGGTGCATAACTAGGTCTGACATATTATTCTAAAACGAAGAACAGAACAAGAAATAAAAATTACATTATGCACGTTTGTCATTTACTCTTAATGTTTAAAATATATTTTACTAAATGCTAAGAATACTGTTTGAATCAAAATTTAAGTTTGGAGCGAGCAAACCTCAACTAATCATGTTTCCTATTTGTTTGGAGCGTGTATCTGGCATATTGCAAGTTAAAAAGCAATGTAAATATTCAGATCGTTTGGTCCCGTTGAAGGAAATAGAACATGACAAAAGTTATTGCATTTTTTTAAACTGTAATTTTATACGAAGTTTTACTTTCAGCATTTTGTCATTGCTTTTTGAACGAAAGGCACTTTCACCACTGTGAAAAATCAAAGCAAAGAGGCCTGCTTAACAATACGCCTACAGCTGAATTCGCTCGAAACCGGTATACCGAAATTGTGAAGCTGTGTTCTCGAAGCCTGAGCTACAGAGCCCGGATAGAACATGACAATGAAACATTAGACAGACCAAGATCAAGTGGGCATGAAAACAAGGCAGTGGAAGTAGATAAGAATATCGTGTAGTGGAAAAACATCGGGGGGGGGGGGGGGGGGGAATGGAAACACAATATGATTGTACTGATGAGACTTCAGGCTGGGAAAGTGTACATAGAAATATCAAATATGTAGTCTTGTGTTACTTATATCTCCATACAATAAATTTGTATGAAATAAATGCAAAATCTGTAATTAAATGCACAAATGTTTGTTATAAATACTTTGGGCGTCATTCCCCTGGAAGTTAAAAAAAAAATTAAATTAGACAACTCAGTCGAATATTTGCACAGGATGTAAAATAAAATAAATTAAAATAAAATAAAAAAATTCCCCGTGTGGATGTGGATCCAGAGGGAAAGCCACCACAGTGTTTTATTACAATTAACTTTGCGGACAGTCATAAAGATGGATTATATGGTTGAATGACTTGTTGGTTATAGTAAAAACAAACTTCATGTCCGTCTGAATTAGCGGACATGACAGTACGTTGGCAGTGCATTCAAAATCAGGAATCTGCGATGCGTCTCATTTGCTAGGACAGTGGTTCTCAATCTTCTTTGGCCCATACACCCTTTCACCATATGTCAGAATATCATTCCCCCCTTTCCAGCGAACAAAAGAAGAAGAATCCCCCCCCCCCCCCCTTTCCACAATTTTCAGCCTCAAAGGGTGCATTTTCTATATTCACAATATTTAATTAACACACCAAATTAATCATATTGCAATAAACACACAGTTAAAGCGTCAGAGAATTGTTACTTAATACACGACACCAGAATGCCAGAAAATTGAGCTTCTTCAAACAAAACACTCAGCATAAAACCAGGATATTGTGTCTGAAGTTAGTTTGAGTCTGCCAATCTGTGGTATTAATCCCCCCCCCCCCCCCCCCCCCCGAAATCCTAAAATTTCCCCTTGCGGAGGAAGGGGGGGGGGGGTAATTTCCCACCGGTTGAGAACCACTGTGCTAGGGCCATCACATTCTGTAGACCTTAATGCAGGGAGGAATAGGCGGTCAGTCTGTCCCTCACTTTAGCGAACGATGAACGCAGGCTTCATTGTGTAATATCCAACTCTCAGTTTGCATTTGGATAGCCAGAGCATATTCATTTGGGAAAAAGGACAAGCAAGACGTCCGATTTTTGCGTCCGTCATGACCAGTAGCAGATAGGTCAGGGTGTCAGCTTGCCCGGTATCAAGTGAGCCCTGAAGACTCCGGATTAAGTGACTCTCCCCCAATATTGGACAATGTTCTGACACCTTGCCGTTTTGACAGACAATAGTTTGTTACACTGTGCTTTAAAAAAAAGCATAATAACCTCTACACAGCAGAAAGTCTGGGTTAAGTGTAGAGACCAAGTGTTGCCCATGCAGCATCATCCCTCTCTCGGCCTGCCTAGTTTACTCCATGGGAAAGGTAACACTAATACATCTGGAACAAGATCAGCTGCAGAAGCTGCCGGATCAGCAAAGCAATGTTCTACCTGTCCGCCTTTAGTAGCTTCGATCCTAGACCAGTTGCCGACTAAGACTAAAGGTCTCGTCTGCCCTGCCATGGCATTTAGTAATTAGGTTGCATTTCCTCGCACCGTTTAGACACTATGTTAAAAATGTAAATGTTGGTCTCCTGGCAACCAACAATTTTAGACCCAGTCGACCACTGGCCATCACTCTCGTTGCGGCCAATCAATTGCCCGCTATTGCTTAAGATGACTACCACATTACGGACAGACCAGAACAAGTCATTATTCTGCGCCTCAGAACAGGACACAATAGATTACGCAACTACATGTATACAAAATTCAAGATTGGTGAATCAGCCATGTGCACATGTGGATTGGTGTCGCAGACAGCAGAGCACATACTCCAAGACTGCCCAAAATACAACATATCTAGGCAAACCTTCTTGTCTAAAGAGACAACAGTGGAAGATAAACTCTGTGGACCGCTAAAACAAAACTCTATGGACCGTTGAGTGAATTAAAGAAGACAGTCAAATTCATACAAGAGACAACATACCAGTTATAGATACATTTCAAGCCAACGAAAGAAGAAGAATTTGCCCGCTATAATAATGACATGCTAAGCCGGAGCGTGTTCTTTGAAAATAAGGCTACGATGAAATTTCACTCCCATATTTATCACCGGGTTAGTACCGGCAACCTCTCCCACACACAATCTGACAACAGGATATGTTTGCGATTAACAATAACATTGATGGGCGGGAACTATGTCTTTGTTGCTTTTATAGGCAGTGATTAAAACAGTCTAAGGGTATTTGTCACGTAAAGTATTCCACACTTTACTGTTGCCCGTGTTATGTGTTACTGTAACTAACTATACGCCATTAACATCCGGCTCTTTACAGGCTCGTTGTTTGTGGGTGCATTCCAGACAGTGATTAGTAACAGCAATTGGGAGTTCATTGTTTTAGAGCGACTTATGACTAAATATCCATCAGGCTCGTAGAAATACTGGATTGGAATGCTTGCCATTTAGTTTACTTACTCTGTAAGTTTCAGCGGTTATCACTTTAATTGCATATGGATATCTTCGCTTGGCCACGATGTATGGCCGAGACAAAGAACACTGAGCTGATCCACGATTCTGGTGATCGAGTAAAATGGCAAAATATGACCGCCCACGCTTACCGACATGGCACATGATGATAACGATCTTCGTTAGTGCTTTAGTATCTTCTAGATCACAAAAGGAGAATCTCAGCACAGTCAACGAACTCCGTAGCATGGCCAGTTGCAAATGCGTGACTACCAGAATCCCACATACTATAAATACAGGGTGGGCAAAAAAAAAAAGGTGAGAACATCGCGTAAAACGTAATATAATTACACCAAAATTTGTTTAACTGTATCCATAATAGCTTACATTTTTTACTCATTTACTTAGTTATCTATTTAGCTATATGATGTCTTTATTTCGACAATTTGGTTTTTAATATGCCAATTGTTTACATCAGCAAGTTTAAATTTTTTTACCAAGAATGACAAAAATTACCGCGGAAGACCGTATTCTGAGTAAACTTTTGCGAATTGAAAAACAGTGGGGTGCTAGGAGAATGACCAATGAGTTTCCAAATAAAGCCTGGGGCATAGTTAGTGTCAGTCGGGCTATCAATAAAATTGACAACGACGGTACAACAGAACGCAAACCCGAAAGTGTTAGACCAAAATCTGACAGAACACAACAGAATATTGAGCGGGTGAGTGGGCTGATCTGCAGTCAAGATGATGATCCTCACAGTCACAAAAGTCCGCGGGAAATAGAAAGAGAAACTGGTATACCACGGTCATCGGTTCGACGTATTGTTAAGCAAGATGTACAGCTCAAAACGTACAAGCGTGTGATGTGATCTGGCAGAAAAAAAAAAAAATTGTGTTGCGTATCCCTTTCGGGACGTTGCAGTCAACACCAGCATTTTCAGCTGCTGTTGATGTACTAGGCAAGTGTTACGTTCAGTAGTTTGCCATTGCTTTCTGAACGACCGGTCCCTATACCTTTTTCGAAAAAACCAGCACCGCCGTGTTTCGAACCGGGTATACGGGCTCACCAACCGCGTTCGCAAGCCCTTAGCCACAGTCTGGCAGAAGCTCAATGAAAATGTGAAGCTGAAACGCTCGCAATGCAGTCGGCAGCTACTTGAGCGGTGTCCTAATGAGAGAAGTGTACGAAGCATCTGGTTTACAGACGAAAAGATATTCATCGTTGTCACTCCAGGTAATTCTCAAAATGACTGTGTTTATTCCGTTGAAACAAAGAAAATGCAAGTTCAGGAAAGTCGGCTTATACGAGAACGTGACATTTCAGCCGCGGTATCATGGTATCAGTTGGTGTGTCTCGAATGGGGAAAACTAGTATTGCGTTCGTTGAACCAGGCGCCAAACTAAACAGTGAATACTATTGTGAACATGTCCTGAGACAAGGTTTGCTGCCTGTAATTCAGACGGAGCCCATCTCACACAGCCAGAAATACGAACAACCTTCTTCGTCAGAAGAATGTTAACTTCATCGAACCAGACATGTGGCCACCGAACAGTCCTGATTTAAACCCAGTAGATTGTGCCTTATAGGGTGCTTTGCAAGAAAAAGTCTACCTTCGGCAAAAATTTACCACAGTTGAGCAGCTCAAGTTGGCAATAATTGAAGAATGGAGAAATCTGGGGCAGCGTTTTATTGACAGTAACATAAACGAGTGGCATCGACGCTTAGAAAAACTCGTTGAGAAGTAAGGAGGACACATTGAGCATGATTTCTGATTGGCTAAATACTTTGCAAACAAAATTACACGAAACAATATAATTAATTGAATTATATTTTTTAATAACTCGCATGCTACGAGGATAAGTTAATAAGTAAGTCACAAATGGCTGTCGAAAAATAACTAAAGACGATAACAACTTGAAACCAGTTTATTTTTATACATACCCTTTATTTCTCAACTTAATTTCCACCAACATTGATGCACTTATCCCATCGTTTTATCAGTCCTCCCAAACCGGCTGCATAGAACTGCGTGCTTTGTTTTCATTTACCTGCCATTCCACATAACTGTGTGACTTACTTATTGACGTACCCTTGTAACTTTTTCTATCCAGCTATGTACCGCTTTACGGGACACACATTTGTCAGCATAAACAGGAAACTCACCTTGGCGGGAGACATTTCACGAATGACGCTGCAGTTGAATGTGAAATGAAAACGTCCTTTACAAAACAGAGCACGCAGTTCTATGCAACAGGTGTAGGAGGACTGATAAAACGATGGGATAAGAGCATCAATATTGGTGGAAATTATGTTTTAAAAATAAAGGGACAATGTATGTATAAAAGTAAACTAGTTTCAAGTTGTTATCACCTTTAGTTATCTTTCTACAGCCATCTGTGACTTACTTATTAACTTACCCTCGT
Source organism: Cepaea nemoralis (assembly GCA_014155875.1). Lineage (NCBI taxonomy): Eukaryota > Metazoa > Mollusca > Gastropoda > Stylommatophora > Helicidae > Cepaea > Cepaea nemoralis. Next base: position 418,864 of record JACEFZ010009833.1, on the reverse strand, counting down.
ACACGATGTTCTCACTTATTTTTGACCCACCCTGTATTCTTTCTCTGGGTAACATTTTTAATTACAAAATATATATAGTGGGTCCGCTCTTTTGTAATTCCAACTGTCGAGAGATTTTAAACGTTCATACGGGTCATTTGAGTTTTTTCGCCCATGTCCAAGAAGACTAGTCGTCCGATGTACTGCCGCAGAATCAATGGAGCAATCCCATTCTTTGGTTTTAACTGACGACTAACTGTCACTTTCTTTGTTCCCTGAAAACACCTCACTGATTTCGAATCTTCGTTATGGAGAGACTTACTACCGAAGTTGTGAAATATAACAACCAACTTCAAAGGGTTTGCAAGGTTACAAGTCAAGGCAAGACTATCGGTTTCATTGCATCGGGTTTTATCCCATACAGCCCGGTCTCTCACCACAGAGCAGCTAACTGTCTGCCAAAATCGTCGCACAGAGCATGAAACGGCAACGACCACCACGGGTCTCTCAAACAACTGCACCCAAGAACCGGAAACGAACCCACGACCTTATGAGTACGAAGCAGTTGGCTCAACCACTTGGTGCAATCTAATACTGGTCATTATCAGGAGGTGTGTGCATATTTGTTCTCGCGTATGTATGATTTCATTTTTGGTTTGTATGATCATTAACAAGTTCAATCCTCAAGTATCACTTGGTTGTTCATTAAAGCAAAACTGGTGATGTCCTATTTCCGTAATAATACTGAACAGGTTTAAACCAACACACAACAAACATACCCACGACGTAGACTTATGTCATCAATAAATCACGTATGAAGTAATTCAGTGCTAAACAAACTAGGTGTGGACCAGACATGGTACACGATCAAATGAACAAGTATTAGAAGGTTTCGTTCTCTGAGCATTGACATTGCAGAATGATACACGAAACAATACAGATAACACCACGACCCTAGGTGTGGCAATATATCGTCCTTCTGTCCAAATGGAAGGTCACATTTGGCAATAATTATTAATATTGCAATATATTATCCTTCGGCACTTGATCGCTTAAAAGGCACTGACAATTCAAAAAAGCGTGAGGAGGAACGTCTACGAATGTTGAATGAACAATCTCATTACAAATTTGACATCACTTCTGAAGATATTTCTTCGCACTCATCGACTTCTTCAATTGTACCGTTACTTGTTTCTTGAATCACCGTTTTATCATTGCTGTGTCCATTAACATTAAAAACAATGCCTTCCGTATTATCCTTTTCGTTTTCTCGTGAATCTTTATATTCTGCGTTCATCCTGTAATTACCTATTCCCATAAGTCTATCTCCAAACTGAAAATCGTCAAAACTAGAAAAGCATTTCAAACTTCCTAGAGTATGCAGATTGGAGAACCCATTAACCGATTTATCTCGGTGTTTCTCTCTGCGGATCGTTGATCTCGTATGATTGTAGTACATTATGAAGTTATTCACCAAAACTGGAACCGTGAAGCCGATCATCAGTACACCGGAAATTCCGGTAGCCGTACCAATGAGGTATCCCCAGTTGGTGACTGGGTACATGTCGCCATAACCCACTGTTGTCATAGTGATAACTGCCCACCAAAAGCACTTGGGTATGCTAGAAAATTGCTCCTGAACTCGGCTCTCTGCGAAGTAAATGAGGGACGAAAATACCAGCATTCCAACGAAGACGAACAGGAGAAGCAGTAGGAGATCCTGTGGAAAATCAAAACATAAATCTGTCATTACTGCCTGTAGTACCTTGGGGTATAAGACAGGGGATCTTGAGACTAAGGAATTAAGACGGCCTGGCCAATGCAGTCTCAGCAAAGTGTGCAAGTTAGTTTTTCTTTTTTGACCCGACAGAAAGAAAAAAAAATTCATCACCTTACCGAGTATTCAAACCCTCTCTCTGGATTGAAAGTGCGGTGTTCTTGGCGCTCGGCCAGACGCTCTTAAATCCTCATCAAAACATAAATAGTTATAAATAAAGACTGGCAAATACAGACAAACAAGGGCAAACAAAAATACGGGCAAACAAACATACTTAACTGACAACCTAATTATCGTATTAAAAAACCCATCGTATAAAATGGGTCATGGATCATTAGCATGTAGACCTCTGAAGTCGGAATGGGTTCGCCTGATGACGATGGTAAGAGGGAAAGCTAATCCACACGCAAAAATAAGTCCACCTCACTAGAAATAGTAGCGCGTGTATTGACTACGCTTGAGTTCAAAGCGAGGGAGCGTTAAATAAAAAAAAAAAAAAACTCAGCATGTAGCAGAACGTCACTTTCATAACGGTCCTCAAGATAGACTCTCGATCTTTCGCCAGTTCATCCGCCTTGTGTATTTTAATGCCTATGCATTCTTTAATCTCCCGTGTCCATTTTGGTGTCAGTCGATCCATGATTCTTCTTCCAGAAGCCATGACTAACATGACTGCTCTTTCTAGGTAACTATGAAGTTTAACACGAACAAATCTGGCTGTGGGGTTACAACACTTTCTCCGTAATCCCGTTTGTCACGCAGAGTCTCGTCGCGGGAGCGAGCTGGGAGCGGTTCGTCCCCCGCTGGTGACTTGCGGGACACTGAGCCGGCCGCTCAGAAAGCAATGGCAAACTACTGGGCGTAATCTTGCCAAGAAATCAACATACAGCTGAAAGATGCTCGTGTTGACTGCGAGGTTCTGTAAAGGATATGCTAAAAAAAAAAAAAAAAGACACGTTTATTAGCACGTTTTCTTCGATGTTCAGAACTTGTGGTATGACATGATGTTTTCTTCTTCTTGATCCACGGTATAGTAAGAACACTTTTCTTGCATCATCAGCTCAACCCGCAGCCCCAGATGTGGGTAGTACAGGTGCATGAAGGTTGCATCAGCAATCGGAGTCATGCACTGCTCTCTGTCAGCAGCAATGACTTACGTATATAAATACTGGCTGAATGGATAAGAACGCGTATTCTTAAACAGCCGAGTTAAGGGGTTTAACCCCTACACCGGACAGCTGGACTAAAAAAAAATGTTGACCTCTCGTCCCTTGACTTGGGGACATAAATTACAAGTACCTCTGTAGTCGGAGTGGGTTCACTTGATGGCGAGAGGCATTTTTATTAGGGAAAGCTAATCCACATGCAAAATTCAGTTCTGTGCCACTAGAAATAGTAATGCGCATGGAGTTCATAGCGTGCGAGAGCAAAAAAAAAAAAAAACTATATCCAGTCAAATCGTTGCTATTATCAGGCTTGGATTTTTCTGCTTTCTTCTTTCATCGTTTGCTCTCAACTGTTCCCTGGAGGATTGTCTTTGAGACGGTGTCATGACATGTGACATGACTCATCCAGTCAAGCTTTCGAAGTTTAGCAAGTGACATAGATGATTATTTATGGCCATAAAAACAGGTTCGTTATAACATTTCAGTACGCTCTTTCTGACATTCTGCGATAGTGATTGATTACATAAGCTACTTTTAATGTCATGAAATGCAGCTTTTGCTTGGTTTATACTGCTCTTAACCTCCAACACGCATCTTTCATTCGATGTTATAATTGTTCCATAAATAATTGCATTTGTTGACTTGATTAAGTATTTCCCCTTCTGTTGCTATATCAAATCTTGATGTTTTCTTTTTGATATAACCATTGTTTCTGTTTTCTTGCTATTTAGATAAGATACTTTAATTACCGTGTAAAGCATAAATATCCACTAACCTCCCAAATGCTAGGGTTGCATGCGACGTCTTGTAAAGGACATAAAGTTACATTTTTAAATGCTTAACGTATGCTGTTTATATTAGAATCCCCAACTAGTACTACCTGTATTTCACTATCTTTGATCTTCTCATTATTATTTCGTTATAGAGAGAAAGGAGATCCGGTCTCTACCATAGACAATTGCTTTGTCCTTTTATACTATGTGAGCAGAATTTTCCTAAAGCATTTGTATTCAAAATCATGGCTTCAAAAACCTTTTCTTGTATACATTTCAGACAAAGAAGGGCGGCGAAGAAGGATATCGGTCCCGTCATTTCATTATGCATTCAGTATGGAAGCCCAACACATTTTAATACACGACAGTGTGTGCCAAATGGTCGCATATACATGTCCGTTTATCAATACTGTTCAATCCGCACTGAGGCGGATTTTAAAATTTAACCGGCGCTGCCAGTTCTATCCAGTCTAAAATGAGTACCAGAAAATTCTTGGGAAATAAAAGAGGATGACTTGATATTGAGCACATCACCCATTGGATGCCGATTTGTCTATACAATTATGGGGCTAGCATTTGTATCCAATGATGAGCACGCATAGAGTTGAAATCGTGGTGGAGTTGCAGTTAGGAAATTTTGTATACCAACAAGCGATCATATGATCAATTGTGGAAAAGACTTATGTTCTCTTACACCGTAGACGGATAACAAGAGCAATGAAGATATCTTGAAAGAAGTTAACCCACAAAGAGAACTGGTTACTCGTATCAGAAGAAGACAGTCCACATTCTTTGGGCATGTCATGAGATGAGGAAAGCTGAAGTATGCTGTCACAACGGGACGATTGGAGGGAAAGACAGGCAAGGGAAGACCAAGAGAGAACATGCTGGGCGGACTGACGTCTTGGCATTGAGGAACATCGGTATCAGGAATGATTGGCTACACGAGAGATAGACGGCTGTGGACAGACATAATCACCAAAGCCACACAACATGGGCTATCAGAAGAAGAAGGTGTGTTGTTACTACAGTTGTTTTCCTAATTCTTTTTCTTAATCTTATGGAATTCACCTTATTGTTCATACCAACTAAATAATGATAAGAAGTAATGAGTGTGGCAAGTTTAATTACATTTATCCTCAAGCACACTTCACAGGTTTATACAACCTTGTTCGACCAGCAGTGATCTTGTTCGTGTTCACCGATTATTTAATTCGAGCCTAATTATTTATGCCTGCGTTTGTTTTGTAGACTGGAGAGGTCGGTATATTGAATTATTGCCCGTTTGAAGAGACTGGTATAAACGTAGATCATGCCCATGTCTCGTGGCGAGAGGGTTTGGACATACCGACACCAATGTACATACAAAGAGAGAGAGAGAGAGAGAGAGAGAGAGAGAGAGAGAGAGAGAGAGAGAGAGAGAGAGAGAGAGAGAGAGAGAGAGAAGTTGGGAGAGTGACACAGTTGGGCGAGTGAACGAGATGGAAGAGTGACAGGGATGGGAGAGTGAATGATATGGGAGAGCGACAGATGGGAGAGTAAATGAGATAGGAGATTGACAGAGATGGGAGAGTGAATGATATGGGAAAGTGACAGAGATGGGAGAGTGACAGAGATAGGAAAGTGGTAAATATGGGAGAGAAAAGAGATAGGAGAGTGACAGAGATGTGAGAGTAAAAGAGATGGGAGAGTGAAAGATATGGGAGAGTGAAAGAGATGGGTGAAGGACAGAGATGGGAGAAGGACAGAGATGGGAGAGTGAAAATGATGGGAGAGTGAAAGAGATGGGATAGTGAAAGAGATGGAAGAGTGACAGAGATGGGAGAGTGACAGGAATGAGAGAGTGAAAGACATGGGAGAGTGAAAGATATGGGAGAGTGACAGAGATTGGAGAGTGAAAGAGATGGGAAAGTGAAAGAGATGGGAGAGTGACATAGATGGGAGAATGACAGAGATGGTAGAGTAACAGAGATGGGAGAGTGAAAGAGAAAGGAGACTGACAGAAATGGAAGAGTGAAAGAGATGGGAGAGTGAAAGAGATGGGAGAGTGACAGAAATAGAAGAGTGACAGAAATGGGAGAGTGAAAGAAAAGGGAAAATGACAGAGATGGGAGAGTGACAGAGATGGGAAAGTGAAAGAGATGGGATAGTGACAGAGATAGGACAGTGAAAGAGACGGGAGAGCAACGGGGATGGCAGAGTGAAAGAGATGGGAGAGTGATAGAGATGAAAGAGTGACAAATATGGGAGAGTGACATAGATTGGAAAGTGACAGATATGGGAGTGTGAAAGAGATGGAAGAGTGACAGAGATCAGAGAGTGACAGAGATGGAAGGGTGAAAGAGATGGGAGAGTGAAAGAGATGGGAGAATGACAGAGATGAAAGTGTAACAGAGATGGGAGAGTGACAGATTTGCAAGTGACAGAGATGGAAGAGTGAAAGAGATGGGAGAATGACATAAATGGGAGAGTGAAAGACATAGGAGAGTGACTGAGATGGGGGAGTGAAAGACACGGGAGAGTGACAGAGATGGGAGATGACAGAGATGGGAGAGTGACAGAGATGGAAGAGTGAAAGACATGCGAGAGTGACAGAGACGGGAGAGTCACAGCGATGGGAGTGTGACAGAGATGGGAGAGTGACAGAAACGGAAGAGTAGAGATGGTAGAGTAACAGAGATGGGACAATAACAGAGATGGAAGAGTGAAAGAGATGGGAGTGTGAAAGAGATGGGAGAGTGACAGAGATGGGAGAGTGAAAGAGATGGAAGGGTGAAAGAGATGGGAGAGTGAAAGAGATGGGAGAATGACAGAGATGAAAGTGTAACAGAGATGGGAGAGTGACAGATTTGCAAGTGACAGAGATGGAAGAGTGAAAGAGATGGGAGAATGACATAAATGGGAGAGTGAAAGACATAGGAGAGTGACTGAGATGGGGGAGTGAAAGACACGAGAGAGTGACAGAGATGGGAGATGACAGAGATGGGAGAGTGACAGAGATGGAAGAGTGAAAGACATGCGAGAGTGACAGAGACGGGAGAGTCACAGCGATGGGAGTGTGACAGAGATGGGAGAGTGACAGAAACGGAAGAGTAGAGATGGTAGAGTAACAGAGATGGGACAATAACAGAGATGGAAGAGTGAAATAGATGGGAGTGTGAAAGAGATGGGAGAGTGACAGAGATGGGAGAGTGAAAGAGATGGGAGAGTGAAAGAGATGGGACAGTGACAGAGATGGGAGAGTGAAATACATGGGAGAGTGAAAGCTATGGGAGATTGACAGAGATGGGAGAGTGACAGAGTACTGAGAATGAAAGAGATGGGAGAGTGACAGATGGGAGAGTGAACGAGACGGGAGAGTGAAAGAGACTGGAGAGCGACAATGATGGGTGAGTGAAAGAGATGGGATAGTGACAGAGATGGGAGAATGAAAGAAATGGGAGAGTAAAAGACATGGGAGAGTGAAAGAGATGGGAGAGTGACATAGATGGGAGAGTGAAAGACATGGGAGAGTGAAAGAGATGGGAGAGTGACAGAGATGGGAGAGTGACAGAGATGGGAGAGTGAAAGAGATGAGAGAGTGAATAAGGTGGGATAGTGAAAGAGATGTGAAAGTTACAGAGATGGGAGAGTGGAAGACATGGGACAGTGAAAGAGATGGGAGAGTGAAAGAGATGGGAGAGTGAAAGAGATGCGAGAGTGACAGAGATTGGAGAGTGAAAGAGATGGGAGAGTGAAAGAGATGGGAGAGTGAAAGAGATAGGAGAGTGAAAGAGATGGGAGAGTGAAAGAGATGGGAGAGTGGCAGAGATGGGAAAGTGACAGAGATAAGAGAATGACAGAGATGGGAGAATGACAGAAATGGGAGAGTGACAGAGATGGGAAAGTGACAGCGATGGGAGAGTAACAGAGATTGGAAAGTGACAGAAATGGGAGAGTGACAGAGATGGACGAGTAACAGAGATGGGAAAGTGACAGAGATGGGAGAGTAACAGAGATGGGAAAGTGACAGAGATGGGAGAGTGACAGTGATGGGAGAGTGACAGAGATGTGTGAGCGATAGATGAACAGAGAGACGGGCGATTGGTTGATTGGTTGATTGGTTTCAAATCCTCTGCAAGACTATGGGTTTTGGTGAAGCCTTCAAAGAGGTGTTGTACAGTTTTCCTGTTGGCACGGTCGCTTTACCTTGTTTCTGTTAAATAAATCTCATTAGCTGCATAGCGTCAATGTCCAACGCACCCCTGTCCAACTCTATCAAGTTTCACTTCTCATACGATACATCTGGCTGGACACAATGAACACATCATCAATTGTCCTGCTAATCTTGGCCTATGTTCCAGACCAATCGTCGGCGTCTGTGGCTGGGTGTAGCGAACGCAGTTTCACAATCTTGGCATACCTGGGTCGAAGCCAGCGGCAGATGATTTGGGAGCAGACTGCTTTTCATTGATGTTCACAGTGATATGAGCGTCGGTCATTCAGAAAGCAATGGCAATTTACTAAACGTAACATTGTTTAGAAATTCACAAAAGGCCAGGTAAACACGGGATTTGGTTGCGACGTCCTAGAAAAGACATGAAACTAATTAAAAAACCGAGCCATTCAGTGTGACAGATAACGAGCAAGCCGATCGGTTGGCAGACCGGCGGTGACAGGGGAGGGAAGGACAATACATGGCCCAGACAACATCAACGCCATGCAACACGCAGGACGGACATACGACTTTAAAAACACTTAAGAATCTGCATACTTGTCCAAAATAATGGGGATAGGAGTGAGGGGTGGAGCTGCCAGACATACACATTTTGTCAAGGGCACAAGGCATTTGATCAGCCAATACAGAATTGGTGTGATGATTTGTTGTACACTGGCGGGAATTTAAAGTAGGAGATCGAAGCATCTATGAACCTGTCTGACGTGTGATGGCAACGATCGGCACTAATCACCAGTACCCATTTCAAACATTCAAACACAACATCCCGTATATCTGACAGCAGTGATACACTTTCGTGCAAGAGGTGGAGTGGCTTGGAGACAACACTATATCTGCTATATACATGACTTAATTCATGGCGTCGATTGTATGGATGTTTGCGAAAGAAGAACATTATCTTCTTCTTATAGTATTTGCCGCGTGGCGTTGGTGATTGTCTGTCCACAGTCTTCTCTCTTGCACTGCCATTAACTTCTGATACGGATTTTCCCCCATGTCATGATGTCAAACTGTCCTGCATCTTCTCTATTGGCTGATTCTCCTCCTCTCCGACTTTCCCATTGTGACGACATACTCCAACTTCCACCTTCTCATGACATGCCCAAAGAATATGGATCGTATTCTGCTGATCTGAGTAACCAGTTCTCTTTGTGTGTTAACTTCCTCCAAGATACTTTCATTTACCAAAACCCCATCCTGCATGAAAAGGCCTTCAATCAATCAATCAATCAATCAATCATGTGCCATGCCGGAAAGCGTGGGCGGTCATGATTCGCCTTCACGCATTGTATTAATATTTTCCTTGTGTGATCTATGTGGGGTTTGCGATACTGAAGTAACTGTAGCACATGTTTAGATACCCGTGTTCAATTAAAACTATCCTTAACCAAAAACCAATAACTTAACTGTGCTGAAATGTAGATCAAACGCGCCACTGATAGGAAGGAGCCCCCGAGTGGGAGGTGCAGTGTGTACATAACCACTACACGACATAGGAGCAGTCCCGAGGAGTTTGTAGGAGGACCTAGTTTCTGCGGTTTACAAGGGTGCGATGACCTGGAACTTGAATATTATTAAGAGCAGCCACGGATGTAACAAGCGCCTTGATGAAGCGAAGAGGGGCAGGTGTGGTTAGGCTGGCTAGCCAGGAATGCCTAGACCAGTGTTTCCAATCCTTTTTTGTGCCATGCCCCACTTAAGCCTTTCTAAAATTCATATTGCCCCCCTCCCCCGCCCCACGCCCCCCCCCTCAACATATAAATTAATTTTAATATTCAAAAATTGAAATGTTCACTAAAGAAACTTGAATGATAAGTTTTAGGAAGAAATCACTAGGTAATTATTGAGCAAACACAGTAAGTAAATTTTCAAAACATATAATGGAGAACTGAAATTCAAGTACAAAATAATTTTAATGAAAGATTTTTCTATATTATTTTAATTATTAGTAATTATTTATTATTTAAATTTAGTGAGATCCTTGCGCTTGATGCTTGCTGCAAAGAGATCTTATGTCAGGTTCCAATTTAGTTAACTTCAGTCTCAAATCTCCCCGTTTTGTTATATTCAGCCGATTTCTTCCATTTTCGAATTGCCCCCCTTAACAGTCAAATTGCCCCCCTGTGGGGCGTGGGCCCCACGTTGGGAAACACTGGCCTAGACTGTACAGAAAACACGCAAAAATAGTGATCATCATCATCTTCGAGTGCCTTGCCGACTGGCATGAGCGTTAATGATCTTGCGATCTACAATTCATGTATCAATTCTTGTTCTGACACTCTTCCGTGATATGACACAAGACTCAAGAAATGTTTCTTTCTGTCCACCCCTATCCTTCTCCTCGTTACTATTTACAGTTGCCACAATATGTTCGAAATAAGATGATTGCATCTCAGAGACAAATAACAATACAATAACGAAAAATGATTGCGAAACTAAATCCTGGATATCAAGATAAAAAATTAAAAAACACTAGAGGCCACATCGTCCGTTAGTTACTGGGTCCTGTAAAAGAAGCAAAGAATAGTAACACTGTATTCTATCATTCATGCGGTAAGGGTTGTGTTTAGGGTGGGCTACCCTATTGCGATGAAAAATTCAGCCACTGAATCCAATCAACCATGAACAAGTCACATAAAGAATAAAAAAAAGAATAACAAGAGGAATGGAATCGCTTCTAGAAGATCTATGATGATTTGCGGAGAAATCCGCAAGGAGTCCAGAGCGCTGGATAACTTCCTTTTATATGTGTATGAATTTGGAAAGACAGCATACGTGGTAGAAGAAATGAAATATTATTAGAGTAGCATTTTGGGATTATGCGAAACACAGTGAAATTGATAAACATATTTTAAGCACAGGTGAAACAGTGCTATTCTCATGACATGCAGAGGAAAATGCCAAAGTGAAGGAGTGGCCTGGTGTTATCTAAAGAGGCAGAGAAAGCATGAACAGAGTGGGAAGCAGTGAGTTCTAGAATAATAAAAACGTCTGATAAAACTACACAAAGAAAATAAAAATAAATCTGATCCAACGTTAGCTACAAACAAATGATACAAATGAATGGGTTGAAGGAAAATTTTACATGAACTTTTAAAGCATAATAGGTAATCAAAAAATTGGTAATATCAAAATTCTGAATTTTGACGTTAATGCTACGATAAAATCGGATAACACTGGTTATGAACAGACCATGAGAAAACGTAGAATGGGGTTAATGAATGAAAACGGAGAATTACTCATCACCTTATGCACTATGAATGAATATGTCATAGGCGGAAGTTTTTTTTCCCCTCACAAAAGAGTACATAAAGCAATATAAACATTAACAGACGACAAAACGGAACACCACATCGACGATATCTATATTAACAAAAAATGTAGATTACCTTTACATGACGTAAACGTTTTTAGAGTTGCAGATGTAGATTAGGACCACTATCTAATGATAAGTAAAATTAAATTGAAACTAAAGATATACAGGTCGACAGAGGGAGAAATTATGGGATGGGCTACTAAAGTGGCGTAGAATAAGCTCCCGGTTGAACGAATCAAGAAACAAAGAGGACAATTAACGTGATGGAACATTATTGCCTGCGCCACGCAGCATGAAACACGATAGTGATAAAACAGTTGTAAAAGACATTTTCTTACCATGACACTCGACTTCAGGGTATAAAAGAGAATCCACAGTCCGGGAATGTGCTTCATGAGCCTAAAAATTCGAAACACCCTCAGAACCTTCAGGAAGTCGATGACACTCATGACCCGTCTGTACTCAGCGTAAGACGTGCTGATAAGTCTGACCAACGCGTCGATGATATCTGGAACCAGGGCCACCATTTCAATGATGGTCATTGGTTTCGTGACAAATCGGCACTTTTCGGGCGAGACGATGAAGCGGCAGATGAGCTCCATGACAAAGTAGATGACACAAGCGTTGTCCAGATAGTAGAGGGCAGGGTGTGTCACTTTGTGAATCACTGTGGAGAGATAGAATAGGTTGTACTGTGTACGCACGGGAGTATGTACACGGGTTGTGTTGTGTAGCATGGGAATATGTACATAGGTTGTGTTGTGTACATTAGTTATATATATATATATATATATATATATATATATATATATATATATATATATATATATATATATATATATATATATATATATATATAATACATGGGAGTATTTATATACACTGTGATGTGTGCACATGGGCGTATATACACACACACACACACACACACACACACATATATATATATATATATATATATATATATATATATGTATATATATGTACATCTACATATATATGGGAGTATTGATATGGATTGTGATGTGTATACATGGGAGTATGTACATAGGCCGTATTTTCTACACATGGACGTGTGTATATGTATTGTGTTGTGTACACATTGCAGTAATTATATGTTGTATTATGTACATATCGAAGTACGTATATATGTTGTGTTGTGTACACATAGAAGTATGTACATATGTTATGCTGTGTACACATGGTAGTATTTATATATGTTGTGTACACATAGGGGTATGTACATAGATTATTCTGTGTACATATAGGAGTATGTGTTCAACACTTTGGGGTTTGCCCCTTGCCTACAAAGGCAGTGGTCAAAAGGCATGATCGTTTAGCCACATAAAATGGTTACCGTCTAAGTTTGAGAACATTCTGTAAATTATCGGGACAGAAAGTTGGCAAGAAAAGAATTGGTTATTCGTCCCTCATTATGCTGTGATCTAGTACAAGCATATGTGAAGATTTAATATTTCACATCCTTACAAAAGAATTCAGAATATATACCTATAGATGTAAATGCTTCTTAGTCATATGCATTCAAAATACACATTTTCTATAGCATGCAACTTATAATGCTGTCTACAAAGATTACAGCAAGGTGGAGTACCCTTTTAGCCCCCCCCCCTCCCACCCCACCCCAACAGTGTTACATGAAGCCATGGAAGCAGGTGGTGGATGGAGTATGAAAGCAGCCGACAGATTGTTCGTTTTAGTCTGCACTTTACAACGATAGGCAGATGATCTCACATGTAGAGACAATGGCTATGGTCATCGAATAGTACAGTCACTACCCAGAAGGAAAGCAATGGCAAACTACTTTCTATGAAACTTGTCAAGAAACCCTAACAACCATGAAAGAAAATATAAACTCGAAGCAGAGGGTTCGTAACCAGCATAAGGCGATTTGGAACCAGACCGCATTGATGTCGATGGTATGAGTGTCGCCATTCAGAAATCAATGGCAAACTGCTGAACATAAAATTGATTGGTCAATCACAACCAGCCAATAAATTCATTCATTCATTCATTCATTCATTCATTCATTCATTCAGTAGCATGTCCTTTGCAGAACCTCGCTCCCATAACAACCTTCCGGAAAACCTCTCGATCATAAGCAAGATGTCCCGCGTCCGATACACCCATCTGGAGATCATCCGCCACATCCTGCACCCATCCTCTCTTTGGCCTTCCTCTTCCTCTCTTCCCAGGCAATACCCCTCCATTATTGTTCTCTCCAAACTTTCGTGACGTTTCAAGTGACCAAAATATTTCAATTTTCTTTGTTTTATCGTCTTTAATAGCCAACCTTATTCAATATTCAACTCTTGAAGTATGGATGCATTTGTTATTTTCCTTATCTAAGATATAATTTGAACTCGTCTACAACATTTAAACTCAAAGGCATTTATGCGCTGTTAGGCGTGTTTAGTAAGTGTCCAGGTCTCACAGGCGTGTGTTGCAATGGGAAAGATTCATGCTCTCAAAAATCTAATTTTTATTATTCAATCTGACCAACTCCACAATTTATTTAGTTGTTTTAGTATTTGAAGAGCAATAGATATTCGTCTTTTCATTTCTTTCATTGTGTCACCATTGTTGGTAATCAATGACCCAAGATATTCGAAATTATCCACCACCTCCAATTTTTCTTAATTAACATATATTTCTTTCTCGATAGTATTTTATCTGTATACATTATCTTTGTTTTTCCTATGTTAAAATATAAGTTGGGATTTTCAGTTGCGTTGAGGTTATTAGGTTTTCTATACCATTCTGTGTTGTGGATAGCAATTCTGTATTATCAGCATAACAAATGCCTGGGTTAATTACAACATACTGTATGGGGGACACGCAACTTAACTAAACCAATCGTTTGAAATTAGCTAATTCTTTCTATACGTTTGTCAAGATGTGTTTGGTCTTGTTGAATTACAGACTACATCCCGTGACTATGAAATTAGATTGTTAGAGTAGTACAATTCTTCAGCCAAAATAAGTACTTCCGGGAGAAGTATTTCTAACTCCAAGTATTAATAATGCAAAGTGGCAGACAGGAATAATCACCACACAAATCTTACCAACAGCATTAAGCAGCTCCCTACCAAAAGAATGAAAAGCCCTTTGCATCCTTTTTAGATGTGCTATCGCGTAATGCAAAGAGTGAACCTGACAGAAAGCACAGATCAAACGAACAATTATTTCAAGATATAGGGAGAAAACACAAAAACTACCATTTTATTTTTTCAATTTTGCGCAAGCACCAATCAGTGCATGTTTGTAATTTATTTGTAATCGTTGTTGTTGTTCTCAATGTTTCTGATCCATACATCAGCACTGATTTAACGTTAAAATTGAATATTTTATATTTCGTGATAAGTTTAATGTTTGCTGACTTCCACAAATGTCCTAGTGTTATAAAATCCCCCGTAGCATTCTGTATTCACCCTTTTTGTCTAAAAAAAAAAAGAAACAAACAAACTAGAAAGCAATAGTCTGCATTGGCTTTGTGGCAATGTGAGACATGGGTGTTATCTATTGAAAATTCCCAAAGACAAAATCTAGGACAAACGATTGAGAGTTAGCTCACTAAACAAGTACATCTCCTATACGTGCTTGATCAGATGAAATCTGACTTACACTGAGTTGAGGGGAATTGAGGAGAACAGTTACGAGATTTGATCTGACGACTTCAACAACTGTCTGGTATACCTGATGATGATATGTCATTTACTTAATAACTGCCAATTGTATGTAGATTTTTTGGTATGCAATGACTTAAGATAAAAGGTATTCTGAAGGAATCGAAGCAATAGATAACGTGTTGTCAGAAGGCGTTTCCATTAGTATAAGTACTTCTATTATGTAGATTAATTAATTTAGTTTTATAATTTATAATCTATTATATATGACGCTTTGTATTATACAAGAATTAAATACTCTGTGTTATCTTTATGAAACCAAATAATTCCATCTCTCCAGGTTTTTTCTTTTCTCTCTCAGATTCCCATCTTCCTCACCCTGTCTTACAATTTTCTCTCTTATATCTTCTTCTTCTTCCCCTACTCCCTCCTCCTCCTCCTCTTCCTTCTTCTTCTTCTTCTTCTCCTGCCCTCTATCCCCAACTGGGACATAGGCGTGTAATCATCTCACTCCAATCTCCTCTATCTTTAGCTGTCACATGTAGCTCATTCCACGTTCTTCCCATATTGTTCATATCCGTTTCTACGTATTTTCACAATTAGATCTTTGGGTCTTCCTCTATTTATTTTGTCCTGTGGGTTCCAGACGAAGGCTTTTCCAGTTGTTCTATTCTCTAGTTTTCTCAGTGTATGTCCTATCCAGCTCAGCGTCTTTTCTTCACCTCTTGGCTCACTAGTATTTGTCTAGTTCTCTTCACGAGCTCCACACTGTTGATTTTTTCATACCATTTTATTCGTTCGATTTTGTGCAGGCAGCAATTAGTGTATATTTGTAGTTTATTTACAATCGTTGTCGTTGTTTTCCATGTTTCTGATCCCTGCAGCTGTACTGATTTAACGTTAGAATTGAACATTTTAAGATTTGTGCTAAGCTTAATTTCTGTTAACTTTCACAGATTTCCTATTGTTATGAAAGCCCCTCTAGCCTTTTTAATTCCCTGATATCGTTATCTGTTCCATAACATTTTGACAACATAGCTACCTAAGTAGGTGTATGATTATGTCTCTTGAAGTGGGATTTCTTCAAAAAGGTGGGGGGACTCCCCTTGGGCGAACAAGGGGGAACAGATTTTAATTTGCTTGATGTATTCTCATTTTGTATGTCTTTCCGCTAACCTAGTCGTTGTGACCTCCCATCTAGTATTGTTAGCTTATTCTACATCTGAATTCGTATGTGAGACAGGAGGGCAATGTCGTCAGCAAAGTCAAGATCACCGAGCCGCTTTGTCAGGGGATTCCATTGTGTTCCATTTCTGGCAGTGCTTGTTTTTGTCTTCATAATCCTGTCTATAATCGGCAAGAACACTAAGGGTGATAAGAGGCGTCACTGCTTTACTACTGTTTTTATCTCGAATGCCTCTGTTAGTTGCCCCTTATGGAGGGCTCTGCCCTTCATGGCGCTATATATTGCCTTTATTGAGTTAATGATTGAATGTGAAATTCCACAACGTTTCATCACTTTCTAAAGAGACTCCCTATCAATGCTATCAAAGGCATTTTCGAAGTCCACAAATCCAATATACAATGGTGAGCTCAGCTCAATGCTATGTTCTATTATTATGCGCAGTATAACTATCTGATCAGTGCAGGATCTATCTTGTGGGTAGCTGGTTGGTCTCTTCATCCTTTAGTATTTTGTCAGTGGCATCTCGTAATCACTCTAGAATGATCTTGATTAATATCTTCCCAGGAAGTGATATTAACATTATTTCTCTATAATTTTCACGCTCCTGTAGGTCCCCTTTTTTCGGCAGCTTCGCCCGATATCCTTCTCTTCAGCCTGATGGCATTTCTTCAGTTTCCCAAAATCTGCTAAATAATCTGTGCAGTAATTCAGTTGAGGCGGTTACGTTAGTTTTAATGGACTCTTCTGAGGTGCCACCTGGACAAACAGCTTTCCCATATTTCAGTAGTTTGATGTCTTTGCTAACCTCTTTGTTTGGACGATTTCTCGCAGTTAATACCCAGCTTCTCTCACGTTACCCTACTGGAGAAGGGGCTTAAAAGGTACCCCATCTTGCTCAGTCGTGGTCAGTAGGCTATATATGAGAATGCGGCGTCTTACTTCTCCCTTGATAGGGAATACGTCATACCCCACCACACAGTTAATAAATATTCTTTCGTTTACTAGTAGTTTAAATATTCATCAATAAGTTATTAAAGGACTCATTTACACGCCTCAAGGTGCATTTGGCATACGAGATCCATATTTCCATAGACCCAATCGACACAAGGTGGGCGAAGTGGTCGGTATCACGCCGATCGCCTTTACTTCCCGCGACATTTGATACCCACTTAGGCTGGGTCCACATAGAAGCCCAAGTCATTGTTAACTAATTCAGCACCAAAGAATAATACCGGGTGTTTTTTATTTTATTTTAACGACTGTGGGTTTTTCTTTGCAAATTTTGCCGTTCTAAGTGTTGTATTTACCTTTTATGTTGCATGAACTCCACAGAGGGTGAATACAAAACTTGGAACAGCAATATTTAAGAAAAGAAACCCACATCATCATCAGCATCAAGTGTCATGCCGACTAGTGTAGGAGTTCATGACTCTCCATATATCTCGATCGTTGGTTTTCTGGGTCAACTCCACTGTTGATATTCCTCCATGCCACCGTCTCAATCCATCCAGCATCAATTTTCTTGGTCTGCCTCTGCCTCTCTTCCCCTCGATCTTTCCAGTTGTCACGATGTAAATACAGAACTGGTGTGATGATTTGCTGTTCATTCATTCATTCATTCATTCAGTGATATGTCCTTTGCAGAACCTCGCTCCCATAACAACCTTCCAAAAAACTTCTCGGTCATGAGCAAGGTTTTCTTCGTCCTATACACCCATCTGCAACATCCTGCATCCATCTTATCTTTGACCTTCCTCTGTCTCTCTTCCCAGGCATATACCCCTCCATTATTGTTCTCTCCAAACTTTCATGACGTTTGAAGTGACCAAAATATTAAAAAAAAATTTGTTTTATCGTCTTTAGTAGCCAACCTTCTTCAATATTAAGCTCATGTCGTATAAATGCATTTGTTCTTTTCTGTATCCAAGATATTTTTAGAACCCGTCTATAACATTTATATTAAAAGGCAATTTTGCGCTGTTCAGCTTGTTAGTAAGTGTCCAGGTCTCACAGGTGTATTTTGCAATGGCAAAGATGCATGCTCTTAATTATCAAATTTTTGTAATTCTATCTGTCTCACGCCTCAATATATTCTGTTGTTTTATTTAGATTTGCAGTACACTGGCGGAAATTTAAAGAAACCCCACAAACATTAAAAATACACACTATATATCAATAAATGTGACCTCCCATTAGTAAGGTCACCGTGTTATTTGTTTTGTTTCGTGGTATCTTTCAATGTTCAGTGAATGGAAATTTACATTATAATATTTGTTCATTTAAATGTGTACCATGTCTAGTCTAAAGCTAGTTCGTGTTTGACGCTGAATCAGTAACAAATGATGCGAATCAAACTCAAGACCACTGGCGCACATGTAGCCAGCACGCTACAGCGGCTCGCAAATAACATTTACATAGCTTATAATTGTTCCGTCCAATTCAGTTGTCATTCGTGTACACCCTAATAAAATAAAATAGTTGCATGTTCTTCACAGGACGTAGCTGTCAACCTCAGCATTTTGGCTGTTCGTGATTCCTGGGCAAGTTTTACGTTCAGTAGTTTGCCATTGCTTTCTGAACGACTGGCCCCTATATCTTTTTCGAAAAAGGCCAGCACCGCTGTGTTTCAAACGCGGGTATACGGTATTACGAATCGCGCTCGCAACTTCTTCGCCACGGAGGCCTGTATACACTATATACATAAGTTATAATTGTTCCTATAGTCCTCACGCCCCATTCAGTTGTCATTCGTATATTCTCTATGCAAAGCTTATAATTGTTCCGATAATCCTTATATACTCTATCCCTTATGTCACTGTACCTATTTCGGTCTCCAAAACATTACCTTTCTCCGTAATCCCGTATACTCTCGTGAGTAACGTGACGACGGCGACAATCGGTAGCGGTTCTAACCTCGTCGGTAACTTAGGGGTATGTGAACTGGTCGCTCAGAAAGCAATGGCAAACTACTGAGCGTAATCTTGCCAAGAAATCAACAATCAGCTGAAAGATGCTGATGTTGACAGCGATGTCCTGTAAAGGATATGCAAACATTTTAAAACATTACCAGGGAGACATTACTCAGTAATCAAGAGACGCAATAAGGAGGGCTTATAATTCTTCCTATAATCCAGTGGTTCTCAACCGGTGGGGAATTCCCCCCCCCCCCCCCCCAGGGGGGAATTTCATGGTTTCCAGGTGGGGGGGGGGGGGGAATGAAGACCATTTCAAGATCGTGTTAATACAAGAACCGATTACTTGACATAGTTTTTCCCTTCATACTTTATAGTTATGTATGTTTCGTCCTTCTAAAATTCATTTTATAAAGTAAGTAGACCCACAAATCATGTTTTATGTGGATGTCTAGACTTGTTTTAGTATATGCTATTACATTTGCCTTCCACTTTTGCGTATACTGTGTAGATGTGAGGGGATTTTTAGATAGGAAATATGAAAAGGGGGGGGGGGATGACGTCCTGAAAATACGGTGAATGGGGGAACGGGCCAAATTTTTGATAGGAAGGGGGGGGGGGGGGGGGAGGGGAATGGCGTTCTGAAAATATGGTGAAGGGGGGAATGGGCCAAAAAAGGTTGAGAACCACTGCTATAATTCTTCCGCCCCATTCAGTTGTCATTCGTTTTCACTTTGTACGCTACAGTGGCTATCATATATCATTCACATAGCTTATAATTGTTCCTATAATAGGTACCTTTAGTGTATGGCTGTGCTGTTTCTTTCTCGATTGCTCCAGAGTCTGTGGACTCTGATACTTCTGCAACAGTTGCCGTTGAATAGAAAGATGTGATTTCGGTGACTGTCTCTGAAGATGCCGTTGTGTTGTGAACATGGTATGCTTCACTCACTTGAAACACCTCGTGAGTTTGGGCACAGAAGGAGAAGATGCTAACGAAGATGATCACAAGAGAGACGTAGGCGTAGATCTGTGGACAGATGTAGCAACATTTACATATCTATGTGTGTGCTTGTGTGTGTCTATGTGGGTGGTCTTTATACTTTATATCATCTTTCTGAAAAATAGTTTACTGCATATCCTTCAAAGGATGTCGCAGTCAATCCCAGGATTATTTTTTGGCTGTTTGTGATTTCTTATCAAGTTTACCTTCAGTGGTTTGCCATTGCTTTCTGAGCGACTGACACCCATGCCATTGAATGAAACCAGCGCACGGCAGTCTGCTTCCAAATCACCCGCAGCTGTGTTTCGAACGCGGTATGCAGGATTGCGAATTAATCCGTAACTCCTTCGTCACAGCCCCGATTATCATCGTTCTGTGTCTTGCAAAATAGGCAGAATGGTCTGGGTTCAACCCCCAACATTTGTAGGAATTATTTTCTGTCTACCATCACGTCTCCGTGGTCAGCCCAGCTTTGTATTATTTTTACCGGATACTTTTCAGAATTGTCTGGAGATTACTTACAGTAAATGTTGTGGTTGTGGAAACAATACACACACACTCATGCTTTCCTTAATGCGCCGGCTCAATACACATCTGATAATGATAACCCCTACTGCAGGCCAGGACATATATGTTTGGATTCCGATCCCATGTAGCTGCCCAAGGTGTCCTTTCCAAATGTAACATCACTTTCTACGCCACTTTTCTCCCCAGCAATTTGTGAAATACTATTTTGCAGAATGGTGATTCTGTAACTGTTCACTTGTAAAGAATCTCTGCCAGGTTCTGGCATTGGTTTTAGATCGCCATGTAACTAGTCCCCTGGTACATTGGCAGTCTGTATACTAACACTGTTCTTCACAACATAAATAATAAAACATATGGAAAGCTGCTCAGTACAGAATGAGTTAATATTTATTTCGTTGTCATACACCGGTCATTGAAAATTCTAACTGTAATTAACAAAGACAAGAACAAGAAAGACAAGAAAGCAAATCTAAAGTTAACGTCACCTTGTCCTTGTGGTGTAATGTGCTCTATGATTACGTCCATTTCCTTCTTCCGTGTGAACTACCCATCTGTGAGGTGTTCATCAAAGAGAAATAAACTCTTTAAAAATAAATTTAAAAAAAATAACGGACTCTTCCATGCTCTGTTGCTCGAGTCGTATTAGACACACTATCCTAACTGCTTATTCTTACAGACCTTCTAATTAGTCATTAGTCGTCGTTGCAACTTAACTGCAAAGTATCACCCCATATTGCTCCAGTGAATATCATAGAAATTGCTCATCACTGCCGCATGTGAAAAGTGAACCAGACAGCAGTTACGACAAACCAACATCTCGCACAGGCATATATGTATAAAGCCCCTGCCAGAATGCCAAGACAACAGCCCGCCACTAAAATTACAGTTCAAGGAAGTGGCAGTCACTAGAAAATCCAGCAGTTGCACACACATTATCCTTTGTCCTTACTTCTTTCTCATTGTCTTCTTTGGTCGCCAATCAATACCCATGTATTTATTAAACTCAACACTTTGATAGTCCAGGATTTCCCCCCGTGTTAGTTGATGTAATCAATTGTAATCACTCCATTCCCGAGCCATGTTACATTAGTTAGTTAGTCTTTCCTCTTGAGCCTAAGGCGGCGCATAGGGCAGAAGTCATGGCTCTCCATGTCCGGCGGTTCGCTGCTACCTGTTGTAGATCCTGGATGTTCACTTGGCCGTTGAATGAGCCTTCTCTGATGATGGTTCTACGCAGGGTCTCTCTTGGTCTTCCCTGTTTTCTTTTCCCTACTGGTGACCATAAGAGGGCTTGGTTGGGGAGTCGTGTCTTGTCCATTCTGAGTACATGGCCGATGTAGTTCCAACGGCGTTTTCTTATAAAATTGGATACAATATCTTGCTTAGTCTTGCCATGTTACATACTGGAAATAAATTGTGCTTGGTTCTTATTGTTAGAGCAGTCGGCACTCAGCTCAGTGCCATGAATACCACGACTGTCGACTTTACCTTCCTATAACACTTTCTGATAGCCATTTGATGAGATTGGGTCGTCCCTGAGCCATGTGGGACTGTAAGCAAATCTCAGTGTCAGGGGAAGATTTGAACCCAGGTCCACTTGGGCAGCAGTGTGCCACACAAACACACGCACACCACACACGCATACATACACACGCACACACATAAACACACACACACACACACACACACACACACACACCCAGCCTCCCCCTCCCATTTCCATACACACTGTTTTATTTCTGCAGTGTTTCACAAATGAACTTATTTCCACGACGGACTGGTATAATTAGCCTTACCTTTGCAGCATAAGATGATGCCGGGTCTGAGAAAAACCGCCAGCTTTTACTGAAGAACTTCCCACAGTGTGATGGGTTTTCCTTAACATAATAGTTCTCTCGCTGCACAGCAGTTTTCCTGTCGTCTTCAAGTTTTCTTAAAGCCTGTGTGAAAATGCGTTAGTTCACATTACACAAACATATTGAGCATATCACAAGAATTAGGGGAAGAGGGCCATGATGTGTAGACTATCCATGGGACAAGGTTGATGAAACATGTTAGTAGGACAATGGAACACAGGCTATAATGTAACATATACACAACGGAAACGAAAATACGATCAAACGAAAGTTAAAGACAGCAATGGGTAATTTGGAAAAGATATGAGACAATTGTTTAGCAAGAGATAGCTGCGCTTAGACTTCAAGGGAAGCTAAGCCGAAGGAGAAGAAGGAGAAAGAAAGAAAGAAAGAAAGAAAGAGACGAAGAAGAAGAAAACATGCAGAAGGAAGAGGAGTAGAAAGAATAGAAAGCCAAATTCGTTGGTGTGTTATCACCGCCGGCAAACATCAAAGAGCAGTCATGCTAATTATTCCCCTGTTTCTGTAATTATTCCTCGTGTGCGTACTTTCTATCTCCTCTATGACTTCGTCTGAAATTGGTTACACTGTATTAGGAGCATTCTTTTATCAGCAGTTGTATAACTTGCTACTCCATTATTCACAGATTAGTTTTTCATTGTGAATATTATTTCTAACCATACTCATTTCAAAGCTTCCACTATAGATGCCTGGCAGGAAAAGGCCTCGGATGTGGGATCCGACAGTACAAGTCTTCGGGTGGCAAGTCCGACAGTACAAGGCCTCGGTTGTGGGATCCGACAGTACAAGTCTTCGGGTGGCAAGTCCGACAGTACAAGGCCTCGGGTGTGGGATCCGACAGTACAAGTCTTCGGGTGGCAAGTCCGACAGTACAAGGCCTCGGGTGTCGAGCCCAACAGTAGAAGACCTCGGGACGCGAGCCCGACAGAAGACCTCGGGTGGCGAGTCCGACAGAAGACCTCGAGTGGCAAGTCCAACATAATGCCTCGAGTGGCGAGTCCGACAGAAGGATTTGGGAGACGAATTAGCAGAAGAAAGGCTCGAGTGGCTATCCGAGACATGAAGGTCTCGGGTGAAGAGCCGGACAGTCGAAGACCTCAGTTGTCAAGACTGACAGAAGGCACGCGGCTTCTCCACTGGCCATCAGGACAGTCTTGACTTAATATATTAAGATGGAGCAGAGAGAGTGTAAGGACAGGGCATCAATGTATCATCATCATCATCATCGTCATCATCATCATCTTCCACTTCTGCCGTCAAGCGTTGTGGGGAGGAATAATTTGCGTTCCAGCGCCCAATAGACGGCACTGGATAGTGTAATTTCGTGTGGTTGTACAATGTCTCTAATGTCGTCAATGTCAATCCATTTTCTTCTTGGACGTCCTCGTGGTCTCGTCGCAGATGATCTTTGATGTAAGGCCAATGATGGTAGTTGCCGATGATGCATTCTAACGACATGGCCAAACCACTTGATCTTCTGTCTTTCAATAAATGTGGCACAAGGTATTAATCCCACAGTCTGTCTGATAGTAGCATTTATTACTCGGTCTCGGATTGTTAAGTTGGCAGCTCTCCTCAGGCATCTCATTTCGCAGGTGTTGATTTTGCGAAGGTGTAATTTGGATAAAGTCCAGGTTTGAGATTCGTAGCATAGGGTTGGTGTGAATATGCTGTTTATTATCTGTTGTTTTGCGGACATGGGTGTGTTTGGATGTTTCAGTAAGGGTGATAGTTGATATGTAAGTGCACTAGCTTTTTGACATCTGATTTCAATTTCTCTGTCCAATCTGCCATCTTCTGTGATCATACTTCCAAGGTATTTGAATTCTTTAACTTGTTTCAGAGGTGTGTTATTTATCTGTATACTTAGTGGGCCTGGCGATCTGCTAACTTTCATTACTTCGGTTTTGGCTGTGTTTATACTCATATTGTATCAACGTATATGTGAAACAAAATACCGATAAATGATTACCTGGGTAATAAAGGCGGTGAGATGGTGACCCGATCTTATTGTGCCGTGACCTTGTATACATAAAAGCCCGATACTTCATATCCTACGCATCAATTGCCATTCGAAACCTTTACCACTTGTTTCAATAAGGCGTGTTCTATTGCCTGTGGTGTGTCCTATTGGATGTGGTGTGTCCTATTGCCTGTGGTGTGTCCCTTTGCCTGTGGTGTGTCCTATTGCCTGTGATGTATCTCATACACTGTATGTAATGTGCCCTATTGACTGTGATGTGTCCTACTGACTAAGATGTGTCCTATTCACCGTGATGTGTTCTATTTACTGTGATGTATCACATTGACTGTGATGTGTCTAATTGACTGTGGTGTGCCCCTAATGACTAAGATGTGTCCTATTCACCGTGATGTGTCCTATTGACTGGTGTGTCCTATTGACTGGTGTGTCCTATTGACTGGTGTGTCCTATTGACTGAGATGTATCTCATTGAATGTGATGTGTCCTATTGACAGTGATGTGTCCTACTGACTGTGATGTGTCCTATTCACCGCGATGTGTCCTATTGACAGTGATGTGTCCTACTGACTGTGATGTGTCCTATTCACCGTGATGTGTCCTATTGACTGGTGTGTCATATTGACTGAGATGTATCTCATTGACTGTGATGTGTTTCATTGAATGTGACGTGTCCTATTGACTGTGATGTGTCCTACTGACTAAGATGTGTCCTATTCACCGTGATGTGTCCTATTGACTGGTGTGTCATATTGACTGAGATGTATCTCATTGACTGTGATGTGTTTCATTGAATGTGATGTGTCCTATTGACTGTGATGTGTCCTACTGACTAAGATGTGTCCTATTCACCGTGATGTGTCCTATTGACTGGTGTGTCATATTGACTGAGATGTATCTCATTGACTGTGATGTGTCCTACTGACTAAGATGTGTCCTATTGACTGTGATGTGTCCTATTGACTGTGATGTGTCCTACTGACTAAGATGTGTCCTATTCACCGTGATGTGTCCTATTGACTGGTGTGTCATATTGACTGAGATGTATCTCATTGACTGTGATGTGTTTCATTGAATGTGACGTGTCCTATTGACTGTGATGTGTCCTACTGACTAAGATGTGTCCTATTCACCGTGATGTGTCCTATTGACCGTAGTGTGTCTCACTGACCGTGGTGTATCTCGCTGACTGTGATGTTCCCCTAATGACTGAGATGTGTCATATTCACTGTGCCTATTCACTATTGACTGTGAAGTGTTTCATTCACCGTGATGTGTCCCTATTAACTGTGTCCAATTACCCGTGATGTGAGCCATCACCCCAGTGATGTTTCCATGGCCTATTATACGTCTTAATCCCCTTACATTTAGATTTTAACTGCCTTCTACCTATTTACTATTGTTGTGTAGAATATTATATTGCCAGTTTAAACACATTTACCATTATTTTGTTTCATTTATAGAATGTAGGATTTATTTTGAAGCCTGATTGTCGTTTATACTCCCCTATTCATGAATAGTTTTTACTAACTCCAAATCATTGTAGCTGTTTTGTGTTGTAAAATTATACCTGCTCCGTCATTTGTATGACTATTTTCAGAAGTTTCACATCCACTACATTCCGTGGAGCATTGTTTACACACATACAAGTAAGATATTGTCTATCCCCATGCGTTACTTAATAAATACATGATCTGTAAGGCAATATGCTCCAGCCCTGCTTTGTCCTACGATTATTTCCTTGTAATAAGTCTGTAATCAGTTTGACTATGAACATTCTTTCCCTGGGATTTTGATGACAATAATCATCAGGTTACCTATAATCATGTCACGTGATAGTGTCAGATCTATTAATCGATCACGATTTCTCATTAATGTTATCTGTATTGTGCAATTTTTATATTGTACATTTGTGCATTGAATATGTCAAATACAATTGTTTACGTAACATGACTGACACAGGCGCGTTTGTGTGCACAACTTATTGTATCAAAATGCGCCAATAATTCTTCCACACACAGTGCGGTTTGTGCGTATCCGTGTTTAATACTGATTTCAACTGTTTGAAATTAATTTTACCAATAGTATTCTATTCGATATTATCTAACGTAACATTAACTATCGCCATTGCTCTCTGTTGGTGTAAAATTATAAATCTATCTTTTTAAATATTCATTTATTTTCTGGGTAATAGTCGGTTAGTCAACAGATCATCTCATTGCACATCGTACTATTTATTATTCCATGTGTTCAATACCTCTCTTTATTATCCCCCCTCAACGTATAGCTACTGATGACAACGTTCTCTGTTGGTTGACTATTCTTGTTCACACAGGCACCCACACACACACACACACACACACACACACACACACACACACACACACACACACACACACACACACACACACACACACACACACACACGACATATAACACACACACATGACATATAACACACACACACACACACACACATATATATATATATATATATATATATATATATATATATATATATATATATATATATATATATATATATATATATATATATATATATAAACTGGGGAACCTTTTGAGGGCACTAAGACAGTTCTTAAACAAACACCCATGTATTTTTTGTCGCTCATAGAAGTAGGACAAAGAAGAACAGACCTGGACGAAATAGACAACATAAAAATTAAATGCTATAATGAGCGACGGGAATTCGAACCTCCACATCCAAATGACGACAGCGCCTCAATGCAGGAACAAGTGTACTTCTATGCATGACCAACTAGACACCCTTAAAAAAAAAGGTGTCATCTAACAGATTTCGGGATCGTCCTATACTTTGGTACATAAGATGTCTGCAAGCGGGGCATGATTGATACAGGCATTGATGTTGCACCTTGGCAGCAAGTCGCCGCTGATCGCGTTGCATGGAGGGAAAAGATCAGGAATGGAATAAAGACAAAGGAGAAAATGAACACAGATAGGTCACACACTGCGTGTAAGACTTCAGATGATCGTCATGGTGAAAATGACCATTTGGACGAACATTTACCGCGCGAATTTGTCTGATTAGTCGCATTCGCTACCTCCATGGGCTGTAGTTATTATGCCTTTTTTGAGGCACAATATAATAAAATATAGTCTTTCAAGACAGCACGGTGTCAGTGCATGGTACATGTTATACGATAATATTGTGGTTGTGTTTGAAGCATACGATTTTGATGTATATATTACCCAAACTATGCGAGGGCCTAATGGTGTGCGCAGCCATTACAGGTGTGTGATGAACGTGCGTTCGTAGAAACTCACATGAGGCTGCAGTGGAGATTGATCACCAGCAGATAAGCCCGGATATCAGGCGCTCTTGTATTGACACCTTTAGAACCTCTAGTCTGCTGAACCAGCTTTCGCAAAATACATTGTGTGAGGAAATCTGTCCTGTCTATAGTTCTTTAATATACGTAAATCTAAGCATCTAAAGTCCTCCTTCCCAATCAGTGGGGATAGCAAGACCGACTACTTTTACTTTTTACGGCCAATGCAAGCTGTGCACTTGTGTCTCCAGGATTTTTGCTTTAATCAACCTAAAATTCTTCCCGAGTCTGCTTGCTTGGATTGGGAGCATCCGGGAGTTGAAAATAATATGGGGAAGACATGGGAGAAGTCCAAGGAGATAGACTGGCTTGGCCTGAGTTGGTGAGGAATTTCGCTCAGCTGGTGAATATTCGGCAGAAGAGAATAGAAATTAAAGTATTGGTGTTTGTCCATCAAGAATGACGATGACCATTCATTTCGTACACTGGGGTTGAAAGTTTGGAACGATGAGTTCTAAGATGGCTATAATAACTTGTGCGATGATTTTGATTAAATGGAGAGGGGGGGGGGGAGTTGAGAAACCACACTCTATTGTCTGAATCCATCTGGATCCAGTGGCAAGACAAGTCAAGGCGACTGGAGATGAATACAGGTGCAGTGGATGACAAGAACGCTCAATGTGCCTTGCCGTGCTCATTACGTTCAACAGCGCTTTGCATGTAAACGTCGTCGTGCCTGCTGAATCATCAATGATGTCTTCCGCGTATTATGTCTTCACGTGCTGGGTAGGCATAACCTAGTTCACCGATTGGTTTGACGCCGAATCGGTTACCGTCGCCTGGTTTTGCCGGCCTGTCACAGCCGTTTGTCCCAGTTTCCAGCTTTGAGTCTGCGGTGTGTTAGGGCCATCACATCTTGTAGACCTGAATGAAAGAAGGAAGTAAGTCTGTGGTCAGTCTTTCCCTCACTTAGGGAGGCGAACGCAGGCGTGGAACCCTCGACCGACCGTGCTCAAACCTTTACTTCCGCAGCTCCCTTTCAACTATGCTAACGTGCCCGCTGAGAGGATAGAAGCAGCAAGTTTGCAAGTCATGAAGGAGAACTTAACTTTCTTACTTTCAATGTTGTCGACCACGTAGAATATCTGTTCCAGCAACACTCTTCTATTTCCATTTCGTCAACGCCCCAGTACTCGAGCTCAGATTTAACAACTGGACCACACACCGATGTTGGCAGATGGAGCTCGCCAGTGCGGAGGTAGTTCAGGACGCAATGGAAGATCTCAGGGTCTCTGTCAAAAAAGTGATCCTTCTTGTCAGGCCGGAAATGCTTGGCAAGGAATTCGTCGTTGGCCAATGGACTTCGAGGTATTGTCCTGAAATTAAGTCATTAATATTGGTTCATATACGACATTATTAATAGTTATGGAATGAGACATCGTTCAATTGCTCTTCTGATGTTCAGACATTTCTTAAGATCTGGAAGAATCATTAGTGGACTTGACCTGTTAGCAGCTTCAGAATGTAAAGATTATATCTATACTCGGGTCATAGGTCTAATCAGCAACACCGCAATCACACAAGGACTATCAGCCGACAATATGATCATCGTCGGCAACAATGAATAAACAACACAGGGACATATACAAGATTTTTTTTTCCCTTGACTTCCACTCGTAAGTGTGCGATTAATACTTTAGTGTTGGCATAACCTAGTTCACCGATTGGTTTGACGCCGAATCAGTTATTGAAATCTAACTCACAAGGCAACGGGGTGACAAAAGTGGGTAAAGCGTTTGCGATGTCAACAACCATAGCACATTTTGTTGAAAAGGAGCCGTGGTAACATCGTGTCGTATGCACTGCCTTCCTACCAAGTTATTCTAGGTTCAATTCCCCTGCAGGCGGGAATATTTTTTTTTCCTCATATAGCTTCGGGGTCTGTCTAATCTGACATCATTTGTATCAGGAAATTTTGTCGGAGGTCAGGAGATCACGTGATTCTGACCATCAGCCAACAGTACCATATCATTAAGATTTCACCGTGCTATAGAAAACGAGGTCCTTTATATTTTAGATACTGCTTAAGTTCGTCAAATACCTTTCAGAAACTGCTGTGATCGTCAAATACTTTTTAACTTTGTAGATGTTGCTGTGATTGTCAAATACCTTTCAGATAGAGGTGTAATAGTCAAATAACTTTCAGATACTGCTGTAAGGTCATCAAATACATTTTATATACTGATGTAAGATAGTCAATTGCCTTTCAGATTCTAGGCTAAGGTTATAACATTCTTTTCAGAAACTACTGTGTGTTCGTCAACTCCTTTCATATACTGCTGTGATGTCAATACAATTCAGACAGCACTGTGCGATCATCAAATACATTTAAGATACTACCGTATGGTCATCAAATTCATTTGAGATACCGCTGTAAGATTATCAAATGCCTTTTAGATACCACAATAATTCACACATTCTAGGTCACACCCCCTAACAAAATAATTATATCCTACATGTGGTTTATCGACAACATAAATAATTATCCCCGACATGTAGTTACTCCCACATAAGGCAATTTCATTCATAATGTTTCGACGCGCACCCACCTGCTCCACTTATATTAAACAATTATAGAAATCATTACTTAATTACTGTAGTTTTGAATGTTTAGTTTGAAATGAAAGACATAAAACAACTGACCTCAAAGTTGATTTGTATGTCTCAAAGACGGTTCCACCCACATTGAAGGTCACAGTTTCCCTGCTCGTGCCAACTCGAACAATAATTTTCTTTGTATTTTTGTCCACTCTGGCCCCCGGAAGCAGAGCATGAAGAATGCCTTGTTTGTGGCTCGACTTTTTACACTCAACAGGCATCTTTTCAAATTTCAACTGTAGACGTTTGTCTGGAAACTGCGTTTGCTAATATTGATTATCCCTGAGAGATCTTCACCTCTGTCTTCTAGAAGTAGTGAGGTTTTCCCTGGATTCAAAGAAAGAATACAATGTCATTTTAAATTCACCTGTGCCATATAGTAGATTATTTAACCCCGTCAACCCCAAACAGCTTTATCTTAACTTATACAGACCACATATTTATGTCTAACTATTTGTTTCAGTTGTAATTTCAGCTACTCATGTACCAAGCTGCTATAGTTAACTACCACGTTCTAACTGTCATTTCAAATACCTATGTACAAAGTTTCT
This sequence comes from Cepaea nemoralis, assembly GCA_014155875.1. Lineage (NCBI taxonomy): Eukaryota > Metazoa > Mollusca > Gastropoda > Stylommatophora > Helicidae > Cepaea > Cepaea nemoralis. Next base: position 387,986 of record JACEFZ010009833.1, on the reverse strand, counting down.
GTACTGAACTACTTTGTTTCAGCTGTCATTTCAGCTACCTATGTACCAGTTTCTGTACTGAACTACTCTGTTTTAGATGTCATTTCAACTACCCATGCACTAAATTTCTGTATTGAACTACGTTGTTTCTGTTGTTATTTCAATAACTCATGTACCAAACTGCTATAGTTAACTGCCACATTTCAGCTGTCATTTCAACTACTCATGTACCACGTTGTATACTGAATATCTTTATTTCGGCTGTCATTTCAACTACCCATGCACGAAGATTCTATAATAAACCACCTTTTTTCGACTGCTATTTCAACTACTTATATACCAAGTTGCTATATTCAGCTGCATATCCTTTACAGGACGTAGTAGTCAACCTTAGCATGTCTTGACTGTTCATGATTCCTAGGCAAGTTTACGTTCAGTAGTTTGCTATTGCTTTCTGAACGACCGACACCATACCATTTCATAAGAAACCAACGTAAGGCGGTCTGCTGCCAAATCGCCCGCAGCGGTGTTTAGAACGTGATATGTGGTATTACGAACTGCATCAGCAGCTCCTTCGCCACTGAACTCTGTTCGAGCTGTCATTTCAAATAGGTACGTACGAAGATTATATATTTAACTACTTCGTTCCAGTTTTCATTTCAACTACATACCTACCAAGTTGTTTTATTCAACTACGAGGGTAAGTTAATAAGTAAGTCACAAATGGCTGTAGAAAACTAACTAACTATGATAACAACTCGAAACCAGTTTACTTTTATACATACACTTTCCTTTTATTTCTCAACATAATTTCCACCAACATTGATGCATGTATCCCATCGTTTTATCAGTCCTCCCAAACCGGCTGAATAGAACTGCGTGCTTTGTTTTATTTACCTGCCATCCCACAGAACTGTGTGACTTACTTATTGACTCGCCCTCGTAACATTTTCTACTCTACTGCACTGCTTACGGGAAATCGCTAGGGGCTAAGTCCACTGAAAACCCACCTTGGCGGGAGACATTTCACGAGTGACGCCGAAGTTGAATGTGAAGTGAAAACGGGGTTTAGAAAACAGAGCACGCAGTTCTATGCAGCCGGTTTGGGAGGACTGATAAAACGATGGGATAAGTGCATCGATGTTGGTGGAAATTATGTTGAGAAATAAAGGGACAATGTATGTGTAAAAATAAACTGTTTCAAGTTGTTATCATGTTTAGTTATTTTTCTACATCAAAGTGACATAGTCATCTACACCGATGGGTCAGTGGTGAGAAACAGACGTTGTGGCTGGGGCTTTATCGCAAAGGCTAATGGGCGAGTCTTGAAAAATGAGAGTCTGGCATATGAGACTACGACCTCCAGCATGAGAATGGAGGTGGAGGCAGTAACAGCGGCATTCCGGTGGCTAGAGGAGACTACTGCAACACACGTTGTATTCATTACGGATTTAAAGAGTATGCTTAGCAAGGTGGAGAAAGGAATGTTTCGTGTGGAATGGCTCTCGTCGCTTCAGAGGTCACAGATTGTGAGAATTGTATGGATATTTTGCCCTGGCCATGCGGGTGTGCGGGGGAATGAACAGGCTTATAGGCTAGCAGGGAAGGCACCTCTTGGTGGTAGTTTGCCTATGGACAAGGGGGAGGTGGTCGTGCGCTTGTGGGACCAGGTGGAGAAGGCGGAGGAACAGATTGAGAACCCATATGTGGAAAGAATGAGATTGCGGGGGATCGGCAGGGGTTCTGGAAGAATCTCAAAACTGAGAGGGAAGACCAGGAGAACATTTAATCAGATATCGGTGGGAACGATTAGTAGTATGACTCTTCGCTGGCTGTTGAACGAGGGGATTGAGCACGTATGGAATTGTCCTGAGTGCAGTGATATCGGTTCTTGACTCAACTCAACTCAACTCTACAGCCATTTGTGACTTACTTATTAACTTACCCTCGTACTTTTGCTCCACATTTAATTTCAACAGCCTAATATTGATATATTAATATTTTTCTTTAACTTTTCATTTCAACTACCTATCTACCTAAGTTTGAACATGGAATTACTTCGTGTCAGCTGTCATTTAAACTAATTATGGAAAAGAGTTATTCAAGTCCCTTGTATCTATATGATTTCTACTTAGAAGTTTACATTTTAAGGTTTAAGAACGAGAGGGTCGACTTCATTGCACCGGGTGTTATCTCCTATGGCTCGGTCTTCTTTTTGCATAGAGGCAAGCCATCCGCATTCAGAGAGCATTACACATTACACGAAATTATTAGCTCCAGCAATGATTCCTTTTCACCCCCTCCCCCACCCGCCCTTCCCCTTCCCCTCCCCCAGGAGTCTCCGAAAAATTGCTACCGTAGTCTGAATGACACAGTCCCAAATGGAACCCACGGCCTGCAGAGCTCGTGGCAAACAGTACACTGCGGAGATCCCCGAATGCTAATTCAAAGGTAGCAACTGTCCGTGTGGTTTGTTTCCACGTTAATCTGTCTCTAGCTAACCTGCTGCACTTTATACACTTCACTATTATCTCACCTCAGCTGGTTCCTATATAATTAATTGGAACACAGAGCTTTAATTTAGAACGACTTATAAACATTGAAACACAGCTGCGACACGACCATTTCCTGTTCTTTAACAGGGCAGGTGTTCGCATTCTTCTTCTTCTTCTTCTGCGTTCATCCGGAGTTTTTTTTTCTTTTCCGGACGTGATCGCGTTGTACCTGTTTACAGCAGAGCTGCATTCTTGCGCCGTTAGGCCGATCACATCCGACTTCTGCGGGCATTTGTTGACCGGGTTAACCTTTCCGGGGATTCGCATTCAAACTGTTCATATCATTATTCATAAACTCTTAGAATCTGTGCTAAACCCAGCATTGTTTTATTTTTAAACGTAATAAAGACACCGATTCCCCCTAGCTGTTTAATTAATGTCTGTTGCGGAAAGAGAGATAGAAGAAGGCAGGGATAAGATTATTCACAGTCTTGTGTCATGGCACGGAATTGATCCATGCCGTCGGAAATCGCAGTTTGTGGAGAGGCACTTGATGATGATGATGATGATGATGATGATGATGATGATGATGATGATGATGATGATGATGATGATGATGAAATACCTCAAACCTTTGGAGGGAATATTACAAATCTAGAGTTAATCCCAGCCAATCTGCGTGTGCTGTACCACAACATGACCTGGTTAAGCCTAACAAGGCGTTTGACAGTTTGACAGATGTGAAGTCCCAGTACCAGTCTTGCGCATGGTCGCTGGTTTCTGGTCTTGGAGAGGAGATGGAGAGGTCTGAATACACTCCCTGTTGAAAGGGTGTTTTGGTACGGGGTCAGGAGAATCAACGACGGTGTCAGGAGAATCAACGACGGTGTCAGGAGAATCAACGACGGTGTCAGGAGAATCAACTACGGGGTCAGGAGAATCGACTACGACAGAGCTGATCGACTGGCTAAGGAAGGTGCAAAAGAAGAACAGCCTGATGTGCCCGTTACCTATAGGAGAGATCGACTCTACGGTCAGGAGAATCAACTCTAACGGTAACCGTACTTCGATAGAAACAAGCCCCTTTCAGGGCAAAATGTACCGAACGACAGAGCTTTGTACTTACTAGTTAAGACCTTTGTTTCACAGGATTCACAAACCAACCAACCAAACAGCTAACTGCAAACCAACCAGCCAACCAACAAACCAACCAACAAAGTAAGAAGCAACCGACCAACCAACCACCAACCAAACTAATCGACTAACAAATCAACTAATCAGCCTACATACAAAAGAACCAATTAACTGATCTACCTACTGACATTCAACCACCCAACCAACCAACCAACCAGCCAGCCAACCAACCAACCAACCACCCTACTTATCTGCCTGCCTGCCTGCCTGTCTGCCTGCCTACCTACCCACCTAAGTACACAAACATTCAACAATGTGTTCTGCACTACACAGACTATACACATTATTTAACATCGCTAAAACTACAGAGAAAAACCCCAACACAGCCCTAATGCTAACAAAATTATCAACTAGAAAGAGACTTTTAAATTGGGTGGCATACCATTGTCAAGGTGGTAAGGTGAGCGGCTATATATTATCTTCTGCCTTTCATCTCCCTATTGACCATATGCTCTCAACTACTCCCGTCTTTTGTAGGCTTGTTCACGATTGGTCGGATTGTGCAGCTTATGTTTTCTACGGAATGAGGTTGTCAGCCATGAGCAAATCCTCTTTAGTCGCCCATTGCGACATGTTTTTTGTCCATCAAGAATAATGATTACCATTCATTGCATCCAGTGGAGTTGAAAGTATGGAGCCGTGAGTTCTAAGATGGCTGATAAGGCCTATTTTGGCTCGAAACGTTCTTTGACAATGTGGGCAAAGAATCAAGGAGAAGGATCTCCTGCAGTGGTTTTTCTGTCCAGCCTCTTCTTCACAGCTCTTGAAGTCCTAGTTGCTTCACAAGTGACTGCACCCTTGCGTAATGATGTACGCCACGAATTTCGGTCTTAGGCAGAAGTCTCCCAAATGTCATGATTAATTCCAAAAGCTTTTAGTGAAACCTTTAGAGTGTCTTAAAGCGTTTCCTCTGGCCGCCTTGGGAGCATTTACCATAATGCAACTCGCAGTAAAAAATTCGTTTAGGGAGCCTGTGATCTGGCATGCGAGTCAAATGACCAGCCCCGCGAATCTGATTCTTCATTAGAAGAGTGTGGATACTGGGCATGGACGCTCTTTGTAGGACTTCAGTGTCTCGGATCTTGTCTTGCCATTTGATCTTCAATAGCTTCGTAATGCAGACTGTGTGGAAGTGGTTTAACTTCCTAGCGTGTCGCTGGTAAACAGTTCAGGTTTCACAAGCATATAGCGGTGTGGATAATACGACTGCTTTGTAGACTTTCAGTTTTGTTTGCTGGCTTATTCCATTTCTGTCCCATACATTCTTGTACAGTCTGCAAAAGGCCGCGCTGGTTTTGGAGATTCTTGCAATAACTTTGTCATCAATTGTGGCAGTTTGTGACACAATGTTGCCAAGATAGGTGAATTTGTCCACAACACTTAGCGTTAAACCTTAACACCATTGCGGCATGCATGGGAGGGTACAGTGGTGCTATTCTTTGCTTCCACTATAAGTCCAGGTTGAAGTCTCCGTGATAAAGTGGCCAAGGCTCGCTATAAATTCCGTGAGTTCGCTTACGGACTCCGCCAGTCGGTTCAAGAGTGCAGTTTTGAGACCCATAGGGGGTGGACGATAGAGCTACGAAGTTCACGCTCTGAGCAACGTTCCGCGGAAAGAAGAACGAGCTATATGTGGTAGAACCCGGTGCAATTTATTTATTTTGCGCTCGCTTTGAACTCAAGCATAGTCCTTACACACTATTTATAGTAGTGATGGACTGAACTGTGCGTGTGGATTGGCTTTCCCTATTAACAGTGTCCCTCGCCATCAGGCGAACCCACTCCGACTTCAGAGGTAATTGTAATTTACGTCCCCAAGTCAAGGACGACAGGTCAACATTTTAGTCCAGCTGTCCAGTGTAGGGGGTAGAACCGCTTATCTCGGCATCAGCACAACGGATGTTTAAGAACACGCGCTCTTACCTATTCGGCCATGTGGAACTGCACCCGGTGCAATGAAATCGAAACTCTTGCCATTAACTCCTTTTACAGGCCCTGGTAATATAGGGAGCACCGTAATATTGGCCTAGAGTGGTACACATTCCGCCGTCGAGCAAGCATGACAGAAGATTTCCGATCACCCGAAAAGGTTCCCCCTCATCGAATTTTTCGGCACCTTTACCTTCCTTACATTCTCAGGAGGCTAGTCCACCAGGTTCATTACTTCCGGGCGTCTTTCTCTTGTCGTGCTTATTCATGTTCGACACGTTCGTAACATTCTCAGTATGCTAAGAAGGCATAAAACATGGTTTTAAAAAAGCCATTGTTTATTTGAAAAAAAAATATTATTATTTAAAAAAATTATTTATTTAAATTATTTTATATATTTATTATATATGTATTATATTTATACATTATTTAAAAATAAACAACAGGATCTTGACTATAGCAGGATGTGACAATATAAAAGGAAACAAACCAGCTTGCTAAGATCCTGCGAACAAACAACACCACACAAACACCTGCACGTATTTTATTTTAACCTATTCAATATAAGGTTTTTATAAGAGCGTTTTGTTGTAATGTAAGCTTTAAAGATTAACATTGTAATTGCTTTTGTTATAACTTTGACTTGTAGTTTACTTTCGTAAAGGTGACATCAAAATGTAAAATAACAATAGAAAGGAAAATGCTTAACTAAGTGGATACATTTAAATACCCAAGGGCAATTATAACATCAGATGGAAGATGCACAACAGAGATTAAAAACAGAACCGGGCAAGCAAAAGCCAAGCAAAGCAAGTGGAAAATATCTTATGGAATGAGTCAATATCACCGAATGAAAGCAAGAGAACGCTATATAGAACCTGTTTTGCTGTATGGCTGTGAATCTAGGAACATATGTGAACAAATTACAAAGAACATAGAAGCAACAGAGATGTGGTTCCTGAGACGAATGTTGCGAATTCTTTGGACTTCCACTCCTTGAATTCCACTCCTTGAGTAACTAACAACGATTGTCTGAAACAGGCTAACGAAACTAGAACATTATATACAGCAATAAGAAAGAAAGAAACAGCTTTCTTTGGTCAAGCAATGAGACGAGATCATTTGAGAATATCGAGGCAACTGGAAAGATCAATGTGAAAAGAGGCAGACCAAGAGAAATAATTCTGGGTGGACTGAGACGAAGGCATGAAGGAATATCATCAACAGAGTTGATCTAGAACACCAAAGACCGATATTTGTGGAGGGACATGCCCGATTTTCCCAGATGGCATGGCACATGATAATGATGAATTAAAGAAAGTACAGAACCATGTTACACGCGGAGAGGAGTGTTGGGTATGTGGTGTTAACTCCATGTTTGAATAGACCAATCGGCGCAGGCTGGATGATATGGTCAATATCAGGCAACCACTTTCCTTCCTAGAACATCTCCAGGTAACCATCTTAAGTCAGTGGGAGACAAGGTGTTTTTGTTGCATGACACACAGGCAAACAGACAGACAGCGAGACAGACGGAACGAACGGACAGACAGGCAGACAGATATATAAACAGATAAACGATAGACAGACAGACAAACAAACTGACGAGCAGGCAGGTAGACAGACAGACAGCAGTAAAACAATTGTTCTATGTAGTTACCCCAAACCATTCATACAGAACCGAACACACGGCTTCAGTTGACATGTACAACATGGAATGGTAATAAACACGAACACCTACAACACTCGATAAAGTTGAACAACGAGAAACACAAAGCCAACGAACCGGTTCGAAATCTAGTGTGCATGTAGCTTTCAAAGTGTTTCTTTTCTAGTATTTCCACTCCTATCTTCTTCTTTCCGTTTGTTTTCCCATGAGTGGTCAGTTAAGGTTAACGTCTTTAACCCGCTGTAATGGCCATTGTAAACCCAGCGTCCATATTTCAATGGGCAACTAAAAGTTGCGCAATAAGATCAAAATTTTCCCTAAATTAAAGCTATCCTTTTGTACAACTGGCAATTGTATAGTTATTGAATCGTACTTGTTGATCTAATCTTATAATCCATGCCGTGTGGTGTTTGTAATCATGTCTATCCACACCCTTCTGCTTCTTGTGCGGCGAATAATTTCTGTTCCCGACTTTCCTCCTTGACATGATGTCAAACTGTCCAGCATCTTATGTCTTGGTCTTCCCCTGAGCCTCCTCCACTCCAACCGTCCCGTTGTGACGACATACTTCAACTTTCCTTACCTCGTGATATGCCCGAAGAATGTGGACTGTCTTTTTATGATGCGAGTAACCACTCTCTTGGTGACTTAACTTCTTTCAAGATAGAGAAAACAACGGAAAATAAGACAACACCACATAACACATAAGATAATTGAATAAAATGAAAGCCATAAACAATCTAGTCAATGCCAAGCTGTGATATATTACCGTATTCTTTCCATTTCTTTATACCGGCGTAAAGATTGATTTTACATTATTCTTGTAAACCTATATTTCATTCGTGCCACAATTATTACAGCGATTTTATTTTTAGCGCTTTGAACTCAAGAACAGTCCATACACATGCTACTATTTCCAGTACTCTGGTCCGATTTGTTACGTGTTGAGTAGCTTTCCCTATTACCAGTGTCCCTCACCATCAGGTGAACCCACCCCGACTTCAGAGGTACTTGTAACTTACGACTCCAAGTCAGGACTCTTCTGTTCAAATAGTCAGCCCATTTAAACCTACTAGATCACTTTTTATAAGCAGTAATGTGTTTGTAATGATATTTGATCTTTCATGGTTTAATCATCTAATTTGCTATAAATTTAGTTTTTATAGTACAACTGAAGACAAGTGGCGAGCATGCCGACAAAATAAATCCGCGACAAATTACGAATGAACAGCTTACAACAATGACAAGGCATCAGAAAATCTCACTATGAGAGCATCTAAAATGGTACCATAATGACACAGTATGTGGTCATAAGTCAGTAAGTAAAGGGCCCTTTCACACTGTAAAGGCGCTATGGGCATATGATTTTAGACACATATTTCTATAGAACACACATATTTATATACAATACTCGACACTCGGTGGGTGACGTGTTCAGTACCGCACCGACCGCTTTACTTCCCAAGACGTTTCCTGATACTCATTTTAGATTAAACATCCGCCTCGATGCCGATTTGAGCACTGGCCACCGGGCTAGCAGGCGAGAGTCTACCATCTGCACTACTGACGCCCCCACCACCAAAACATCCGTAACAGTCTTAAGATATTTATGTTTAAATCAATTTTTCTCTCATAAGAGTATACTCAGTTTACAAGAAATGTAGCCAATAATATTAAAACTACCGGCATGATCCTAAGTAGGATATTTAGGAGCACGTTAGGCAGGGATACATTTGTGACTTGATTCTCAACAAAGAGATGGCCGCCATGTAGGACATACTGGAAATGTGCATACACGTCTAAACCTGTTAAGAGTTTAAGGAGATATACCATGATAATCAAACAAGAGAAATGACAATGGAGAAAAGCATCAAAACACTTAGTTATGTTTTTGTTTTTGCGTTCGTTAGCTTTAAACTTGAGCGTAGTCCACATGCTTGCTACTAATACAAATAGATTGCCTCTACTAGTAGTGTGCAATGGGCTGGTTTTGTGTTAGGGTTAGCTTTCACTATTACCAGTGTCCGTCGCCATCAGGCGAACCCCTCTTTGACTTTAGAGGTCACTAGCAATTTATTTTCCCAAGTGAAGGACGAGAAGTCAACATTTAAGTCGAAATGACCGGCGTAATGAACGAACCCACTACGTCGTGGTCAGAAGAGAAAGTTTAAGCGCGGTCAACCTTTCAACCACGACGATCTGCAGACGCGTGTGACCTTTGATGTGTAAGATGGCCTGTAACGTCTCATAACAATTTGTCCATTCTATGAGACTAAGTGGACAACCCCCCCCTTTTTTTAGTACTTCTGCATTACAACAGTTAGTTGCATGTCCTTTACAGGACGTCGCAGTCAACTCCAGCATTTTGTTTTTAGCTATTCGTGATTTACTCGGCAAGTTTATATACTGTAGTTTGAAATTTATTTCTGAACGTCTGACGCTCATACCTGTGACATTTATGATGTTTATGCCAATACACCATTCTCAATACGGAGGAATACGACCGCTTCCATTTTTAGAAATTGCAAGATGATGACATCTTTGGCGCCAGAAAAAAAGCACAACAAGGAGTGGTTATAATTGGTTTAGAGGGGGAAATTAGCATAGGCTTATTTAAATGAGCAATTAGCATAAGTTTATTTAAATTAGCAATTAGCATAAGCTTGTGTAAATTAGGATGGGTTGATGTAACGAGCATACGGATTTAAAATATTCGTGGCAGTCGGCCGGAAACCCTTGTGGAGGAAAGATGTGGTGTTGTTCCCGGAAAATTAATATAGATAAATTTTTAATTCCTGGAGAGATCGGGGATGGTGGTCTAATGGCGTACATGGAGTATGTTCCTGAACGAGGAATATCATCATCAGGAGGGTCGAATTACTCAGTGAAGGAGGCGGAATTTATCTTTCTGCTGCTGGAAGAGCGAAATATCATTGAAAAGCATTTACCTCTCCGAACTCAGAGTCAGCCCAGTCTTATGGGCCTCAGTTAAGTACCATATTGATACCCTCAATTATAGCAACGGCCAACAACACTAGTAACCTGTTTTCCAAGGATCCTGATAGATTAAAAACAGAGACATTATAGTTTAGCACTTGTGGTGAAATCCGCCAGAGACATTATAGTTTAGCGCTTGTGGTGAAAGAGAGACATAGTGTATCACTTGTGATGAAAGCAGAGGCATTTTAGTTAAGCACTTGTGGTGAATAAAAGACATTATAGTTTATCCTTGTGGTGAAATCAGAAAATTCTAGTTAATTTCTTGTGATGGATATTAACATTTTAACTTAATTAACGATGATGAATAGTAGAGCTATTATGTAGTTTGTGATTTTGAGTTTTGTATATTTGAGATGCCATTCCAACATAAACCTTCCCCATGTTTTCCCATTATAATATTATGATATATAGCAAAGAGGTGTTCACTTTCCTTTTTGATTTGTGTATGATTTTGTTGTGTTAAATGTTATAATACTTCATCAATTAACAAAATATCTGGAGAGCAAAGTGTGGCTGTAAGACTACACGTTTTCAGTTTACTCAAAGTCAGCTTCGCTTCCTCCTCTCTGAAATGCGGTGATTTTCCTGGCTTCCCTGACCTTCTACTTGAAAACCTTCTTTTAAATCTAGTAGAAATTTACCCTATGACCTGTTTCAGCACTAGGAAGTCTTACGAGCCATTTCTGGTTTTCTGTTAGTTGTCGGCCTCAACTTATTGGGATATCTACCTCCCTTTTCTAAATCTACATACCACAACACCAATATATAAAAATTAACGCAAGATGGCCATCTTCCAAATCGCCTGCTGCTGTTTCATACACAATATGCAGGATTGTGAATCGCGTTTGTAATCCTTTGCCACATCACCGGTAACATAAAATAACAGGAGGGACAGAAAACTAAGTAGTCTCGTGGACTTTTCTATTTACATGATAATAACAACATCAAAGATTACACAATAATAAATTATGCTTGCAGGACGTGTATGAGTATCACATTTACATGTATAGAGCTTTGTGAAGTTCATATAAATAAAATAGAATCGGCTCTCCTAGCGAACTAATATACTTCACACTCCGTTTTACAAACTAATGTATGCATTGTTTTGAATTAATCAAAGCGGCTTTGCTATTCATTGCTTAGTTGAAACTGGTCGAGTTCAAAGTCGTGTATATGTTAAGAATTTCCACGGCTTTAAAATTCAGTTTCAGACATCTATTAACTCTTTCACTGCCAGAAGTTAAATTACAGTAATGTTCCGACGAGAAGTACCTAAAGCACCGTCTTATGACAACCGAATTATCTTCACTTAGGGTAGTGATCCCTGGCGACGGTTTTTTTTTTTTTGCGCTCGCTTGATTTGAACTCAAGCGTAGCCCATACACACTATTTATTTATAGTAGTGATGGATTAAATTTTGCGTGTGGATTAGCTTTCCCTATTAACAGTGTTCCTCGTCATCAGGCAAACCCACTCCGACTTCAGAGGTACTTGTAATTTACGTCACCAAGTCAAGGACGAAAGGTCAACATTTTAGTCCAGCTATCCGGTGTAGGGGTTGAGCTTACTCCGGCATCAGCACAACGGATGTTTAAGAACACGTGTTCTTACCCATTAGCCCATGCGGACCTGCTGCGATGGGGTTAAGGACGTTGCTCGTAATCCCGTATACCCACGTACAAACCACAGCTACGCGCGATGTGGCAGCGAATCGCGTCGCTCATGTTACTTACGGAGGGTATGTGAGCTGGTCGTTCAGAAAGCAATGGCAAACTACTGAACGTCAAACTTGTACAAGACATCAACAGCAGCTGAAAAATGCTGGTGTTGACTGCAAATTTCCTGCAAAGAAAAAAAAGGGGGGGGTGGATAATCATCAGCTCAGAAGACTAGAGGAAGTAAGCAGGTGTCAGAGACAACATCTACAAGGTGTATTTTTAATGATTGTGGGGTTTTTTGAAAATATTGCCGTTCCAAGTTTTGTATTCACATTCGGCGGAGCTCATACAATAGAAAAAGTAAACAAAACTTGGAACGGCAATATTTTCAAAAACCATGCAGCCATTAAAAATACACCTTGTACAATCCACAATGCAACAACATGTTTAACTGCTGGAGCGTCAAAATACACTTGTTCTAACAATGAGAAGTCTGTTTCATTTCAATTAGTTATATCATGGGCTGAGAACGTGAGGTCAGAGGGCTGTAAAAACCATGCGAAATCATTTGGTTTAGCCCTGCCAAGGCAACCGTAAGCGGGACTTGAAATTCATCAATAAATCTAGCAGCATAAATTTATGCTCAATCAATTACAAACATAACGCTGGCAAAACACACACACACACACACACACACACACACACACACACACACACACACACACACATACACATACACACACACACACACACCTACTAAATAGTTATTAAAACTTAAGTGGTGTGTCATCCTACAAATGACCACTATATAGAAAAGAAAAATTGTTGCAGAATGTCGATATCATCAAGAGAAATGAATAAATTATTAATTTTGTTGTTGTTGTTCTTGTTATTGAAGTCAGTGTGTGTGTGTGTGTGTGCGCGCGCGCGTGTGTGTGTGTGTGATTGTAATATGCATGTGTGTTCGGAACAACCTACTGCTGCGAGCAGCTCTTCTCAAAGACCGCGACCGCGCTACAGACTGAAAAATCAGTTGCGAGTAGCAAACATCATTAACAGCAGCTAACATCACACGCCTCACTAAAGAAATGCTGCATCATTCATCACATTAGTTGTATATCTTTTACAGGACGTAGCAGTCAACCCCAGCATTATTTGGCTGTTCGTGATTCTTAGGAAAGTTTACGTTCAGCAATTTGCCATTTCTTTTCGAACGACCGGCAGCCATACCATTACCAACGCAAGGAGGTGTGCTGCCAAATCGCCCGCAGCTGTATTTCGAACGCGGTATGCGGGATTACGAACTGCGTCCGTAACACCTTCGCCATGGAGCAGGCATCCATCACATTTTTTTTTAAAGTTGCATATCCTTTACAGGACGATGCAGTCAATACCAGCATTTTACTGCCGCTGTTCATGTCATGGCAAGTTTTAAGTTCAGTAGTTTATCATTGCTTTCTGAACTACTGGCTCCCATAGCAACACGTTAAAACCAGCTAGACACGGTCTGCTGCCAAATCGGTCACGATTGTGCTTCGAACGCGAGTAAGCGGCATTACGGATCGCGTCGGGAACGTCATCGCCAGGGTTGGGATGAGCGAATTAATTGTTTGACCAAATATAGCAGGCTAATGTTTAAGTAGATAATTCTGTATGGCCCGCGAATGATGTTATGCTTACTTGCTTGCTTGCTTCTGTTCGCTGGCTGTGAACTCCAGCGCGAAGTCCTGAATGTCGGATGAAGACATCCTGTTGTCCAACATCAGTGTGATGTCTTACAGGACTGAGGTTTGCGTGAGTATCCGTCGTCCCATGTCTGGCTTATTCTTCTTCTTCTTCTTTCGTTCGCTTGAAATATGTCTATATCTGCAATGTCGTCTCTTGCATGTTGATGTGCAGACTGATGGTTCCTCGCCGTACAGGCAGACACTCCCCGAATTCGGAGGAATCGGCGATCCTACTGACTTTAGCCAGGACCCCGAAGGGACCTGTTGCCCAGGACGCTCGACGAGGACGCGTCAATAGGTGTTGGCCAGTATATAACCCGGCCCTGGTGCCTTGGAAACACCTCTGCGTTCCAATGATGTTATAAATATCCGAATGGCCTTTGGCAGAAAAAAAAAAAATTCCCCACCTTTCAGTTGCCGGCTCGTGGCGAAGGAGTTACGGACACAATTGGTAATCCCGCCTACCGTGTTCGAAACACAGCTGCGAGCGACTTGTCAGCAGACAGTCTTGCGTTGGTTTCCGTACAAGTGCCGGTCGTTCAGACAACAATGGCAAACTACTGAATGTAAACTTGTCAAGAAATCACAAACAGCCAAAATGCTGTGATTGACTGCGACGTTCTGTAAAGGATATACAACTAACTTTAACCTTTAAGTTAAATGATACGAGCCTGTACAGCTTTAAGTAATTCACTCGTCTAAGTATATTCTCTGAAGTGTTGCTACTGTTGTTGGTTGCGGTCGTCCTGGTGATGGTGATAGAATGTGTTCAGATCTCTTAGGCTACATGTACACACAAATAAAAGTCCGTTTTATACGCTTTTGTACGCATTGACTATATGGTACTGGCCACATATTCGGCATTCGATGAGTGATGTGGTTAATATCACGTCGACCGCATCTATTTCCCAAAGAATTTACGGGTACCCAATTAGGCTGAGTGGACATGGGAACCCAAGTCTCTTTAAAAAGAAATACCAAGCTTCGATTTAGATTCGAACAAATAACCACAGGGCAGCCAGTCAAGCGTGCTAGCTACAACGCTATCTCAGTCTCTATTAGACACACGGTGCTAGTGGCAAATTTGTATAGACCAATCGGTGCTCGATGATTGAGCCAGTTTCACACCGGCTGCCTTTACTTTCCAGAGAATTTCCTGGTACTCGTCCGTTGTAGGCTGGGTCGATCTGGGAGCCCAGGTTTATGAAAAAAAATTAGCCCCATCTCGAGGGGGATTAGAATACATTACTTCCGAGCTGGCAGGGAAGCCTACTAACCACCATGCTGCCGGGGCTCCTCGGTCTTCCCTTCGATCTTGCCTGTTATCACCAAGTTCTCCAAGTCATTTCTTATCATAATATGTCCAACAAATTGTGACTGTCTACGTCTAATGTCTCTAATCAGTTTACGATCTTCATTTGTTTCTTGAAGGACTTGTTCATTGGTTTTTTTTCTGTCCGTCCATGATATTCTTTGCATTTTCCTCAGACACCACATTTCCACAGCCATCAGCTGTTTTTCAACTTGACTTCTTATTGTCCACGCTTCACATCCATACAAATGCACAGGTTCTATGTAGCATCTCAACACTCTTTTTCTCGTTTCAATTTATATCTTTTTATTGGTCAGTATGTTTTTCATCTTGCAAAAGGCTACATTCGCAATGGCAATTCTTGTTCTAATCTCTTCAAGGCATCTCCGATCAGATGTTATGACTGTGCCGAGATAACAGTATTGATTCACTTGTTTAAGAATATGCCCATTTACTCGTATATCACATTGTGGTATTTCCTTCTTCTCCGTGACGACCATAATCTGTGTCTTCTTACAATTCAATTCTAACCCTAGTTGTTCACTGTGTGCAACAACCGCATCTCGCACAGACCTCCACATAAACGTCTCTTCTAAGAGCAGTAGTTAGTTTCAGATTCACGACTGAATGTAACTGACGCCATATTTGTTTCCTTTCATTGTTACATTTTGCGCAGGACTCTAGAAGTTGAATGGTCGACACAGGGCTATTGTCTCACACAGCCACAAACCTATCTTAAACTTGTAGTGTAGATATTTCAGTATGTTGAGTCCTGATCGCTACCTAAAAAAAAATACGATAAACATCCCGTGTGCTGTTGCTGAGGTGTTGGGTTCACCCATAAACCAGTCAGCTGGAGTAAAATTTTGACGTCTCGTCCTTGACTTGGGGACGTAAATTACAAGTACGTCTGAAATCGGAGTTGGTCGGCCTGGTAATAAGGAAGTCTAATACACACGCAAACATAATTCCAGTGCACTAGAAGTAATATCACGTGTACTTGAGTATGTTTGAATTCAAAGCGAGCGACCGCAAAACACAAAATAATCATAAGCTTTCGTAGAAGTTTTCCTCCCTGCCCCGGTGAGGACCTGGATTTTTTCACGTGGACCTCTAGTAATAACATTTCCCCTGGTCTCTGGGTATTGAGATCGGACGCCCGTGTGTATTGTTGCGCACGTAAAAAAATCCCTTGGCAGTTGGAAATAGAAAAAGAGTAGCCCGACGGCGCTGCCCGGGCAAAATTTCCAGTTAAAAATCTACTCAAGTATTTCAGGATCCTCTCCGGTGCTAAGGAGTTCGTGCACTGAGCTGAGTTTCTCCAGACTCAGGTTTGAGTTAGGAGGAGAACGGAGCACTTATGGGTTACACCCGTGTGCCGTGATGTTGATCCATCGACTAAACTAGAAGTTTTTTAAACGGTTCATGAGATGAGCTGGAATCATTTGATTGTAAAGACCCACCCAGCTTTGCACAAAGATCGGCTTCTTCATTGCCCGGTATGTTAAGTTGGCTGGTATCCATTCCTGTGTATGCCACCGCTTTATTACTGTTTCATTTAAATGCACACGTATATTTCTAGGACGATTCATGTTCTTATTTGAGTCCATGCAAAGCATACTTCACCAAATTTTAGTTAAATAACTCTAACCCTGTTTGTGTCATCATAATTTTAAACGATGGACTATTTCGCTATTAGCTATTTATACTGCTTAACGCTTTTGTTTGACATTTCGTTAGTTTATACATATACATGTCGGTTCCGCCAGGAAGGAGTTACGGACGCAGTTCGTAATCCAGCAGACCCGCGTTCGAAACACAGCTGTGGGCGATTTGGCAGCAGACCGCCTTACGTTGGTTGTTTATGAAATGGTATGGGTGCTGGTCGTTCAGAAGGTAATGGCAAACTACTGCCCAGGAATCACGAACAGCCAACGAAATATTGGGGTTGACTGCTACGTCCTGTAAAGGATATGCAACTAAGTTAATTCATATACATACACCTGTAAGAAATGTTACAACCACGGAAATGAGATTCCTGAGAAGAATACTCAATGTATCAAGAAGAAAGAAAGTCAGAAATGAAGAAATCAGAACTATAGTTGGGGTTATAGCAGCGCTAGATTTCATCAGAAAATAGCTAGTTCAATGGTTTGGCCATATAACTAGGCTATCAACTAACAGTATACCACAACAAGCGATGATGTACAGACCAAATGGAACCAGAAGAAGGGGCCGACCATGTAAACGATGGACAGAGGGAATAACAGAGCACATGAGAAACTCGATACATGAAGCCCATAAGCGGGCATCATCCAGTGTTTATGCTCGCCTCTTCTCCGCAAGGTATAACAGGAACAAGATGAAATGAGATGAGATACACGTATTGTGCTGTGTTAGCTTTGAAATGTTACAATTTTAGTAACAGTTTGAAAATAAACCCCTTTGAAATTCCATTCAGAAAAAATGTAAATGAGATTAATTTGTCATTTTCCAATAACGTAGAAACTGTTATGATAATAATATTTTAAAAAGACATCAACCTTAAATACAAAATTAAAAACTCATCCCACTAAAGATTAAAAGCAAACCACTATCACTTTTGCAGATTATATTCCTAAGCCAATCACCCCAAACCAGACGAAACGCAAGATACTACCTTAATTATGAAGTATTTAACGTTTGGTTGTGAGAAAACCTGTTAACAACTAGACAGTCCTTTCTATGAAACCTACCGAGCAGAAGTAGAAGTGGGATACCTAAAAACACATGAAGAAGAGAGTTAGAGACAGAGATGAATAATGTGAGAGAGGACATGGAAAGAGCTGCAGCAGATGACAAAACATGGGAGATTTGAGTGAGTTTTTGGGGGCTTAAACTCCTTTGATGAATAACAAGAGGACGGAGAGGAGAGGAGAGGAAGAAGAAGAAGAAGAAGAAGAAGAAGAAGAAGAAGAAGAAGAAGAAGAAGAAGAAGAAGAAAAAGAAGGAGGAAGAGGTAGGGCAGAAGAAGAAGAAGAAGAATAAGAAGAAGAAGAAGAAGAAGAAGAAGAAGAAGAAGAAGAAGAAGAAGAAGAAGAAGGAGAAGAATATTAGTAAAGTTATACAAACTTACCTCGTGCTAATGAAAGTAACAACACATTTGCCACAAGTAATACTAAAACTTCGCCTCCAGTAACAAACTGTTTGTTTTGAAAGTTCGTCAACCGATTAAGTTACAAACACACATCCCTAACAATGACGTTATAAAAATGTACTTCAACCAATGAAAGTTAAAGAAACCTCTCTACAACAGCTTTGACAAGATCATCCCTGATCTCGGAATACATTGACCCATGAGAATATGCTAAACGACTTTTTCCATCAACAAAAAGGTGGAATCCTTTTCAGGTTTAAGCAATGTTAACATAACTGAGAACACCCTAAGTCTCAGTGACAGCTTAAAATAAACACCGATCCTGCGACAACTTTTTATCTACTGCCACATATGCTGAATAGCTGGCCCGAACTACAGGTCATACAGGTAACTGTGCACAATACACCGCTGGAAAATTTCAGGACATAATGTTGACAAATTAAATTAACACACAAGAAAGGTTACTCTTTGCTCCTCGCCACAATCTGTGCACTTGTCCTTACAAAATCGCTAGTGTTATGTATGTTGCCACTGAGGGACTTAATGCATGGTTATAAAGCTACAATCAAAACTGAAGCGATCCCAGAAATCAACGCCCGGGCAAACACAAAGAGATAACCTGTATTTAGCCAGACCGTGATCACATTAGCAATTCTAGACACAAAGGAACACTGCACTCCTTCTGCACACCTCCAGTTCACAGTCCAGATAGATGACTAACGTACATGCATATCCACTGCCTGGTGACGTTCTATATTCTCTACCGGCGTTCAGGCTGGAATGTGTCTTTACTATTTAATTAAAGTGGACTGTTCAAATAAGCCTACTAGGTTTTGTTTTTTTAAACTCTTGGTAAATAGAACCTGCAATAATTAGCTTCTGGATCTCGCTACTGGTGTTTATGAAGAGAGATGATAATGGAATATGCCTCGTGCTTCAAATTAATTTTAACCATAAAAGGAATGGGCTTATCGGTCGGCATGTATCTAAACCTCTAACTGAGTGGGGATTTTTGAAAATGAATCTGGGCACCCTTGCCGAGCCAGCTTAAGATGGGTACCACCAGGGAAATGTGAGATGTAAAGGCAACCGGAAGGATAATTGTCGATTGGTCTATAAACCTTTGGGGCTGGAACCGTGTACCCAATATGTGCAATATCATGTACTTTATTTTACTTTAATTTACTTTACTAATAAGAATGATACGTCAATGATAACAGCGTCGGGGGGGGGGGGGGGGGGGGAAGAGGGAAGAACTTACCTAATTTATATACAGCATTTTGTCTCGACATATCTTTCCCATTTTGATACGAGAAATAATTAATTCGATTGTTATGCCGTAGACCCCGAGGTAGACCAAGAAGGCGGTGGAGAGATAATACATATACAGACCTACAAGCAATTGGAATCAACGACTGGCAAGAGAAGGTCAACCAGAGAGACGAATGGAGACGGATTGTATCTGCAGCAAAGAACCTCAATGGCTCGGAACGCTGAAGAAGAAGAAGAAGAAGAAGAAGAAGAAGAAGAAGAAGCTATGCCATACTATATTATGATATATCGAACGACATTGCTGCGCATTATGTATACCCATGTGTGCTCAGTCCTCCGATCCAGCAGCCATCCCAAAGTACTTCATATTACTATTACCACGAAGAGAAGGTTATAATATCTCCTCTCTTAACCTCGAAGGTTGCATTGGCGTGCTTGACTAGGCTTCACTCCCAAATCGTTTGGCAGAGCTAGCGTCAAGAGCCTGGCCAGTATCCGTCAGCCGAGTCCGTACAGCGTTGAATATATGAACCCTGTCCATCCTTGCTCCCGTTTGTAATGGTGCACAATTTGCCGGTTAGGCTGTGCGTACATTATCTTTTACTGCGGCATGTTCAGGTGAGTGATGTTCTGACGATCAAAAGCTTCCTGTTGTGCTTGCTCAAGGTGGAGTTTACACAACTTTATTCAAATATACTCATATTCTTTTCACTGTAACAACATCACAGAATGGTTTCACACAGATCCGATCAGATTTGTAAAAAAAAGACGTTCCACCTCGTTTAGCCTGCTGTGGTAGCGTTGTTTATAATTGTGGTGGTTCAGTGTGCTGGTTTAGATTCTCTCGTCTTCAACAGGTGTGTTCACTTGAGGACTTAGAACCTGGCGAGGAGTGGGTGCAAGTGCCAACAGACTTCTGCACATCCTTTTCAGTTTGCATCCAACTAGATAGAAAATGCAGACAAGAAAATCCGGCTGCTGTGGAGGCTGAAGTACAAGCGTTGATTTTCGAGAATTCGCTAGACAGTGACGCGGTCATCTACACAGATGGGTCGGTCGTCCGACATGTGAGAAGCTCATGGGCCTTTACAGCTCGGGCCGGAGGGAGAATTGTGAAGGAGGACTCTGGTGCTTTCACTGAAACCACAAGTAGCCTGACCATGGAAGTCATGGCAGTAAGTAAAGCAATAACATGGCTCGAGACACAGACATTCACTAGGGCTTGTTTCCTTAGCGACTCAATGAACATGATCAAGAGGATAGAGGAGGGGTCGATCCGAAGAGAATGGTTGCTGCCTCTGGAGCGGTCTCGGCTGGCAAAGATTAGTTTCATCTTCGTGCCAGGTCATGCGGGAGTACAAGGAAATGAGCGGGCTGACAAGCTCGCAGGTGAGGCTACTGTGGAGGGCGGACGCGCCATGGACCAGGCTGACATTCTGAATGCTCTACGAGAAGTGAGACTTTTGCAAGAACCAAGTGATGACTGTGAATCTACAACAATGGCCAGACTGCGAGAGCAGCAAATTAAAAGAGGGGTGGCCAAACAAGAACACTACGCAGGAAGCCAAAGAAGATTGATAAACCAACACAGAACTGGCGTCGTTAGCCGCTACACGCTGCGGGATTTGCTGAGGAGGGGATCCGAGCACTTATGGACTGAATGGTTCGATGTGCAACGAGGATGATCTGTCGACTAACTAACTAACTAACTATTCTCTCGTCTTCTGTGTCAGTGTTAGCTGACTTTTCGATTTCGCAGAGTTTATGCCTTCGACGTTAGCACTCCTGGTTAACACTGCTCTGTAGCCTAAAGGGATGATCTAAGGATAGAGACTGTGTCTTGGGGACCTGGAGTGCTAGACCCTGACATAACTGATCAAGCCAGGAATGCCACTTTAGCTATTCGTTGCCAGATCTGGCTGATGGGTCAAAAAGGTTAGCCGATTAAAAATAAGCCATGGCCGTTTAATAAACACGTTTAGTCAATGAATGCCGGTCTCCCTGGCGACAGTGTTAAGGACGTTGTTCGTAATTCCGTATACTGACGTACGAAATACAGCTGCGCGAGATTCGGCAGCGGATGGTTAATTACGGGGGATGTAAGCCGGCCGCTCAGAAAGCAATGGCACACTACTGAGACTATTCTTGCCAAGACATCAACAGCAACTAAAAAATGCTGGTGTTGACTGCAATGTCCTGCAAAGGATATGCGGATATATATATATATATATATATATATATATATATATATATATATATATATATATATATATATATATATATATATATATACTAGCTGACCCGGCCCGGCTTCGCCCAGTCCCTGGTGGGGAGCATCTCATTTAATTCATATAAGTAGTCATATAAGTTCCCGTTCCCGTTACCGACTGTCTGTCTGTCTGTCTGTCTGTCTGTCTGTCTGTCTGTCTGTCTGTCTGTCTGTCTGTCTGTCTGTCTGTCTGTCTGTCTGTCTGTCTGTCTGACCCGGCCCGGCATTGCCCAGCTCCTGGTGTGGAGCATCTCATTTAATTCATATAAGTAGTCATATAAGTTCCCGTTCCCGACTATCTGTCTGTCTGTCTGTCTGTCTGTCTGTCTGTCTGTCTGTCTGTCTGTCTGTCTATCTGTCTGCCTGACCCTGTCCGGCTTCGCCCAGTCCCTGGTGGGGAGCATCTCATTTAATTCACATAAGTAGTCATATAAGTTCTCATTAAATTCATACAACAAAAAAAGTAACTTAAAAGGATGTCCTTCCAGACACCATCCATTAGTTTTAATGAAAACGCTTGCTAATCACCTGCATGACTACAGTAACTTCTTAAGCAAATAAAGATGAGTTACAATGTTATGCATTGTGCATTATTTTTATGAAAACTTTAAAATGCCTTACAGTTTGTATCATTATTTATTATAACTCATATGCCGGTACATAACTATGGACACAGAGTTTATAAATCTTTGAAAACGATGCCACAATATGACTATAAGTTATACAGAAAAGTTATGCCCCTTGAAATAACTTTTACGGAGTTAGGTCCCCTGAAATATATAAATTATGATGAAAAATGAAAAATGAAATAATACTGAGTAAGCAGGCGATTTCACACTAAAAAACTATGACAGTTGACAGCTCTGGACTGAAAGGAAGGCGTGTAGAAAATTTCATCTCAATCGGATGGGCCGTTCGCGAGCGCACAAAGGACATACATAGATACATAGATACAGACAGACAGACATACGCTCCTTATTTATATATAAGATATATATATATATATATATATATATATATATATATATATATATATATATATATATATATATATATATATATATATATATATATATATATATATATATATATTGCCTGCCATGGTACACTAAGTACCTGAAATTATCTATACACATAGAATTATAGAATTCTCTCACTTAACAGACCACAACTTGTACATAGATATTCCAGATCGTGAGTAGATAGACTGTGTGGCAGTGCTGACTTTTTTACAGTTTACTTTATCACATCCACACCCTCACACACAGACAGGAAGTTTACTTACTACTTTGCTGGACTAAAATACGTCTAACATCATGATTAACACGTCTTGGCTAAATTTAGGAGTCGCTAAAACACTTCCCAAACGTGAACGTACAATAAAGCTCAACGACCACGCGGGTAAACACCTCAAATTGACAACTGAGAAGTTCTTCGGTTTCTAACTAATGAGTGGAGATCGGTTCTTCGTTTACGATGTGTCATTTTTCCTGTGGCTCACATCGTGTAAACGTGCTGTACTCCCATAAACAAACAATGTGTATTTGTAGAGGTAAGTTACAAATGTGGATATAAATATTCTCGTACAGCCAAATTGAGCGGAAGATCATAGAAGAACCACAAAGGTGTTTGCTGGCAGATAAACATCGCAAACATCACTGAAACTGCCAGAGTTTTAAGCCTAGTCACCATAGCTTATCTCCATCCCTGAATCAACTGACGGGATGGAGAGTTACACCAGGCGATGCGACTTCTGGAGAAAGTTGTATTTGGCAACGACTATAGAAAAGTAAAAATGGAGTATTATGACAATTTCTGACAATCCTTTTGTGAAGCAGCGACTGTGTAATTGCCGAAGTTCTACAGTTATACAGACACGTTCATTATTCATTATCATCATTGTCGTGGTCATATTTGTAATCATTATCCCATTAGGTTGGACAATCCCCAAAACCGTGTTAAAGTTGTCTGATAATCTCACTCTACTGCTCTTTGTTCTCAGCAATTCCCTTCACATCCACATAAACCTGAATCCGACGTTCAGGCATCCTTTTGTGATATGATGGTTTCATTTTTAAGCCGTTATCTTTTCATTTGCCATTGGATTTTAACACTGGGTATTCGTAAATAGTTGGTTCACAAATGTTTCACCCCGTATAAAAATCCATAATTCATAACCAACCGAGGGAAAATAATTAGATATCTGTTTTTTTTTTCTATTATAAACACAGGCTTGATTTCAGCTAATTTAAGTTCACACGTTACAATTTATTAACACACAAAAAGGTATGATTATAGAGTAAATATATGTTAGTATAGTTAACAGTGTGTAGGTATAAAAAAAATGAAGTAAAGGTCCCTTTTAAATGCTTCAGATTCAGGCGCATTGGGTACATGGTGCCACACCCATATGTTTATAGACTGATCGGCACCTGGTGGGTGACGTGGTCAGTATCTCGCCGATCGCCTTTACTTCCCAAAACATTTCCTTGTACCCATTTTATGCTGGGTTATTTTGACTATGTCAGTATAGCCTATTAGTATGTCAATATAGTTTCATAGTATGTCATTATAGTCGAATAGTATGTCAGTGTAGCCTAATAGTATGTCAGTATAGTCTACTAGTATGTCAGTATAGTCTAATAGTATGTCAGTATAGTCTAATAGTATGTCAGTATAGTCTAATAGTATGTCAGTATAGTCTACTAGTATGTCAGTATAGTCTAATAGTATGTCAGTATAGTCTAATAGTATGTCAGTATAGTCTAATAGTATGTCAGTATAGTCTAATAGTATGTCAGTATAGTCTAATAGTATGTCAATATAGTCTAATAGTATGTCAGTATAGTCTAATAGTATGTCAGTATGGTCTATTAGTATGTCAGTATAGTCTAATAGTATGTCAGTATAGTCTAATAGTATGTCAGTATGGTCTATTAGTATGTCAGTATAGTCTAATAGTATGTCAGTATAGTCTAATAGTATGTCAGTATAGTCTAATAGTATGTCAGTATAGTCTAAAAGTATGTCAGTATAGTCTATTATTATGTCAGTATAGTCTAATAGTATGTCAGTATAGTCTAATAGTATGTCAGTATAGTCTAATTGTATGTCAGTATAGCCTAATAGTATGTCAGTATAGTCTATTATTATGTCAGTATACATTGGCACCTTTCCGTCTTGACAGACGATAGTTTGGTACATTGTGCTTCAAAAAGGCTTAATAACTACGATCAATGGCGGTGGCGAGTGTGGCTGGTAAGGCCAATTCTTGCTGCAAATGTTTGCCCACAGTAGGTGCATGTGAAAACATGGTCATTTCCACCATTTTGCACCATCTTACGTCTCTCACGCTCTGTGTGTGCTTTATCTCCAATCATTTTCTCCTTTGTCTTTATTCCATTTCTGATAGTTGCCCTCCATGCAACACGTTCAGCGGCGACGTGTTCCCATTGTGCATTATCAATGCCTATATCAATCATGTCCCGCTTACACACATCTTTGTATCGTAGTAGAGGCCGACCCTGAGATCTCCTACCCATCTGTAATTCACCAAAAAAGATGTCCTTTGGTATTCTACCATCATCCATCCTCCTAACGTGTCCTATCCATCTAAGTCTACGAAGACTGAGCATGGAATACACCGCCACACAACCTGATCTTTCCAATACTTCAGTATTTGTGATTTTGTCTTGCCACTTAATACCAAGTATTCTTCGCAGACACCGCATATGAAAGCTGTTTAAACGTTTCTCTTGGCGTGAGTAAGTTGTCCAGGTTTCACTGCCATAAAGAAGAGTACTAAGGACACAGGCTTGGTAGACGAGGACTTTTGTTTTGGCAGTAAGCTTCCTGTTCTCCCAGACTCTTTTTGCTAACATGTTCATTGTTGTTGCTGCCTTGCCAATCCTGATGTTGATTTCCTGATCGAGGGATAATTTGCTATTTACCTCTGATCCTAGATATGTAAAATGGTCTACTATCTCCAGTTCGGCGTCGTCAATAAAGATTGATGGTACATCATGTGCACCTTGTGACATAATCTGTGTCTTCTTTTTGTTAATTGTTAAACCAAATTCAGAACAAGCATTGGAGAATGATGATAGTAGATGTTGTAATTCTTCCTCAGAGTGGGTCGTAATCGCAGCATCATCCGCAAAAAGCAACTCTCTGATAAGTACCCTGCTAATTTTGGTCTTGGCCTTCAATCTCTGAGCATTATAGAGGCCACCATCTGAGCGTGAGTGAATGTATATACCGTCATCCTGATCACGAAAGGCATATTTCAGCAGAAGTGAAAAGTATATCCCAAAGAGGGTGGGGGCTAGTACACAACCTTGCTTAACTCCACTCTTGATTTCAAACTCTTCTGAAGTTGAGCCATCAAACTTGATTATACCCTTCATGCCTGTGTGGAACGATTCCACAATGGACAGAAGAGTTGGTGGGCAGCCAATCTTCTTTAGTGCTTTGAACAGACCCTCACGACTGACCAAATCGAATGCCTTTGTGAGGTCGATGAAGGCAATAAACAGTGGCTGATTTTGTTCCCGGCATTTGTCTTGCATCTGTCGCAATGAGAATATCATATCAATTGTAGACCGGTTCTGACGGAAGCCGCACTGTGATTCGGGGTAGACTTGATCTCCCAGGACTTGAAGTCTGTGCAGGACAATTCTGGCAAATACTTTCCCAACAATACACAGAAGTGAGATACCCCTATAGTTGTTACAGTCGCTCCGATCTCCCTTGTTCTTGTACAGCGTTATGATGTTTGAATCTTTGAAATCCTGTGGGACTTGTCCTTCTCGCCAGCATAGCTCTATTAGCTGGTGGATCTGTAGAGCGAGTGTGTCTTGCCCACTCCTGATTACCTCTATTGGAATCCCATCCTTACCTGGAGCCTTGCCAGATGCAAGCTCATTTATAGCACACTTAACTTCTGTTATAGTGGGAAGTGTGTCCAGGTGGTCAAGAGTTGGCAGGGCCTCTATGGCGTTGAGGGCATCATCCGCTAGCTTGGTCTCACTTGAGTAAAGCTCTAAATAGTGCTCGACCCATCTATCCATCTGCTGTTTCTTATCAGTGATGATTTCTCCAGTCAAGGTTTTCAGCGGTGCACTTCTTTTGATCATTGGACCACAGGCTTTCTTTATCCCTTCATACATGCTTCTGATGTTTCCCTTATCACTTGCGATTTGAATGGACTCACATAACTTGATCCAATAGTCATTCGCACACTGCCTGGCAGCCTTTTGTACATCCTTCCTCGCTTGCTTCAGCTCACTCAGAGTGTTACGCGTTGGTCTTTCCTTGTTTCTTATGTCAGTATAGTCTAACAGTATGTCAGTATAGTCTACTAGTATGTCAGTATAGTTTAATAGTATGTCAGTATAGTCGAATAGTATGTCAGTATGGTCTAATAGTATGTCAGTATAGTCTTTTAGTATGTCAGTATAGCCTAATTGTATGTCAGTATAGTCTATTATTATGTCAGTATAGTCTAATAGTATGTCAGTAAAGTCTAATAGTATGTCAGTATAGTCTAATATTATGTCAGTATAGTCTAATTGTGTGTCAGTATAGCCTAATAGTATGTCAGTATAGTCTAATAGTATGTCAGTATAGTCTATTATTATGTCAGTATAGTCTAATAGTATGTCAGTATAGTCTACTAGTATGTCAGTGTAGTCTAATAGTATGTTAGTATAGTCTAATGGTATGTCAGTATAGCCTAATAGTATGTCAGTATAGTCTAATAGTATGTCAGTATAGTCTAATAGTATGTCAGTATAGTCTAATAGTATGTCAGTATAGTATATTAGTATGTCAGTATAGTGTAACACTATGTTGGTATGTTGTTAAACACAAAAAAATTGTAAGTCCTTCGAAGGCTCTGTAATCAACCCCAGGTTGATTTGCTATACAATTTCACGTCCAGTAGTTTGCCATTGCTCTCTGAACGGAAGTCAATGTTGAAATGCAACTGACGAGTGTGTGAACATAAACCACCACCCCACGTTCAGCGCACAAGAAATGTATGTGCGAGTGATAAACCTCCTGGCCATGTCGACCTCACATCTAACAATATTTCAGTACAGTCTAACATTATTTAATATAATCTAACAATAGTTTAGTATATTCCAACAATATTCGAATATAGTCCAACAATATGGCAACATATTCTACCAATACTTTGATATAGTCCAACAATATACAAGTATAGTCCAACAATATTTTGATATAGTCCAACAATATGCCAGTATATTCCAACATTATGTTGATATCGCCCAACAATATGTCAGCACAGTGTAACAATGTGTTAATATGGAACAAAAGAGTATCCGTCCGATATCAAATTGTTGTTTGTCCATCAAGAATGATGATGATCATTCATTTCATCCAGTGGGGTTGAAAGTATGGAGCCGAGAGTTCTAAGATGGCTGATAAGGCCTATTTTGGCTCGAAATGTTCTTTGACAATGTAGACAAAGAATGCTTGACGTTTCTGGAGGAGGATTTCCTGCAGTGGTTTTTCTGTCCTGCCTTTTCTTCACAGCTCTTGCAGTCCTGGTTGCTTCACAAGTGACTGCACCCTTGCGTAATGATGCACGCCACGAATTTCGGTCTCTGGCTGCAGTCTCCCAGGTGTCATGATGAATTCCAAAAGCATTCAGTGAGATTTTCAGAGTGTCTTTAAAGCGTTTCCTCTGGCCGCCTTGGGAGCGTTTACCACAACGCAACTCGCCGTAAAAAATTCGTTTAGGGAGCCTGTGATCTGGCATGCGAGTTAAGTGACCAGCCCAGCGAATCTGATTCTTCATTAGTAGAGTGTGGATACTGGGCATGGACGCTCTTTCTAGGACTTCAGTGTCTGGGATCTTGTCTTGCCATTTAATCTTCAGTAGCTTCCTAAGGCAGACTGTGTGGAAGTGGTTTAATTTCCTAGCTTGTCGCTGATAAACAGTCTAGGTTTCAAAAGCATATTGCAGTGTGGATAATACAGCTGCTTTGTAGATTTTCAGCTTTGTTTGCAGGCTTATTCCATTTCTGTCCCATACATTCTTGTACAGTCTGCCAAAGGCCGCGCTGGCCTTGGAGATTCTTGCATTCACTTCGTCATCAATTGTGGCAGCTTGTGACACAGTGCTGCCAAGATAGGTGAATTTGTCCACAACACTTAGTCTATGACCATTCACTTTGATATTCGGCACAGTGTGATTATTTCCTGGAGCTGGCTGATACATAACTACAGTCTTCTCCAAGTTGATATTCAGCCCAAAGTTGGCACAGGCATGTGAGAAAGCTGAAACATTGTGTTGCATGTCTGCCTCTGAGTTGGCATATAGAGCGCAATCATCAGCAAAGAGGAGCTCTTTGACGATGTCGCTGTTAATTTTTGTTTTAGCTTTCAGCCTTCTGAGATTGAATAACTTTCCATCCATGCTGTAGTTGATGTCTATTCCAATGTCGTTGTTCTCGAAGGCATTCGTCAACATAGCTGAAAACATGAGGCTGAACAGTGTTGGTGCCAGGACACATCCTTGCTTCACCCCATTGGTGACAGGAAAGGGCTCAGACAGTTCACCATTTTTCTGTACTCTTGCCTGCATACCATCATGAAATAGTCGCACTATTTCAGTGGTTCTCAACCTTTTTTGGCCCATGCCCCCCTTCACCATATTTTCAGAATGTCATTCCCCCCTTCTTATAAAAAAATTGGCCCGTGCCCCCCCCCCCCCTTTTCACCGTATTTTCAGAACGTCATCCCCCCTTTCATAATTCCTATCTAAAAATCCCCCCAACAGTATATGTAAAAATGTAAGGTAAATTTAATAGCACATACTAAAACAAGTCTAGACATCCACATAAAACATGATTTATAAAATAAATTTTAGAAGGATGAGACGTACTTAACTGTAAAGTATGAAGGGAAAAACAATATCAAGTAATCGGTTCTTGTATCAACGCGATCTTGAAATGGTCTTCATTCCCCCCCCCCCTCCCCGGAAACCCTAAAATCCCCCCCCCCCCCCCCCCCCCCCCTTGGGGGGGAATTCCCCACCGGTTGGGAACCACTGCACTATTTGGACAAATTTTCGCGGACAGCCATATTTTGCCATAATCATCCACAGTCCTTCTCTGCTGACTGTTTCGAATGTCTTGGTAAGGTCAATTCTTCTTCTTCTTTCGTTCGCTTGAAATATGTCTATAACTGCAATGCTGTCTCTTGTATGAATTGAACTGTCTTTTTCAGTTCACACAGCGGTCCATAGAGTTTATCTTCCACTGTCGTCTCTCTAGGCCAGAAGGTTTGCCTGGATATGTTATATTTTGGGCAGTCTTGGAGTATGTGCTCTGCTGTCTGCGATGCCAATCCACATGTGCACATGGCTGTTTCACCAATCTTGAATTTTGTATACATGTGGTTGCGTAATCTATTGTGCCCTGTTCTGAGGCGCAGAATAATGACTTGTTCTGGTCAATCCATAACGTGGTAGTCATCTTGAGCAGGTTTTGGTGGCTTTCTGACTGATTTGATCATTCTTTTCTTTTGGTGGTATGTAACGGGCACATCAGGCTGTTCTTCTTTGGCTACTTCCTTAGCCAATCGATCAGCTCTGTCGTTCCCGGGTACTCCACAGTGGGATGGTATCCACTGTATGGTGACCTTATGCTGACTGCTAAGTTCAGAAAGTAGTGTCCTTAGTATTGGCAATTTCCTAGACAGGAGCGCCTCGAGTACTGATTTTGCATCTGTCAATAACACCACAGGCTGTGTACCATTGCTGGTATTTAGTAATTTCTCTGTTGCTATCTTGATTGCCTCAATTTCAGCATCGTAGTTATGGCAGTAATTTCCTGTCGGTACTCTAGCTGTGTCCCTAGTAGTATTTGGGTATTCTATGTACACTCCCGCTCCTCAATTTCGAACAGCATTTTGTGCTGACCCATCTGTGTAGACTCGGATCCAGAGGTCCTGTGGGTATTCTTCATCAAGGAAGCTGAGAGTGGCTGTTCTGCGCTGCACACTGTTCTGTTCTTTCTTGTCAAATATTCCTCTCACTTATGTCTGGATTTGTAATGATAGTCTATGCTCATCTTTCCATGGAGTTCGCTCTGGAATAGTTGTTAGGGGGATACCAACTGTGGGCCGATCGGTGGTTTCTCTGCAGAGTCGTTTGGCCTGGTGGATAAAACTACTTCTTTTCAACCGCCCCATAGCTAGGTTTTCAAATCTTTTCTTCATAGGGTGGCCTGGCAAGCTGAGGAACTTTTCTGCTTGTATTAGCGTTTTCGTATCTCTGCGCTCACTCAGTGCTTGTGTCCTCCCCATCTTCTCCATTTCCACTATAGGGGTTGATCTCATCCCTCCTGTGGTGACTCTAAGTGCTTGATTTTGCACTTTGTCCAGCTCTTGTAGTGTGGTTTTTGATGCCGAACACCACGTAGTTGACCAGTATTCCAGGTGTGGTCGTATGCTCTGTTGATAAACTTTGCTAAGTATTTTCCCACTGGCCCCCCATGTGGTTCCACTTAGCTTTCTCAGGATGGCTATTTTCCTTCTGGCTTTTGCTAGTGCTTTGTTGATGTGCTTTCTCCATGTCAGCCTGCCATCAAATGTTACTCCAAGGTATGTTGGTTCTTTATCTTCTCTTAGGGGTGTTCCATTTATGTGGATGGTCCCTGCCTTTTGTTTTGGAGAGAGGGTAAATAGGGTGGTGCTGCACTTGTCAGTGTTTATGCTGACACACCATCTATTTGCCCATGCAACAAATGTGTCTACAGCTCTTTGTAATAATCTGGTGGCCACTGATGCACGTTCATTTGTGCTCCATAGAACCAGGCCATCGGCGTACATTGCCGCTTTAATTCCATGCGGTAGATTAGCAACGAGATCATTGATGAAGATTAGAAAGAGTGTGGGGGCCCTGGGAACACCATGACGCAGTAGTACTTTCTTGCTCTTGAGTCCGTCTATCTGTACTCGGGCTCTTCTGTTGTGCAAGTATGCTTTCACCCATTTGTACATTCTTCCATTGACTTTGCAGTTTCTCAGTTTATTCATCATACCTTCTTTCCAGACTTTGTCAAAGGCTTTCTTCAAATCTATCCATGCCGCAAGCACCAGCTTCTTCTCTTGGAATGCATCCTCAATTTCTTGAGAGAGGTAGGTTGTCTGATCTTCCGTAGAATAGCACTGCCTAAAGCCAGCCTGCTGTGGCACAAGGATATTTTTACTTTCAATGATCCATTGCAGTCTGTGATTGATGATGCGCTCCAGTGTTTTGCAGAGACAGCTGGTGAGGCTAATTGGTCTGTAGCTAGAGGCAATGGAACTATCTTTCCCTGATTTTAGGAGTGGTATAATGATTGCTTCTCTTCAGGCTTGTGGAACACTGCCTAAGGTCCAACTATTATTGAAGATCTGCAACAGCTTTGCTTTGGCCTCTGTTCCTAGGTTCCTGATCATTTCATTGGAGATACCATCAGCTCCTGGTGACTTTCTCATTTTCAGTTTTGATATGGCTAGCTCCAGTTCGCTGATTGTGATGGATGCCTCCAGAACCTCATGTACTATTTCCTTATGTCCTGTATGTTGCCGTTTCTCTCGAATGAAGGTAAGGTCAATGAAAGTGGAGAATATTTCGCAGTTCTGTTCCTGACATTTCTCTTGCAGCTGCCTTGCAGCGAAAATCATGTCAACAGTTCCTTGTTCTTTTCTGAAGCCACATTGACTCCCAGGAAGAAGACCTTGATCGAGATGGGCCGTGAGGCGATTGAGAAGAATTCTGGCGAGTATCTTCCCTGCAATTGAAAGCAAGGAGATGCCTCGGTCGCTGTCACAGGATTGGCGGTTTCCTTTACGTTTGTAGAGGTGGACTTTTGACGCGTCCTTGAAATCTTGTGGCATGGTCTCGTTCACCCATATGTTTCTAAAGACTTGGTGAAGCTGTTCTGTTAGGACCGGCCCAACTGCCCTCTGCTGGGATAGAGTCAGGACCAGGTGCCTTGCCACCGGAGAGTTGCTGGATGGCTTTGTTTACTTCCACTATGGTTGGCAGGTCATCAAGTGTATCATTAGTGGGAACCTGATGAAGGCAGTTGATGGTTTCATCATCGAAGGAGGAAGTTGCATTTAAGATGTTGCTGAAATGCTCTGCCCAGCGTTGAAGGATTTCTTTCTTATCGGTGACCAATCTTCCCCCATCTGCACTGAGGAGGGGAACTATGCCTGTTGATTTAGTACCACAGGCCGCTTTCAGTGAGTCGTAGAAGTTTTTCATATCATGTGTTTCATATCATGTCTGTATATATATATATATATATATATATATATATATATATATATATATATATATATATATATATATATATATATATATATATATATATATATATATATATATATATATAATATCAAATTACATCATCGACAAAAGGGGTTTGTTGTTGCCGAGCGTATAACGAAGTGCGAAACATACACACATACAAACACACACACATGCACACACTACACACACACACACATGCACACACTAACACACACACACACACACCACATGACGAAAAGCTCAACTGATGAATAAAACAGCACGCTGATATCGGCTAACGTTTCGATCGAAGTCTGCATCAACGGAACAACTAGAACAAAACGACTGAACATATAAACACGAACAATACAAATGTGTAATACCCTAGGCGCTTGTCCGATCCAGGAACATGAAAACCGAACGTCCTGTCACGTTGTTGTCACAGCATAACGGTAAAGTTGGCTTGTCAATGTACTATAGCTGTTTGTCAGTATGTTCCAATTGTATGTCAGTATGTTCCAGCTGTATGTCAGTATGTTCCAGCTGTTTGTCAGTATGTTCCAATTGTATGTCAGCATGTTCCAACTGTATGTCAGTATGTACCAACTGTAAGTCAGTATGTTCCAACTGTATGTCTGTATGATCCAACTGTTATGTCAGTAAGATCCAACTGTTATGTCAATATGTCAGGAAAGAAAGTTGAATTTCTTCCATATGAGATGTCTGTGACATATCCCGGGCATATCGTGGAAAGACCACATAACAAACAAACACGTGCTTGAAAGAGCGGATATTGCCACAGCACACTCCCTCCTCAAGCAGAGACGCCTCCGGTGCC
Source organism: Cepaea nemoralis (assembly GCA_014155875.1). NCBI lineage: Eukaryota > Metazoa > Mollusca > Gastropoda > Stylommatophora > Helicidae > Cepaea > Cepaea nemoralis. Next base: position 354,194 of record JACEFZ010009833.1, on the reverse strand, counting down.
TGGGCCATGTATCTCAAATGGAAGTTGATCGTATTCCCAAAGATCTCCTATACGGAGAATTAGCCACAGGGAAGAGGCCAACCGGAAGACCTCAGATGCGACATAGGGATGTGTGTAAACAAGATATGAAAACCCTTGTATGTGGAAAAGAGTTGCAACAGACAGATGTTCCTGGAGAAGAGATGTACGAAACGGAATGGTGCTCTTTGAGCGCAGTCTGACCCAATAGACTGAGGATAGCCGGTACAGGCATAAAATGCAGTCACTTACTGCGGGACTTGCCGCGTCTTACAGATGCGGAAACTGTGACAGAGATTGTCACTCTCGCATTGGACTATACAGTCACCAGCGGTGCTGCCAGGTACCTCCCCAGCGGCACAACTCTATGGTCCTACAGGACTGAAAGAGGCCTACTACTATGTCAGTATGCTCTAACTCCATGTCAGCATGTTCCAGCTGTATGTCATCATGTTCCTTGTGTATGCCAAAATAAATAGATACTATGTTTGTATGTTAGCATGATCTGGCAGCCTGTCAGCGTTGTATGACCGTATGCTAGTGAAGGATAAACAGTGCCCCGATAAGACACCACCTATTGTAATCATAAAATAACATGGAGGCATAACATGCAGATCGCATTCGTATTCAAAAATTGACTAGGCCTGGTCTAAAGCTGAGACCAGGAAATTACTAGGAAGTAAAGACGGCCTGCATGGTACTCACCGCATAAGTAGTTAGAAAGGCGCAATTCGGGTAGGATTTGGAGGATTGCGGAGGATTGACCTTGACCTCGGCTGATTTTCACTCTCCCTCGGTCATATAGTTGGGTAAGGGGTGGTATCTAGGTCATATCTAAGGGCGATAATTCTAAGATTTTATGTTTCTAAGGGCAGATAACTATTGAGTGGGTGTATACAAATTTTAATTAATTATTATAAAATAAAATAAAATAAATAAAAAATAAAAATAAATAACAACGGGGTGCGGGGTGGTGGCGAGGGGGTGGGCGCGTGTGGTGAGGCTAGGCGGTTCGGGTTTAAACACTATCAGGTATATAATAATTTTTTATTAAATCATGTATAAACAATACAATGCATATTAAATAAGTAGCGGCATAGTGGAAAATTCTGGAAGGTAGTACCGGGGAGTTATACGTCGGCAAGTGTGGGAAAATCTCCGGCGGGTGTGACGGTGGTCGGTCCATAACAGACGTGGAGGGGGTGCATACGGAAAAGTCATTAAGTAAAGGGTTGTAAAAACGTGGGTGAGTGGTGTGTTAAAATATTTTGAACTGTTAGCGCATTGGTGGTGTACATTAGTACGAATAGAAGGAATAGGTGCGGTGGGGATAGTAGTGGGTATGGGTTAGTGAAATTAGTTGATAAGGGTGGTTATTAGTGCTATGTAGATGTTCATAGTAGCTTATTCACTAACATAACACGTGTTACAAATGAAACCTTGAAAGCTAAAGATCGCTGATTGTAATGGATATAGTGTAGTATCATTCAGTGGTAAGGGGTGGGTACCAGGTATTAGTGGTCAACAGATGGTCAAGCATGGTCAAGTGGTGGTCAAGTAAGGAAAATTTTAGGGAAAATTGGTCGTAGCGACATGGTGATGGTTAAAGGATGATAAATTAGTGGTCAAGTAGTGGTCAAGTAGTGGTCAAGTGAGGAAATTTTAGGGAAAAGTTGTTGTAATGATATGGTGATTATTAAATGGTAGTAAATTAGTGGTCAAGTAGTGGTCAAGTAAGGAAATTTTAGGGAAAAGTGGTTGTAATGATATGGTGATGATTAAAGGGTAGTAAATTAGTGGTCAAGCAGTGGTCAGACAGTGGTCAAGTGAGGAAATTTTAGGGAAAAGTAGTTTTAATGATATGGTGATGCTTAAAGGGTGGTAAATTAGTGTTCAAGCAGTGGTCAAGCAGTGTCAAGTGGTCAAGTGAGGAAATTTTAGGGAAAAGTGGTTATAATGATATGGTGATGATTAAAAGGTGGTAAATTAGTGGTCAAGTAGTGGTCAACCAATGGTCAAGTAGTGGTCAAGTGAGGAAATTTTAGGGAAAAGTGGTTATAATGATATGGTGATGATTAAAGGGTGGTAAATTAGTGGTCAAGTAGTGGTCAACCAATGGTCAAGTAGTGGTCAAGTGGTCGAGTGACCACTTAAATTGTAGAGGACGATGTCCCTAAGATTATGGTAGTGGTTAAAGTGATCGATGACATGGTCAAGTAGCGGTCAACCAGTGGTCAAGTGGTCGAATGAACACTTAAAAGGTAGAGAAAAGTACGTATATTGAAACGGTGATGGTAAAATGGTCAACAACGTGGTCAAGCAGTGGTCAAGTAGTGCTCAACCAGTGGTCAACCGCTCAAGTGAGAAAATTGTAGGGTATGGTACGTGTAGTGAAACAGAGATGGATAAATTAAGTAGTGACGTTGTCAAGTAGTGATCAAGTAGCGGGCAAGTACTGGTCAAATGGTCGAGTGACCACTTAAATTGTAAGGGAAAGTACGTGTAGTGAACCTGTGTTGGTTAAAGTGATCGATGACGTGCTCAAGTAGTGGCCAAGTAGTGGTAAATGGTCGAGTGACTACTTAAATTGTCGGTGAAAGTAGGTATAGTCACATGGTGATGATCAAGAGTTGGTCAAGTGGTGCTCAAATAGTGGTCAAGTAGTGGTCAAGTAGTCGAATGACCACTTAAATTATAGGGTATGGTACGTGTACTGAAACGGTGATGGTAAAATAAGTAAGGACATAGTCAAATAGTGGTCAAGTACTGGTGAAGTAGTGATCAAGTGGTCAAAGGATCACTTAAATTGTAGGGTATGGTATGTGTAGTGACATGATGATGGTTAAAGTGATCGATGAAATGATCAAGACGTTATGCCGACTGCTAAGTTCAGAAAGTAATGTCCTTACTATCGGCAATTTCCCTGACAGGAGCGCCTCGAGCACTGATTTTGTATTGATCAATAGCACCTAGTGGTACAGTCAACACACATGGACAATAGTTACATCCGGTCAAAGATGGCGTCGCACCCTATCACACATGGGTAATTGCTACAACCAAACTACGTCTCATTCACTAAAACTGGTCAAATATGGTGGCACATCCGGTCACAGGGGTAATGGGACATCTGAGACACGTGGTTAAGAGGGAAACTATAGAAAAAGGGTGTCCTATCGGTTGTCGAGTCAGGGAACCTAACGTATGATGATCACTGTGTATAGGAGTGAATACACTGCATCATCAACAATGCATCATCAACACTGCATCCGAAGGGTAAAATGGTCACCCCCTTCTCTCTCTTTTCTATAACCGTGTAGTCCTAGTGTTATCCGGTTACACCAAAGGACACCCGAGCATCAACACAACAAACTGCCCCGATTCAACCTTAGGCAATGCACGTAACATGACAGGTCACATGTCCGCCGTCATAACCAGCGACGTTATCACGTATCAAATTAGACATCCACACTTTCATTTCCTTTCTATGTGGCCATAGTGTCTTTACATCTTTCTCCAGAAAGCCATTTCCAAGACCAATATATGTTTTTTCAGTGTACCTGCTCAGTGCCATACTTCACAACCAGACAAAAGTACACCTTCTATGTACCAATTCAACCGTCAAATAAGAAAATATGTTAAACAAAATATTAAAATTATTGGTCAAATACAGAAATATCGCAACCAAACTTATAAAAAGAAGGAAAATATTGACCAAGTAACGAAATATCTCGTCGAAACTTATAAAAATGTAGGAAACTTTGTTAAGCAAGTATGAAAAGGTATCGTCCAAACAGAGAAATATATCACCTAAACTTATAAAAAGTAGGAACATATGTTAACCAAATGGAAAATATCTTGGGCAAATAGGAAAATTTGTTAGCCAAATGGGGAAAATATTGTCCAAGTAACGAAATATCCCCCAACAAACTTAGGAAAAGTACGAAACTTTGTTAAGCAAGTATGAAAAGGTATCGACCAAGTAGAGAAATATATCACCCTAAACTTATAAACAGTAGGAACATATGTTAACCAAATGGAAAATATCTTGGGCAAATAGGAAAATTTGTTAGCCAAATGGGGAAAATATTGTCCAAGTAACGAAATATCCCCCAACAAACTTAGGAAAAGTACGAAACTTTGTTAAGCAAGTATGAAAAGGTATCGACCAAGTAGAGAAATATATCACCCAAACTTATAAAAAGTAGGAACATATGTTAACCACATGAGAAAATACCTTGGCCAAATAGGAAAATTTGTTAGCCAAATGGGGAAAAATATTGTCCAAGTGACGAAATACCCCCCAACAAACTTAGGAAAAGTACGAAACTTTGTTAAGCAAGTATGAAAAGGTATCGACCAAACAGAGAAATATATCACCTAAACTTATAAAAAGTAAGAACATATGTTAACCAAATGGAAAATATCTTGGCCAAATAGGAAAATTTGTTAGCCAAATGGGGAAAATATTGTCCAAGTAACGAAATATCCCCCAACAAACTTAGGAAAAGTACGAAACTTTGTTAAGCAAGTATGAAAAGGTATCGACCAAACAGAGAAATATATCACCTAAATTTATAAAAAGTAGGAACATATGTTAACCAAATGGAAAATATCTTGGCCAAATAATAAAATTTGTTAGCCAAATAGAAAAAAATATTGACCACGTAACGATATATCTTGTCCACACTTATGAAAAGTAGGAAAATTTGTTAGCCAAATGGGGAAAATATTGACCACGTAACGAAATACCCCCCAACAAACTTAGGAAAAGTACGAAAACTTTGTTAAGCAAGTATGAAAAGGTATCGACCAAACAGAGAAATATATCACCCAAACTTATAAAAAGTAGGAACATATGTTAACCAAATGGAAAATATCTTGGCCAAATAGGAAATATTGTTAGCCAAATAGAAAAAAATATTGACCACGTAACGATATATCTTGTCCACACTTATGAAAAGTAGGGAAATTTGTTAGTCAAATGGGGAAAATATTGACCACGTAACGAAATACCCCCCAAAAAACTTAGGAAAAGTACGAAACTTTGTTAAGCAAGTATGAAAAGGTATCGGCCAAACAGAGAAATATATCACCCAAACTTATAAAAAGTAGGAACATATGTTAACCAAACGGAAAATAGCTTGGCCAAATAGGAAAATTTGTTAGCCAAATAGAAAAAATATTGACCACGTAACGATATATCTTGTCCACACTTATGAAAAGTAGGGAAATTTGTTAGTCAAATGGGGAAAATATTGACCACGTAACGAAATACCCCCCCCCCCCCCCCCCAACAAACTTAGGAAAAGTACGAAACTTTGTTAAACAAGTATGAAAAGGTATCGGCCAAACAGAGAAATATAACACCCAAACTTATGAAAAGTAGGAAACTTTGTTAGCCAAAGTGAAAAAACCTAGGTCAAGTAAGAAAATTCTGATAGCCAAATGTGAAAAGTGTCGGCCAAATACAGAAATAGCTCAACCAAACTTATAAAACGTAGGAAAATTGTTATTCAAACGGGAAAGCTATTGAACAACTAGGAAAATGTAATAGTCAAAGAAGAATAATATTGAACAAGTAATGAAATATATCATTCAAACTTATGAAAAGTAGGAAGCCTTGATAACCAAATGTGAAAAATATCACTCAAAGAGAGAAATAGCTCGCCCCAACGTATAAAAAGTAGGAAAATTGTCGGCCAAAGGGGAAAAAGTTAGACCAAATACAGAAATATCTCGACCAAATTTATAAAAATCTAGGAAAAAATAGTACCCAACACAACTAAAAGGCTGACTAAAGTTATAAATCCAAACTTATAAAAATAACCAAATAGGAAAACATATTGACCAAGTACAGACATATATCAATCAAACTTATAAACTTGTCGTCCAAAGTGATAAAAAACAAAGAAAGGCTGTCAGCCAGTCTAAGAAATAGGTATGGAAAAGTAAGTCGACCAAGCTCAGAAAAAAAAAAGAAAAAAAAAAGGAAATAAAAATATAACTTCTGTAGTCTTGGTCGACTTACTTTTCCATACCTATTTCTTAGACTGGCTGACAGCCTTTCTTTGTTTTTTATCACTTTGGACGACAAGTTTATAAGTTTGATTGATATATGTCTGTACTTGGACAATATGTTTTCCTATTTGGTTATTTTTATAAGTTTGGATTTATAACTTTAGTCAGCCTTTTAGTTGTGTTGGGTACTATTTTTTCCTAGATTTTTATAAATTTTGGTCGAGATATTTCTGTATTTGGTCTAACTTTTTCCCCTTTGGCCGACAATTTTCCTACTTTTTATACGTTGGGGCGAGCTATTTCTCTCTTTGAGTGATATTTTTCACATTTGGTTATCAAGGCTTCCTACTTTTCATAAGTTTGAATGATATATTTCATTACTTGTTCAATATTATTCTTCTTTGACTATTACATTTTCCTAGTTGTTCAATAGCTTTCCCGTTTGAATAACAATTTTCCTACGTTTTATAAGTTTGGTTGAGCTATTTCTGTATTTGGCCGACACTTTTCACATTTGGCTATCAGAATTTTCTTACTTGACCTAGGTTTTTTCACTTTGGCTAACAAAGTTTCCTACTTTTCATAAGTTTGGGTGTTATATTTCTCTGTTTGGCCGATACCTTTTCATACTTGTTTAACAAAGTTTCGTACTTTTCCTAAGTTTGTTGGGGGGGGGGGGGGGGGGGGTATTTCGTTACGTGGTCAATATTTTCCCCATTTGACTAACAAATTTCCCTACTTTTCATAAGTGTGGACAAGATATATCGTTACGTGGTCAATATTTTTTCTATTTGGCTAACAAATTTTCCTATTTGGCCAAGCTATTTTCCGTTTGGTTAACATATGTTCCTACTTTTTATAAGTTTGGGTGATATATTTCTCTGTTTGGCCGATACCTTTTCATACTTGCTTAACAAAGTTTCGTACTTTTCCTAAGTTTTTTGGGGGGTATTTCGTTACGTGGTCAATATTTTCCCCATTTGACTAACAAATTTCCCTACTTTTCATAAGTGTGGACAAGATATATCGTTACGTGGTCAATATTTTTTCTATTTGGCTAACAATATTTCCTATTTGGCCAAGATATTTTCCATTTGGTTAACATATGTTCCTACTTTTTATAAGTTTGGGTGATATATTTCTCTGTTTGGTCGATACCTTTTCATACTTGCTTAACAAAGTTTTCGTACTTTTCCTAAGTTTGTTGGGGGGTATTTCGTTACGTGGTCAATATTTTCCCCATTTGGCTAACAAATTTTCCTACTTTTCATAAGTGTGGACAAGATATATCGTTACGTGGTCAATATTTTTTTCTATTTGGCTAACAAATTTTATTATTTGGCCAAGATATTTTCCATTTGGTTAACATATGTTCCTACTTTTTATAAGTTTGGGTGATATATTTCTCTGTTTGGTCGATACCTTTTCATACTTGCTTAACAAAGTTTCGTACTTTTCCTAAGTTTGTTGGGGGATATTTCGTTACTTGGACAATATTTTCCCCATTTGGCTAACAAATTTTCCTATTTGGCCAAGATATTTTCCATTTGGTTAACATATGTTCTTACTTTTTATAAGTTTAGGTGATATATTTCTCTGTTTGGTCGATACCTTTTCATACTTGCTTAACAAAGTTTCGTACTTTTCCTAAGTTTGTTGGGGGTATTTCGTCACTTGGACAATATTTTCCCCATTTGGCTAACAAATTTTCCTATTTGGCCAAGGTATTTTCTCTGTGGTTAACATATGTTCCTACTTTTTATAAGTTTGGGTGATATATTTCTCTACTTGGTCGATACCTTTTCATACTTGCTTAACAAAGTTTCGTACTTTTCCTAAGTTTGTTGGGGGATATTTCGTTACTTGGACAATATTTTCCCCATTTGGCTAACAAATTTTCCTATTTGCCCAAGATATTTTCCATTTGGTTAACATATGTTCCTACTTTTTATAAGTTTGGGTGATATATTTCTCTGTTTGGACGATACCTTTTCATACTTGCTTAACAAAGTTTCGTACTTTTCATAAGTTTGGTTGGGGAATTTCGTTACTTGGTCAATCTTTTTTCTCCTTTGGCTAACAAATTTTCCTATTTGGCCAAGGTATTTTCCCTTTGGTTAACATATGTTCCTACTTTTTATAAGTTTGGGTGATATATTTCTCTGTTTGGTCGATACATTTTCATACTTGCTTAACAAAGTTTCGTACTTTTCCTAAGTTTGTTGGGGGATATTTCGTTACTTGGACAATATTTTCCCATTTGGCTAACAAATTTTCCTACTTTTCATAAGTGTGGACAAGATATATCGTTACGTGGTCAATATTTTTTCTATTTGGCTAACAATATTTCCTATTTGGCCAAGATATTTTCCATTTGGTTAACATATGTTCCTACTTTTTATAAGTTTGGGTGATATATTTCTCTGTTTGGTCGATACCTTTTCATACTTGCTTAACAAAGTTTCGTACTTTTCCTAAGTTTGTTGGGGGATATTTCGTTACTTGGACAATATTTTCCCCATTTGGCTAACAAATTTTCCTATTTGGCCAAGATATTTTCCATTTGGTTAACATATGTTCTTACTTTTTTATAAGTTTAGGTGATATATTTCTCTGTTTGGTCGATACCTTTTCATACTTGCTTAACAAAGTTTCGTACTTTTCCTAAGTTTGTTGGGGGGTATTTCGTCACTTGGACAATATTTTCCCCATTTGGCTAACAAATTTTCCTATTTGGCCAAGGTATTTTCTCTGTGGTTAACATATGTTCCTACTTTTTATAAGTTTGGGTGATATATTTCTCTACTTGGTCGATACCTTTTCATACTTGCTTAACAAAGTTTCGTACTTTTCCTAAGTTTGTTGGGGATATTTCGTTACTTGGACAATATTTTCCCCATTTGGCTAACAAATTTTCCTATTTGCCCAAGATATTTTCCATTTGGTTAACATATGTTCCTACTTTTTATAAGTTTAGGTGATATATTTCTCTGTTTGGACGATACCTTTTCATACTTGCTTAACAAAGTTTCGTACTTTTCATAAGTTTGGTTGGGGAATTTCGTTACTTGGTCAATCTTTTTTCTCCTTTGGCTAACAAATTTTCCTATTTGGCCAAGGTATTTTCCCTTTGGTTAAAATATGTTCCTACTTTTTATAAGTTTGGGTGATATATTTCTCTGTTTGGTCGATACATTTTCATACTTGCTTAACAAAGTTTTCGTACTTTTCCTAAGTTTGTTGGGGGGTATTTCGTTACGTGGTCAATATTTTCCCCATTTGGCTAACAAATTTTCCTACTTTTCATAAGTGTGGACAAGATATATCGTTACGTGGTCAATATTTTTTTCTATTTGGCTAACAAATTTTATTATTTGGCCAAGATATTTTCCATTTGGTTAACATATGTTCCTACTTTTTATAAGTTTGGGTGATATATTTCTCTGTTTGGTCGATACCTTTTCATACTTGCTTAACAAAGTTTCGTACTTTTCCTAAGTTTGTTGGGGGATATTTCGTTACTTGGACAATATTTTCCCCATTTGGCTAACAAATTTTCCTATTTGCCTAAGATATTTTCCATTTGGTTAACATATGTTCTTACTTTTTATAAGTTTAGGTGATATATTTCTCTGTTTGGTCGATACCTTTTCATACTTGCTTAACAAAGTTTCGTACTTTTCCTAAGTTTGTTGGGGGGTATTTCGTCACTTGGACAATATTTTCCCCATTTGGCTAACAAATTTTCCTATTTGGCCAAGGTATTTTCTCTGTGGTTAACATATGTTCCTACTTTTTATAAGTTTGGGTGATATATTTCTCTACTTGGTCGATACCTTTTCATACTTGCTTAACAAAGTTTCGTACTTTTCCTAAGTTTGTTGGGGGGTATTTCGTCACTTGCACAATATTTTCCCCATTTGGCTACCAAATTTTCCTATTTGGCCAAGGTATTTTCCCTTTGTTTAAAATATGTTCCTACTTTTTATAAGTTTCGGTGATATATTTCTCTGTTTGGTCGATACATTTTCATACTTGCTTAACAAAGTTTCGTACTTTTCATAAGTTTGGTTTGGGTATTTCGTTACTTGGTCAATTTTTTCTCATTTGACTAACAAATTTCCCTACTTTTCATAAGTGTGGACAAGATATATCGTTACGTGGTCAATATTTTTTTCTATTTGGCTAACAAATTTTCCTATTTGGCCAAGGTATTTTCTCTGTGGTTAACATATGTTCCTACTTTTTATAAGTTTGGGTGATATATTTCTCTACTTGGTCGATACCTTTTCATACTTGCTTAACAAAGTTTCGTACTTTTCCTAAGTTTGTTGGGGGATATTTCGTTACTTGGACAATATTTTCCCCATTTGGCTAACAAATTTTCCTATTTGGCCAAGATATTTTCCATTTGGTTAACATATGTTCCTACTTTTTATAAGTTTGGGTGATATATTTCTCTACTTGGTCGATACCTTTTCATACTTGCTTAACAAAGTTTCGTACTTTTCCTAAGTTTGTTGGGGGATATTTCGTTACTTGGACAATATTTTCCCCATTTGGCTAACAAATTTTCCTATTTGCCCAAGATATTTTCCATTTGGTTAACATATGTTCCTACTTTTTATAAGTTTAGGTGATATATTTCTCTGTTTGGACGATACCTTTTCATACTTGCTTAACAAAGTTTCCTACATTTTTATAAGTTTCGACGAGATATTTCGTTACTTTGTCAATATTTTCCTTCTTTTTATAAGTTTGGTTGCGATATTTCTGTATTTGACCAATAATTTTAATATTTTGTTTAACATATTTTCTTATTTGACGGTTGAATTGGTAAATAGAAGGTGTACTTTTGTCTGGTTGTGAAGTATGGCACTGAGCAGGTACACTGAAAAAACATATATTGGTCTTGGAAATGGCTTTCTGGAGAAAGATGTAAAGACACTATGGCCACATAGAAAGGAAATGAAAGTGTGGATGTCTAATTTGATACGTGATAACGTCGCTGGTTATGACGGCGGACATGTGACCTGTCATGTTACGTGCATTGCCTAAGGTTGAATCGGGGCAGTTTGTTGTGTTGATGCTCGGGTGTCCTTTGGTGTAACCGGATAACACTAGGACTACACACTCACCCACGTTTTTACAACCCTTTACTTAATGACTTTTCCGTATGCACCCCCTCCACGTCTGTTATGAACCGACCACCGTCACACCCGCCGGAGATTTTCCCACACTTGCCGACGTATAACTCCCCGGTACTACCTTCCAGAATTTTCCACTATGCCGCTACTTATTTAATATGCATTGTATTGTTTATACATGATTTAATAAAAAAATATTATATACCTGATAGTGTTTAAACCCGAACCGCCTAGCCTCACCCCACGCGCCCACCCCCTCGCCACCATCCCGCACCCCGTTGTTATTTATTTTTATTTTTTATTTATTTTATTTTATTTTATAATAATTAATTAAAATTTGTATACACCCACTCAATAGTTATCTGCCCTTAGAAACATAAAATCTTAGAATTATCGCCCTTAGATATGACCTAGATACCACCCCTTACCCAACTATATGACCGAGGGAGAGTGAAAATCAGCCGAGGTCAAGGTCAATCCTCCGCAATCCTCCAAATCCTACCCGAATTGCGCCTTTCTAACTACTCACATAACCCACCAATTGGAGGTCAGCATGGCCGAATGGACAAGAGCACTCGTTCTTAAACATCCGGTGTGCTGACGCCTATGTAGCGGGTTCAACCCCTACACCGGTCAGTTAAAAGAAAATGTTGACTTCTCGTATTTCCCTGGGGACGTAAATTAGTAGTTTCTCTGAAGTCGGAGTGGATTCGCCTGATGGCGAGGGACACTGACAATAGGTAAAGCTAGTCTACACGCACAAATCAGCCCAGTACACTAGAAGCAATAGCACGTGTATGGACTACGCTTGAGTTCAAATGAAGCTAACGCAAAACAACAACAACAACAACAACATCAACAACAACAACAACAACAACAACAACAACAACAACAACAACAACAACAACAACAACAACAACCTACCAAGTGTCGATTGGTCTATAAAAATATGGGATAATGTGTAGGGTTCAATCATCTGAACGCTAATGGACGAGACTTCAAAGTTATAGCTCTAAATCTTCCCAACCACACCAATAGACCTGGAAGCTGCAGGACCCTATTGGCTAGACACTCGTCTGTCGGCCGGGGTCATGGGTTCGATTTGTATCTCGGGCGGATTCGAATTGTAATATTGGACCTGGGCTCCCAGGTCTAGTCCAAAATGTGTACCAGGAAATGTCTAGGGAAGAAAGGGCCACCGCCGCGATATTGACCATGTCATCCAACGAGTGCCAGAGGTCTATGAAACTATGGGTATGGCACCGTAGGCCCCATGCGCCTTAGGGATTAAGGCGTGTAAAAGAGCCTTTACTTTTATTTTCTGTATCTTTGGAGTACAATTTAAAAGCAACACATGTCAAGAGAGCGTGTCCTGGTATACAGTTTCGATCAGGTTTCAATGAAACTAGTAGCAAACATTCTGACCACTGCCATATTGACGCTTAACGTTCGAGAACAGAGAGAAGACATATTTCTATTGTAAACAATGACATTCAGTCTTTCTTCGAGATTTCTATTACTACACACAAGACATGCCCAGACAAACATGTTGTCATGACAACGAAATATACACGAAGACGCTCCCACACAACAATGTTTGAAATGCTACATTTGTAGCAATATCTTTTGAAGCGCATCTGAAGTTGACAGATACAGACTAACAATTCGTCATAAAATTAAAATATTCTTTTATAAAAATGTTTAAATTTTTAAAATAAAGAGATAACGGAATAAAGCTGATGCTTTTATTTGGTGTGTTTCACACCAAAAGCCTGCTCTATAAGATGGGCTAAAGTAGGTCAGCATGGCCGAATGGATATTAACGTATGTTCTTAAACATCTGGTGTGCTGATGCCGAGGTAAGGGGTTTAACCCCTACACCGGGCAGTTGGACTAAAATATTGACCTATCGTCCTTGACTTGGGGACGTAAATTACAAGTACTTCTGAAGTACGAGTGGGTTCACCGGATGGCGTGAGACACTGTTAATGGGGAAAGCTAAGCCACATGCTAAATTCAATCCAACACTACTAGAAGTAGTGTGTATGAGCTACGGTTGAGTTAAAAGCGAGCGAGCACAAAAAAAATGGGCCAACTCTGTCACCGGGTCTCTTCAGTATGTATGCTTGCGGCTTAACGCGACAGCAAACAACTGGCAGAGGTAGGGAGGGCATTACCCCATGCTGGTGACGTCCTTGTAAAGCGACGAGGGAAGGATACGTTTATGATAAGCGATGACCTAAAGAGAGGGCGCGTTAACATAGTTGATGTGGAGCTACGCTGATAATTTCACGAGCGAGGTAGGATAAGGGTTCGACGCCTGGGTTCGTCATCGGTCTAAGTGAGGGAAAGACTAGCCACCTATTCCTTAGTGCATTCAAGGGTACTTCATTTTTAATTCACCGCAAAGGAATTAGGGGAGTTCCCGGGAAATCACGTGACATTGGGATTATTCCATAGTGGATGTAGGGGTGTGTTGATTTACTGTGCAACTTGTGTATGGGGTTTGCTTTCACAAGTAGAAGACAATCAAGTGTTATTGTGTAATGTATTTATTGAAATAAAGAATCACATAAATTGTATGTGTTGTCGATCACTTCCGGTTAAGTGTATGATGGACTGCTAGACCGATCGATGGATGCTATAAATGTTTCTGGGCCCGGAGTGCTCTCACTGTCGTCTGAGTGAATATCCATATCTTGTGCTGCTCGTCTTATCTTGTGTATTTCCCATTTGTCTGAGGTCATCTTTGATGTATCTGGGGGCCAGTTTGCGAAGACAACGAATGACATGCGGATTTGGGTACATCTTGCTGCAAACACACTTGTCGACCGACCACGAAGTGAATCCCGATATACTTATTCTGAAAATCGACGATACCACCAGATCTAGGTCAGTGATAAAAATAACTACGCAGTTTATTTGCGGTGAATTAAAAAATAAAGTACCCATTCAGGACTACAAAATGTGATGGCGCTATCAGATCACAGATCTTTAACGGATACCTGCTTCGGGACATGTTTGTTGTTATGTTAAAAACCCACATAATGAGCTGGATCGCTCACATGAATGGTTTAATGCTTCTGGTCAACTGGTCAGTCCCTATAAAGCGAGTTGGACATGTTTTTCTCTAAATAATTCCATTGTCTATAGATCTTGCCCAACAGTCATCAAACATAGCGATATCTGTGAAAGAACACAGTGAAAACAGTCCCTTCTTCTTCTGCCCTTTATTCCCTACTAGGTCGCAGGCCCGCAACTAACTCACACCAAGACGTCCTATCTTTTGCTGTCTCGTAGAGCCCCGTCCATATTTACTCCGCATTATTATCTCTATCTTAAATTTTCTCCATGTGTTTTAGGTATCCCACATTTTCGCTCTACTTACAGATAAAAGAGATAGTTATACTATCCTCAAGTTTTCTGAATGTGTGTTCTATCCAGCGCCTCATTCCTTAATTCGCAAAGAGATTGTTTAGTTATCTCCCTGAGTTCTACATTGGTGATTTTGTATTTTACTCCCATTAACTACATATTCACTAGTTAATGTATGTTTATACTTTATAAGTAATTCTTGTAGCCACCCTCAATGCTCGTCAACCATACAGTAGCACCGATTTAATTTTGGAGTTAAATATTCTAAAGTTTGATGCTGAGTTTACTTTTTTACTTCTACAACTGTCCTAATGTTGTGAAAAATCATGCCTTTTGTATACTTACTTTCATATCTCTATATGTTCCCCCATCTGTGTCTATATTTCTACCTTGATAAGAGGTTGATTCTGCCCTGTGAGGCGTAATTCTTACAGTCACCCTCAATGCTCGCCAACTATACAGTAGCACCGATTTAATATTGGAGTTAAATATTCTAAAGTTTGGTGCTGAGTTTATTAATTTTACTTCTACAAATGTCCTGATGTTGTGAAAACTCTTGCCTTGTGTATTCTTATTATCATATCTCTGTCTGTTCCCTCATCTGTGTCTACATTTCTACCTTGATAAGAGATTGATTCTGCCTTTTGAAGCGTGTATTATATCTACATCTATAGAAAAAAAAAAGATGTTGCCATCTGTAAACCTGCCAGCAACTCATTTGCGACAGGCATACAAGGATTCCCTTCTTTTGCACTACACGAAAGTGACACTCGTATTGTTTGCAAAAGGATACATGTTTATTCGGAGCTGATCAACAATAGCTCCATGAGCGAAATACCACAACGGTATTGAACATAGAATGTGATGACGATAAGATGGAATGAGGAGATGATATAACAATTATAACTACTGAAGCTAAACTAGACTATTATAACTATTATACTGTCCTTAATAACCACAAAGTATTCCTAGCGGATACACATCTGATTCCTACGCCGTCTGATGTCTGTCTGAGCTCGCTGAGCGTGGCGTGTTCAATCAGCGACTGGCGATGATAACGCACTTCAGTGTTGACAATCACCACATAAGGCACTAAGTAATTACAGTGTCAATGTTTCTGGTGATGTAAGGTCGCTCTATTCTCGTATTTCAGGTATTTCAATATGAGAAGGTCTACTCAACGTGTCGGCTAAAGAGTTCAAACTTCCCTTCAAATGTTTAATAGTGAAGGCATAATTCTGCAAAATTAAGGACAACCTGTAGATCCTATTGTTCCGATGAACCCCTGTTTGCATGACCGTCAGAGGCGAATTATCAGTTTCGATAACAAACTCTGTACCCGCCAGGAATCGATGAAGTTTCCTGACACAATATATCACGCTTAAAGCTTCCAATTCAGAGGCTGAGTATCTTCCTTCAGCCGGGCTGATCTTACGACTCACGTACATTATTGGGTGAAACTTGCCTTCATAAAACTGGCCTAGGACCCCAGAAATGGAAATGGAACTTGCGTCTATACGGAGGAAATACGTTAGATTGACATTAGGCAAACGCAAGATAGGTGGAACGCTAAATAAATGTTTCAATTTTGATAACGCACCGATTAACTTTGCATCCTGTACATTAAGTTTTACAGATGCTTTTAACACATTAGAAAAAACACTGGTAATTTCAGCCAAATTTGGTATAAATTTGCTGTAATAATTGACAAGACCAAGTAAGATACGGACCTGTTTCTTGGTCGTAGGCATAGTTAGATTGAGAATCTTGGTCACGATTGTCTCATCAGTTCTTAGTTGGCCTCTGGTGATTGTATGGCCTAAAATTTCAATTTCTTCCATTCCCAACTCCACTTTGGTGGGTTTCACTGTCAGACCAAATAATCGCAATCTGTCGAAGACATGTCGCAGTTTCAGTAGGTGTGTTGTCCAGTCTGCTGTATGGATGCAAATGTTATCAATATAAGTAGAAACATTGGTCACTCCGTGCAGAAGATCCCTAGTGAGTCGGACAAAAGTGGCTGGTGCATTAAGAAGACCGAAAGGAAGAAAGCGCCACTCGTACAGGCCTAGAGGTGTTGAGAATGCTGTTAAAGGAATAGAGGATGATTTCATCGGGACCTGCCAATAACCTTTCGTGAGATCCAGTTTTGAGAAGATACGTGATGTTGACATGTCAAGAATTAAGTCGTCACAAGATGGGATAGGCTCTGCATCGACCTTGGTCACGATGTTTAAGCGCCTATAATCGACGCAGAGACGAATAGTCGAGTCCTTTTTTCTGACTAGAACTATAGGAAAAGAATACTCTGACTGAGATTTCTGAATTATTCCACTCGACTCTAGATTTAACAATTCCTACACACACACACACACACACACACACACACACACACACACACACACACACACACACACACACACACACACACACACACACACACACACACACACACACACACACACACACACACACACACACAAACCCACACCACATGACGAAAAGCTCAACGGATGAATAAAACAGCACGCTGATATCGGCTAACGTTTCGATCGAAGTCTGCATCAACGGAACAACTAGAACAAAACGATTGAACATATAAACACGAACAATACAAATGTGTAATACCCTAGGCGCTTGTCCGATCCAGGAACATGAAAACCGAACGTCCTGTCACGTTGTTGTCACAGCATAATGGTAAAGTTTGCATGTCAATGTACTACAGCTGTTTGTCAGTATGTTCCACTTGTATGTCAGTATGTTCCAGCTGTATGTCAGTATGTTCCAGCTGTTTGTCAGTATGTTCCAATTGTATATCAGCATGTCCCAAGTGTATATCAGTATGTTCCAGCTGTTTGTCAGTATGTTCGACTTGTATGTCAGCATGTTCCAACTGTATGTCAGTATGTACCAACTGTATGCCAGTATGTTCCACCTGTACGTCAGTATGTTCCAATTGTATGTCAGCATATACCAACTGTATATCAGTATGTTCCAAATGTATGTCAGTATGTTCCAACTGTAAGTCAGTATGTTCCAACTGTAAGTCAGTATGTTTCAACTGTATGTCAGTATGTTCCAACTGTATGTCAGTATGTTCCAACTGTATGTCAGTATGTTCCAACTGTAAGTCAGTATGTTCCAACTGTAAGTCAGTATGTTCCAACTGTATGTCAGTATGTTCCAACTGTATGTCAGTATGTTCCAACTGTATGTCAGCATATACCAACTGTATATCAGTATGTTCCAACTGTAAGTCAGTAAGTTCCAACTGTATGTCAGTATGCTCCAACTGTATGTCCGTATGTTCCAACTGTATGTCAGCATATACCAATTGTATGTCAGTATGTTCCAACTGTAAGTCAGTATGTTCCAACTGTAAGTCAGTATGTTCCAACTGTATGTCAGTATGATCCAACTGTATGTCAGTATGATCCAACTGTTATGTCAATATGTCAGGAAAGAAAGTTGAATTCCTTCCATATGAGATGTCTGTGACATATCCTGGGCATATCGTGGAAAGACTACATAACACACAAACACGTGCTTGAAAGAGCGGATATTACCACAGCGCTCTCGCTCCTCAAGCAGAGACGCCTCCGGTGCCTGGGCCATGTATCTCAAATGGAGGTTGATCGTATTCCCAAAGATCTCCTATACGGAGAATTAGCCATAGGGAAGAGGCCAACCGGAAGACCTCAGATGCGACATAGGGATGTGTGTAAACAAGATATGAAAACCCTTGGTATAGATCTAAACAATGGGAAATAGTTGCAACAGACAGATGTTCCTGGAGAAGAGATGTACGAAACGGACTGGTGCTCTTTGAGCGCAGTCAGATCCAATAAACTGAGGATAAGCGGCACAGGTATAAAATGCAGTCACTTACTGCGGGACTTGCCTCGTCTTACAGATGCGGAAACTGTGACAGAGATTGTCACTCTCGCATTGGACTATACAGCCACCAGCTTGCTGACAGGCACCTCCCCAGTGGCACAACTCTATAGTCCTACAGGACTGAAAGAGGCTTACTACTATGTCAGTATGCTCTAACTCCATGTCAGCATGTTCCAGCTGTATGTCATCATGTTCCTTGTGTATGTCGAAATAAACAGATACTATGTTTGTATGTTAGCATGATCTGGCAGCCTGTCAGCGTTGTATGACCGTATGCTAGTGAAGGATAAACAGTGCCCCGATAAGACACCACCTATTGTAATCATAAAATAACACGGAGGCATAACATGCAGATCGCATTCGTATTCAAAAATTGACTAGGCCTGGTCTAAAGCTGAGACCAGGAAATTACTAGGAAATAAAGACGGCCTGCATGGTACTCACCACAAAAACCCACCAAGTGGAGTTCAGCATGGCCGAATGGACAAGAGCACTCGTTCTTAAACATCCGGTGTGCTGACGCCTATGTAGCGGGTTCAACCACTACACCGGTCAGTTAAAAGAAAATGTTGACTTCTCGTATTTTACTTGGGGACGTAAATTAGAAGTATCTCTGAAGTCGGAGTTGATTCGCCTGATGGCGAGGGACGGCAATAGGTCAAACTACTCTACACGTGTATGGACTACGCTTGAGTTCAAAGCAAGCGAACGCAAAACAACAACAACAACAACAACAACACCACCACCACCACCACCAACAACAACAACAACAACCTACCAAGTGTCGATTGGCCTATACATTTTTTTGGGATACTGTGTAGGGTTAGATCACCTGAACGGTAATGGACGAGACTTCAGAGTTATAGATCTAAATCTTCCGAAGGATTAACAATCAACCACACATACCGACCTGGGAGCTGCAGGACCCTAATGGCTAGACACACGTCTGTCTCCCGGGGTCATGGGTTCGATTTGAATCGGGGGCGGATTTGAATTGTAATAATGAACCTGGGCTCCCAGGTCTAGTCCAAAATGTGTATCAGGAAATGTCTAGGGAAGTAAAGGCCACCGCCGCGATATTGACCACGTCATCCACCGAGTGCCAGTGGTCTATGAAACTATGCGTATGGCACTGTAGGCCCCATGCGCCTTAGGGATTAAGGCGTGTAAAACGAGCCTTTACTTTTATTTTCTATATCTTTGGAGTACAATTTAAAAGCAACACATGTCAAGAGAGCGTGCCCTGGTATACAGTTTCGATCAGATTTCAATGAAACTATTAGCAAACATTCTGACCACCCTGCCATATTGGCGCTTAACGTTCGAGAACAGAGAGAAGGCATATTTCTTTTTTAAACAATGACATTCAGTATTTCTTCGAGATTTCTATTACTACACACAAGACATGCCCAGACAAACATATTGTCATGACAACCAAATATACACGAAGACGCTCCCACACAATAATGTTTGAAATGCTACATTTGTAGCAATATCTTTTGAAGCGCATCTGAAGATGACAGATACAGACTAACAATTCGTCATAAAATTAAAATATTCTTTTATAAAAATGTTAAAATTTTAAAAATAAAGAGATAACTGAATAAAGCTGTTGCTTTAATTGGTGTGTTTCAAACCAAAAGCCTGTTCTATCAGATGGGCTAAAATAGGTCAGCATGGCCGAATGGATAAGAACGCATGTTCTTAAACATCCGGTGTGCTGATGCCGAGGTAGGGGGTTCAACTCCTTCACCGGGCAGTTGGACTAAAATATTTACCTTACGTCCTTGACTTGGGGACGTAAATGATAAGTACTTCTGAAGTACCAGTGGATTCACCGGATGGCGTGAGACACTGTTAATAACGAAAGCTAATCCACGTGCAAAATTCAATCCAACACTACTAGAAGTAGTGTGTATGGACTACGCTTGAGTTAAAAGCGAGCGAGCACAAAAAAAATGGACCAACTCTGTCACCGGGTCTCTTCAGTATGTATGCTTGCGGCTTAACGCGACAGCAAACAACTAGCAGAGGTAGGGAGGGCATTACCCCGTGCTGATGACGTCCTTGTATAGCGACGAGGGAAAGATACGTTTATGATAGGCGATGACCTACAGAGAGGGCGCGTTAACATAGTTGATGTGGAGCTAGGCTGATAATGTCATGAGCGAGGTAGGATAAGGGTTTGACGCCTGGGTTCGTCGTCGGTCTAAGTCAGGGAAAGACTAGCCACATATTCCTTAGTGCAATCAAGGGTACTTCATTTTTAATTCACCGCAAAGGAATTAGGAGAGTTCCCGGGAAATCACGTGACATTGGATTTATTCCATAGTGAGTGTAGGGGTGTGTTGATTTACTGTTCAACTTGTGTATGGGGTTTGCTTTCGCAAGTAGAAGACAATCAAGTGTTATTGTGAAATGTATTTATTGAAATAAAGAATCACATAAATTGTATGTGTTGTCGATCACTTCCGGTTGAGTGTTTGGTGGACTGCTAGACCGATCGATGGATGCAATAAATGTTTCTGGGCCCTGGGTGCTCTCACTGTCGTCGGAGTGAATATCCATATCTTGTGCTGCTCGTCTTATCTTGTGTATTTCCCATTGTCTGAGCTCATCTGTGATGTATCTGGTGGCCAGTTTGCGAAGACAACAAATGACATGCGGTTTTGGGTACATCTTGCTGCAAACACACTTGTCGACCTACCACGACGTGAATCCCGATATACTTATTCTGAAAATCGACGATCCCACCAGATCTAGGTCAGTGCTAAAAATAACTACGCAGTTTGTTTGCGGTGAATTAAAAATAAAGTATCCATTCAGAACTACAAAATGTGATGGCCCTATCCCATCACAGATCCTTAACGGATACCTGCTTCGGGACATGTTTGTTGTTATGTTAAAACCAACATAATGAGCTGGATCGCTCACATGAATGGTTTGATGCTTCTGTTCAACTGGTCAGTCCTTATAAAGCGAGTTTGACATGTTTTTCTCTAAATAATTCCATTGTCTATAGATCTTGCCCAACAGTCATCAAACACAGCGATATCTGTGAAAGAACACAGTGAAAACAGCCCCTTCTTCTTCTGCCCTTTATTTCCAACTAGGTCGCAGGCCCACAACCAACTAACAACAAGACGTCCTATCTTTTGCTATCTCGTAGAGCCACGTCCATATTCACTCTGCTTTATTATCTCTATCTTAAATTGTCTCCACGTGTTTTAGGTATCCCACATTTGCGCTCTACTTACAGACAAAAGAGATAGTTATACTATCCTCAAGTTTTCTTGATGCGTGTTATATGCATCGCCTCACTCCTTAATTCGCAAAGAGATTGTTTAGTTATCTCCCTGAGTTCTACATTGGTGATTTTGTATTTTAGTCCCATTAACTACATATTCACTAGTTAATGTATGTTTACACTTTATAAGTAATTCTTGTAGACACCCTCAATGCTCGTCAACCATACAATAGCACCAATTTAATTTTGGAGTTAAATATTCTAAAGTTTGGTGCTGAGTTTACTTTTTTACTTCTACAAATGTCCTGATGTTGTGAAAACTCATGCCTTATGTATACTTACTTTCATATCTCTATATGTTCCCCCATCTGTGTCTACATTTATACCTTGATAAGAGGTTGATTCTGCCCTTTGAGGCGTAATTCTTGCAGTCACCGTCAATGCTCGCCAATTATACAGTAGCACCGATTTAATATTGGAGTTAAATATTCTAAAGTTTGGTGCTGAGTTTATTAATTTTACTTCTACAAATGTCCTGATGTTGTGAAAACTCTTGCCTTGTGTATTCTTATTATCATATCTCTGTCTGTTCCCTCATCTGTGTCTACATTTCTACCTTGATAAGAGATTGATTCTGCCTTTTGAAGCGTGTATTATATCTACATCTATAAAAAAAAAGATGTTGCCATTTGTAAACCCATTGTGTATTTATGTATTAACACATCATCTGTGAAAATTGCGAATAGCGTCAGTAATGATATAATGCATCACAATCTTGAGAACAGTGTTAGCCATTGGCCAAGGTGATAAACACGGACGTTATTATTGGCGTATGAAATGAGTTGAGGTTAAGAATGTATGTAGATGTTACAGGCAGTTAATCCCTGATAGTCTATAGCATGTTGTTGGGAGCTGTGACGTGTGAGCATTGATATCACGAGTAATCATTGCCATACTACATGAAAGGCAGCAGCCAGGCTGGTGTCAGTGCAACCACAGCATGGGCGGGATTCACGTAATGTGGTAGAGCACAGCTGATACAGTTGCAGTAGTGAGGAGAGCTCAATGAACGCACTAAAGAGTGGATGTTCGGGAGAGGATGGAATTGTGCGGAAACATATTTCATCAATAACACACAGGGGGCTGCTTTGTCTACTGATTGCAATATTGCATGAATATATTGATGCTATTCCATATCAATGGGATCGGTCATGTGATGGCATAACAATAAAGAAAGAAAACAAGAGTGAAAATGTGTTGCTCATATTATTCTGATATGGCTTTTCGTCTTGGTGTGATCCTGGGGCATAACGATCGAGTCTATGTTGAGTTGTGAGTGACTGACTGTACCTGTCATCACATTCATATGTGAACAGTGATACCACATACACACACACACAAGCACGCACGCACGCACTCTCTCTCACTCACACATACATACACACACACACACACTAGTGACGCAGCATATATATTGTATATGACATCCAGTAAGAAGAATAATGGTGACAAAAGTCATCCCAGTCGCACTCATGTTTTTATTTCAAAATGCATATTTTAGTTTTTCCTAATGAAGAAATGCATATTTCACATCTTCATAAGTTGCTCTTATGCTAATCCCGACCCCCCCCCCCCCCCCCCGAAATCCCGAAATTGCTAATATGTTATTATTTCATTTCTTCTACCACCTGTGCCGCATTTTCTAAGTCATACATGGTTTTAACATTCCAGATGTCAATCCTGGAGATTTCCCTACGTGAAAGGAAGTTGATAAGCGATCAAATCTCCTCGCGGCTTTCTCTGCATCGCTTCATAGCTCTTCTTAACAAACTTCCTTTACTCTTGGCTGGTTGTTCTTTTTTCTTTTTTTTTTATACATGACTTCTTTGTGATTCGTTGGATTTTGTGAATGAAATCTATGGCTAGTTCTGGGCCTGTTATGTGTTCCATCGATAGCCGAGCAGACATCTTAAATGTTAATCAATATTTTAATGACACTGCTGATTTCGTTGATGTGGGTCAGACAACGGCCTAATTCAGGATGAAAGACATCAGTCTCAAGCAGGGAGTTGCTAGGCTCAAACACTTTCTAGGGAACCCAAGAAAACTAGTTAACCAACACCCAACTGGAACGACCAGCCTTCACACACTCGTTGAAATTCTTGGAACTTGTACAACGTGTAGTGATGGTTGTTAATCTGGTTAATTTGATGGTAACTAATGGCCATCCAAAAATCTGCATTCACTGCTTGCAGAATTCACATGCATGCATGGGATGAGGAGGCTGTTGCCTACCAGTTTAGAACTATGTCATCATCATTTCCATATTCTTTAAGTCACACAAGCGTGGCCAACTTGAATCGACGGAGTTCTACAAGGAAAGAAGCAATAATAAACCTAAGCTGCATGTCCTTTGCAAAACGTTGCGACCAAGTCCAGGATGATTTGTGAGAATTGTATGGATTTTTTGCCCTGGCCATGTGGGAGGGCGGGGGGAATGAACAGGCTGAGAGGCTGGCAGGGAATGCACTCCTTGATGGTAGATTACCTATAGACAACGGAGTGGTGGACGTGCGCATGTGGGACCAGGTGGAGAAAGCGGGGTAACAGTTTGAGAACCCGTATGTGGAAAGAATGAGATTGCAGGGGATCGGCAGGGTTTCTGGGAGAATCTCACAATTTAGAGGTAAGACCAGGACAACTGTTATCAAATGGCGGTGGAACGATTGGTAGTATGACTCTTCGCAGTCCCTTGAACGGGGGGACTGAGCGTGTCTGGGCCCTGAGTGCAGTGATTTTCGGTTCTTAGCTCAACTCAACTCAACTTTCTAGCCAAGTTTACATTCAGTAATGTGCCTTTACTTTCTGAAAGAGAAGTCAACGTTCGTGTTCAACTGACCGGTTTGTGAAATTAACCCACTACCCCGCAGTCAGCACATAGGTAGTTTAAGCACGAGCGCGATAATCTCTCGGCCACGCTGACCTTTATAACCCTACAATTAATAAAAGATGATAATTGAAATGGGAGTTTAGACAGGACAATAAGCGAGGAAAACACAAATCCTGTAATATTTCTTCAAAGAAGAACAACAATACACACATTCACATGAAATCCTGTTTCATATTCTATTGCAATGAATCATTTTAACAAAACATCTGTTGTGGCACTGCGCAGTTTGGTGTTTTTATTTTATTACTTCAGTTTAGATGAATGCAGGGAATGTGCCCATTGTATTCATTGACAAAACCATTCTAAAACCATTATAAAAGCGCTAGACGTTACGTTATTGTACCTTTTCTGAGTTAAACAATACATTAACTGAGTTAACTGAGTTAATTGGTTCATTGTAATAAATTTTAAAAGTCTGATATAAATAACAGATAGTCCTACAAAAAACAAATACAAATCGTACACTGATTAGAGAAATTAGACGCAGACAGTCAAAAGTGTTTCGACATGTTATGAGAAGAAATAAATTGGAGAACTTGGTGATAACTGGTAAGATCGATGGGAAGAGATAGTTAGTTAGTTAGTTGGTTGGTTGGTTGGTTAGTTAGTTAGTTAGTTAGGTAGTTAGTTAGTTAGTTAGTTAGTTAGTCGACAGATCATCCTCATTGCACATCGAACCATTCAGTTCATAAGTGCTCGGATCCCCTAGTCAGCAATTCCCGCAGCATATGGCTGCTCACGATACCAGTTCTGTATTGGTTTATTACTCTTCTTTGGCTTCCTGCGTAGTGTTCTTGTTTGGCCACACCTCTTTTAAATTGCTGTTCTCGCAGCCTGACCATGGTTGTAGATTCCCAGTCATCGCTTGGTTCTCGTAAACGACTTACTTCTCGTAGAGCATTCAGAATGTCTGCCTGGTCCATGGCTCGTCGCCTTCCACAGTAGCCCCACCAGCAAGCCTGTCAGCCTGCTCATTCCTTTGTACAGCCGCATGCCGTTGCACGAAGATGAAACTAATCTTTGCCAGCCAAGACCGCTCCAGAGACAACAGCCCCTCTCTTCGGACACATCCCATCTCTATCCTCCTGAGCATTCTCATTGAGTCACTAAAGACAGATGTCCGATTGCATGTCTGTGTCTCGAACCATGTTATTGCTGTATTTACTGCCATGACTTCCATAATATATAAGGCTGCTTGTGGTAAAAGCAAAAGCGCCAGACTTTCCTTCACAATTTTCCCTCCGTTCTAAGCCGTAAAGGCCCATGAACTTCTCACTCCCCGGAAGACCGATCCATCCGTGTAAATGACAGCATCATCCTCAAACGAATTCTCGAAGATCAGAGTCTGTACTTCCGCCTCCACAGCAGCTGGATTTTCTTGTCTGCAATTCCTGTCTAGTTAGATGCACACTGAAAAGGATGTACAGAACTCTGTTGGCACTTGTACCCACTCCTAGCCAGGTTGTAAGTTCTCGAGTGAAGACACCCGCTGAAGAATGTCTTCGACTTGATCCGTCATCGACTTTCCTCTTTTTAACCTGCTGCCCTTTACCTTCTTAATCTCGCTATGCAGTGGATGTTGTGTGTTTGCGTTGACTCTGAGATAGGCACGTGCTTGGCAAAATTGTATTCTGCCCCTCATGGTTGGAAAATCAAGAAGGTAGCGCATCGCCCTGCATGCTGTATCTCTTGTACATCCAAGAATAATGTGCATGGCTTCGTTCTGTATCCTTTCCATCCTTTCTATCTGCTTATGGCTGAGAGTCAGGATCGCCATCGCATACTCCAAAACAAAAAGGACCAGACCCTCGTAAAAAAGCCATATATGGCGCTGTTCACAGTTTGCCGCCGCATCGCAGCCAAACTCCGCTTGGCATTTGTTATCACCTGGTCTACGTGTTCAGTATAAGTTAGGTTTCGATCATATCGTATCCCCAGGTTATCCATTGCCTGAGTTCTTTCCACCGTCTCTGAACCCAGATTTACAGTTGGCGTTGGGGTGTTGACAATATGGTTATTCAAAGAGTACTATGCCACTGTTGCCTTTGTTCGGTTGACCATTGCCCCAGCTTCAATACACCAAGTGCTTATGCGATTAAGTTCGGTTTGTAAGTTCCTCAGCAACCTGATCTTTGTCTTTACCCTGAAGATACACTAAAACATCGTCTGCATACGACAAAGTCCTCCCCGGTCCTATGATTTGCTCGCTGGCGATTCTTACGGTGTAGGCGTTTAACAACACCGGAGATGGTGGTGATCCCTGTGGTAGGCCAGGATATATTGTTCTTGATTCCGAATTCCAACTGTCACATATAAAGATTACTTTCCGTTGGAAGAGGGCTGCAAGGGGAAGACAGAGAAGTAAATACCTGGATGGCTTGACCACGTAGCATGGCCGAGACAGGAACACTGAGTTGATCCACGACTCTAGTAATCGAGTGACATGGCGAATCATAACCGCCCACGCTTACCAGCATGGCACATGATGGATGGATGGAGTGTACTAATATAATCTAAACCAAGTGTATACACAGCATGATACTTTCATTTGATCATGACCTATTCCTATTCTCCTCTACTACCGTTCATCTCCCTATGAAACAAATGTACTCAGTCAGCTCACGGCAGGTCCGTTGTAGACTCGTTCATTTTTAGTTGGATGTGATTGCTACAGTTTTCTACGGGATGAGCTAGCCACTCTGACGCCAACCCCCATTAGTCGCCTCTTGCGACATGCATGGTAGGGTTGATCATGACCAACGTATGTTAAATGTCCACACGTTTCCGTACTATATAGTAAGTTTACACTTTTATTGAACCCACAGCTTCCCCCTTCTCTAATTAACTCATGTAATGCAAAGTATCAAAATAGCAGGGAGAGATGGGTGATGGATTAATGGGCATTGATAGAAGTAAACCTCGACACTGCAAGGTACAAGAGGAACAGAATGAGCTGAGATGAGATGATGAGTTAGAAGTAGAGGAAAGTACATGTATTTATAACCCAATACCTCACTTGCTGGCCCATGTGCTACCGGGCCCATAATAATAGCAATGTGTAGTAATGCTGCTACCTATCATGCATGTCGTAAGTAACTAAGGAAGGTTGGCGTGAGTATGGATACCTCGTCCATTAGACAACTGTAGCTGCACAGTCCAACCAAGAATGAACAAGTCTACAGTCGGCTAGGCGTGAGTGACTTCAAGACCTTACTTCCAATGGCCTATTTATGGCAGACTAGGAAGAAGAGCTCACTGCCATTACCGATTCCTTCTGCCCCAAGATGTGCTAGGCTTAACGGGTTGATTCGTTTTACACCTGGCTAATCCATGAATGCTCCGTCTCTGTAGCAAATGTAATGTTTAGATGCTGATAGTTCCTAAAATATACGAGTTGTAAATACTTTTCAAAATAATAAAACAAAATATTTAAAATAAAATAATAAAATAATAAAATATCTAAAATATTTTCCCTCTCATCGCCTCTTCTGGCAAGATCAACACCTTCGTCCAAGTTCAAACATACTTAACTATGTTGCTTCTTCTGTCGTTGTATCTTCAACTAGCATTCGATCATAGGTAGTGCTTGGCTTCATTAATACATGTATAGATTAGAAAGAGTTAAAATACTTTTGTTGAGTGCCGCCTGAACATCTAATTAACTTAAGCGAACATTTTAGAAAAAAAAAATATGCTCTTATATTGAACGATGCATAAGACAGTGACTTATGGTGCGACATACGCTAGTTGACAACAGTAATACCAAGCAAGAGCAGTTTATCATGGGAATCTCTGCCCGGAAAGCAACGAACACTCAGGCAGGAGATCAGATGACACCTTACAGCTTTAAGCAGGGAATCAAACACTGCACCAGCAGATCAAGAACGTGCACTGGCCAGGCAATTAGGATCCCGAGGTCAAGGAATAGTATGATAGTTAAGTTTTTTTTTTTTTTTTGCATATCCTTCACTTAACGTCGCAGTCAACCCCAGCATTTTTGGGGCTATTTTGTGATTTTTGTAAAGTAGTTCACCGCCCAGAAGGACAGTAAAGGTCGAAGTCATCGACATGATAGCTGTGTGTGTATGTATGTGTGTATGTGTGTGTGTGTGTGTGTGTGTGTGTGTGTGTGTGTGTGTGTGTGTGTGAGAGAGAGAGAGAGAGAGAGGGAGAGAGAGAGACAGAGAGAGACGTTTACATGTTCTGATTAGTCAGTTGCCAATCTTTGGTCAAGAGTAGTCTTCGAAAATTCAAGCCATTACAGCCAGTGTTCAGGCGTTCCCACATTAAGTATAGGGCCTCATCCCACGCCATGATGTGTATTAGGCATACGGTGCTACCTCAATATGTTTATAGAGCAGTCGGTGCTAGATGGGTGTTGTGGTCATTAGCACGCCAATCGGGAGGTCAGCATGGCCGAATTGATAAGAACGCGCGTTCTTAAACACCCGGTGTGCTGATGATGAGGTAAGGAGTTCAACCCCTTCACCGGAAAGTTAAAATGTCTGAAGTCGGAGAAGGTTCCCCTGATGACGAGGGACACAGGTAACAGGGAAAGCTAATTCACACGAAAAATTTAATCCAATGCACTAGAAGTAGTGTGTATGGACTACGCTTGAGTTCAAAGCGAGAGAGCGCAAAAAATAAATAAATAAATGCATACATAACACCAACAACTTTGACTTCCCTGAAAAGTGTCTGCTCCTCATTTTAGACTGGGCGGAGCTGAGAGACCAGACCTATTGTAAAAGAATCCGATCCTCCATATTGATTCGAACACATTACCAACCGACCGGCAGGCAAGCGTGCTACCTATTGCACTACCGTGGCTCCCTTAACATTTTATGCTGCTTATATGTAGCAATTATGCATCTTATGTCAGTTGTATATACATCTCTAGAAGTAGTAATAATTTCTATAATTATGACATAGCTATTTATGTGTGGTAAATTATGACGTCAGCATTCCGTAAAGCGAAACGGTCACGCCTAAGTGTGTTCATTCAAGTGTTCATTCAATGAACAAACCAGAGAAGCAAATATGTCATTACAAGATTCAGAAAGTGCGAGAAGATTCGACAAAGTAGCTTGGAAAAGTGACAGCAGAAATCCAAAAACTCTGACGAAGTGATTTTTCGTCAGTTGTGGCCGTCCCTATGTTATTTTAACATTTATGCTATTTCTTCTTCTACTTCTCCCGGGTGCACTTTCAGATGTCAACATGGATATATCTAGATAAGGCAGCAGTCAACTTGAGCTTGTTGACAAGTATGTTAGTTCTGATTTGATCAGTTTTGATGGTTTTGTTTTCCCTGGCTTCATTTCTACATTGTGTTTCTAGAATCATCTTTCCGTATTATAACTTCGGTCTCATAGATTATAGGTCCTGTCTCATATATTATAGCTTCGGTCTCATACGTTACAGCTTAAGTCTCACACATTATAATTTCAGTCTCACACAGTAAAACCGGTCTCACACAAAATAACATCGGTCTCACGCATTATAACTTCGGTCTCACACATTATATCTTCGGCGTCATACATTACAGCTTCGGTCTCACACATTACTGCTTCAGTCTCGCACAATATAACTTCGGTCTCACACATTGCAACTTCCGTTTCACACATTATAACTAACTTCTGTCTCACACATTATAACTAACTTCGGTCTCACATATTACAACTTCGGTTTCACACGTTATAACTGTGGTCTCACACATTACAAATGTTCTTTGACAATGTAGGCAAAGAATTCTTGACTTTCCAGGAGGAGGATCTCATGCAGTGGTTTTCATTTTTTGTCCAGCCTTTTTTCTTCACAACTCTTGCAGTCCTGTTTGCTTCACAAGTGACTACACCCTTGCGTAATGATGTACGCCACGAATTTCGGCCCTTGGCAGCAGTCTCCAAAGTGGCGGGATGAATTCCAAACACTTTTAGTGAGATCTTCAGAGTGTCTTCAAAGGTTTCCTCTGACCGCCTTGTGAGCGTTTACCACAGCTCAACTCGCCGTAAAAAAAAAAAAAGTATCGTTTAGAGAGCCTGTGATCTGGCATGCGAGTCAAGTGACCAGCGCAGCGAATCTGATTCTTCATTAGTGGAGTTGTTGATGATAAGGACCGGATGTAAATATGCATTTTTAATATAGCGGTGCAAAGCCACCAATAATTGCTGCAGATGTTGAGGATACACTACATTTTAAAAAAAGGAGAGCCACCTGAACTAGGCAACATTACGTTGGAGGATATTCAGGACAGGGAAGCGTTTGACATTATTTCCAAACAACATCTATAAATGTGGGTAGCGACAGACTGCTTCTAAAGGTATTGGTTGACAAGCATAAAAGGTCATTATACTTTTTGAACATATCTAATGTTTAAGAAGCGCCACTTTAATACGGGTCGGGAGGACTCACTTGCCACCGGGCAAGCTGACACCCTAGTCAGCCCGCCACTGAAGGTTGGTACAGTCCTAATGACCTATTAACGGTAGGTTTGTAGCTCTACCAAAGATAACAGGCGCTTTAGAATGTGAAGATTATCCTACAATGTGCCTTATGAATTGAATAATAAAGCTGCTACGGAGAATAATCATGAGGACACAATAAGAAACAAGATTAAACCAGAGGTTGGTAGAGAACAGTGCGGATTTGAACAAATGAAGAGCACACACAATGCCATATGCATTCACAGGATAGAAATAGAAAGAGTTATACAGGTACACACATATCTGTACTAATGCTTCATAAACTATACAACAATACTTGAAAGTGTCAAACATGAGGAAATAATTAAACTATAGTGCATTAACACATGTTTTACCCCGTATACAAATCCATAACTAAGTAACCAACTAAGGGTAGATGATGACATTTAGCATATAAACGTATCATTATGTACATCCAATAAAACAATTTTGTTCAGGAGATTGTACAGCAGATCTCAATGTTTGTTTATATGCGGTGTATAATTTACGGGTCAGAGATGAAGTACATATTATGAAATGTATTACATCTTCACATGGAAACATGAGTGTTCAATAATGAATATTCGCCAAGTTGCACATTAATTTAGCCGGCTTCCAGGCCTAGAGGTTAGCAACTTTTCTCCGTAATCCCGTATACTCTCGTAAGTAAAGTGACGACGGTGAGAATCAGCAGTGGTTCGAATCGCGTCGGTAACTTACTGGGTACGTGAGCCGGCCGCTCAGAAAGCAATGGCAAACTCTTGCCAAGAAATCAACAATCAGCTGAAAGATGCTGATGTTGATAACGATGTCCTGTAAAGGATACGCAAACTAGCTTTTTTTTAGCACATTAATTTCCTTATAAGAAGCACGTTACATAGTGAAACGGAAGTGGTCAGGGGTGACCCGAATTGACTTGCATTACCGTAAAACAAATTTGTTAGCTTGAATTCAATCCATATTCGCCAAAACATCAACGATATTTCGCCGCTTCCATGGTTTCAGTTGCCTTTGGAGATAACAAAGACATATTCCTTAGGTGGGAGTATTAAGACGGCAGGAACAATTTCATAACGATGCAACGTATACTTTAAAAAAAAATGAACGTGAATGAAGGCAAACATTTGTGAACGCACTAAGAAGATAATGAAAACAAACAAATTAAAAATGATTAAAAGGAAAGAAGATGGAGTTAATTAAATCGAATGTTATATCCTCTAGCTCAGTCTCTCTACTTAAACCAGCTAATTTGCGGAAAACATCGCATGGCGACGACCACCATGATTATATGAAAAATCTATACTCGAGAATCGAATGAAGGAGTATAGTAGTAATTTAAAATGCGAATCTTTTTCAACATGCACAACTAAGTATAGTGCATATTATTGATTTATTTTAAATGTAAACATTTCTTGTGTGGTGATTTCCATCAATATTTCACCATGTGTGTGTGTTTTTCTTTTTAATTATTGTTTTATTAGTGTTGACACCTCATGTGTGTGTTCTACATTGTGCTAAACGTTCTCATCAATGCTATTTCACATATTTAACAGATTTCAGGCACACGGGCTAATCTTAGTGATGAAAATGTTCATCTTCAAGGAGCAGGTCGGTCGCAGAGCGTCGCTCTCACCAAGGCCCCGTGGAATGACTCTCGATAGTATTTCAGCTCCCTTTCCTCATGCATTGCATGCCCACGTTTTGTGTCCAGCTTCGTGCTGGGCGACTCCTATCTCCTCTTTCATAATTGTTGTTTTCTATTGCCGTTATGTCTATGCCACTATGGCCAGAGTATTTCAGTTTTAACATGTTTTATTACGTTAATTATACGTACATTTTAGCACAATTTAGACGTGTGCTCATTAAAAATAAAAAGTTAGTTGCATATCCTTTACATTACGCCGCAGTCAACCTTAGCATTTTTTTAGCTCTTCGTGATGTTTTGGCAAGATTATGTTCGGTAATTCGCCATTGCTTTCAGAATGACCGGCACTCATATCTTTGTATGGGAAATCAACGCTATGCGGTCGGGTTCCAAATCGCCCGCAGCTGTGTTTCGAACGTAGTATGGGGAATTATGATTTGCATTTGTAACTCCTCCGCCACAGAGCCGGCGCGCTCATTTAAAACCTAGATTACTCAAGTTGTTACAGTTTTTTTATAAATTTTAAATTACATTCAGAGCTAAATCTGCCAGTAATGTAATTTTCATTGTTGTATTTATTCTACCTGTCATCTGCTTTTCAGTTAAGCAACAGGGCCAGCTTTTATTTTAAATTTCTGAACACCAAAAGACGACAAGCCAGTATTTGAGGTCTGTCATTAAGTTGGACTTAAACATTGACTTGTCGTTCAGAAAGCAGTGACAAATTACAGAACGTAAAATAACCTAGAAAATCAACCTGGGTTTGATCGCAACGTCCTGCAAGGGACATAAAACATTTAAAGTTTATAATAGCTTTTGTTTCGTTATAATACAAATTATATTATTTAACAAGCCATGTATATCAAGTATGGTTCTATTTCTATAAGAAGCGACGTCACAGCACTGCGAACACACCCACAATATAACCATATTCTTTTGAACACAATAATCAATTACTTATTCAAAGACTTTACATGCATATCAAATCTCAAAGAAAGAACGAATATCTAACGCCCCAAACATTTATTATCTTAACGTCCTTTGGGATAAACCTTTGAATTTATCACCAACTAACTACCACAATTGTCATGTGAAACTTAGATTGTCAATGGGATATAAATATGATAATGAAAGTAAAATGAAAATAGTTATTAATACACACATAGTGAACAGAAATAACAACACCGCAACAATAAAGTATTGGTGTTAATCACACACGTCGAATCACACAATGAAACACACACAAGTAAGGAACAAAGATGTATTTCATAACTACGTGTTGGATAATGTAATCCCCAAAGCTACATGCACAGGATCACTTGTCATTCTGTGAACAGTGCAGAGATAAGGACGGTCACAAATATACCATTGTCGAGCAAGGTGTCTGCAAAGTCTTGTGCAGTGTCATCCCTTGTAGTCTTCCTCCTGGGCTTTGTTTGACAAAGAAATGTCTGAAAACTGTGGAGGAACTATTTTCAATCTAGGCCTAATCTTTGCCAGTGCTTGTGTGTTGTGCGGAATCATGACCTGGTTACATATTAATACCCCTCTCTGCAGATGTGACGTTACAATACCTGTCATGCATATCCCGCTGGTCATGAGAGCGGAGGGGTAAGGGCTGTTCTGTATCATAGAGACCGTGGAGATTTTGTTTCGATATCAGGCGAGAGGAAAATGACTCAGCGGTAGGACATCTACCAGTGACTGTTATAGACTGTGCATTTTTACAAAATAAGGAACTCGAGGTTGTTATCTATTCGCTCCTCTCTGATACATGGTCGTGAATTGGACGCATAACCTTCTGAGATAAGGGTGTAAAACTTGGAAGACATTGCACACATTGGTTGGTTGGGTGGTTGGTAAATGCCCTGGGAGACTGAATTTTAACTCATACAATGGATATATTGACCTTCAGGTCGGAAAAGGTCTAGTATCTATTGCAATGAAAAGCAATCATCTATCTCTATGGGGACTGTGTTGTTCAGACATCTCCGTTTCCTCTACAAGCTCAGAAATCATGGCGGTGTGCAAAACCGATGCTAGCCGATAATAACAGTCATAGACTAAACAGACATTCCTCAAACTTCCACAAATTTGTCGACATCAACACAATGATGCACAGTCAATGATATTAGATCCCTCAAACTTCTACAAATTAGTCCACATCAACATAATGATGCACAGTCAATGATATTAGATCCCTCAAACTTCCACAAATTAGTCGACATCAACACAATGATGCACAATGATATTAGATCCCTCAAACTTCCACAAATTAGTCGACATCAACATAATGATGCACAATGATATTAGATCCCTCAAACTTCCACAAATTAGTCGACATCAACATAATGGTGCACAATGATATTAGATCCCTCAAACTTCCACAAATTAGTCGACATCAACATAATGGTGCACAATGATATTAGATCCCTCAAACTTCCATAAAGTAGTCGACATCAACACAATGATGCATGGTCAATGATGTTGTCCTGCTGTCGTTCTTCCTCAATAGAGTTATATAATAGACATTGTATACTTCAGCAATACTTCAGCAATTTTATACTTCAACCTCAGCAATGGCAAATTTCTGAACGTAAACTTGCCAAGAGATCACGACAGCGAAAAAAAAGCTGGTGTTGACTGCGACGTCCTGCAAATGATATGCAACTAACTTGTTTATACTTCAATATAGTTTATAATGTCCATTGAATCTGGGTATAAGCGCATTCCCTTTATAATTTCCAGCTGTCGAAATAACTGTACGGAAACAGAAAGTTTCACTTGGGACTTCAGTTGTTGGCCATTACTCGAAACAGTTAGTCAACCATTTCATTACCCATAGAATCAGAGGACTTATAATCTTCCCGGATTTCTCTTTAGGAAAAAATTCATGCTAATGTAATGCATTATTTTCAGTTAAATTGTCACGGTTGGCATAATGTACAATACTATTTAACAAATCTGGCGACGGTTCGAATACCTTTTGGTGAGGGGATATTTATCTTCACTATCCCCGGCTTCCATGTTGGCATAGCCCAAAATAGAAACCAGGAAATTTCCTGGAAAGCAAAGACAGCCGGTAAGAAACTGATCACATCACGAAGCGAGTGCTGCAGTGTTGAGTTGTCTAGTAATGGGTCTGGAATCATATACCCAGGAGGCATTGTTGAGTGTATAGGAACCTGTTACTTTACTTTACTTTACTTTACTTTACTTTACTTTACTTTACTTTACCCTGGTCTCTGGGTAGTGAGATCGGACGCCCGTGTAAAAACTTCCTTGGCAGCTGGAAATCGAAAAAGAGTAGCTTAACGGCGCTGCCCGGACAAAATGTCTAGTTAAAAATTTACCCTAAATATATTTCAGGATCCTCACCGGTGCTACGGAGTTCGTGCACTGAGCTGAAATTCTCCGGACTCAGGCTTGAGTTAGGAGTAAAACGGAGTACTTATGAGTTATACCCGTGTGCCATGAAGTTGATACATCGACTTTACTTTACTTTACTTTACTTTACTTTACTTTACTTTACTTTACTTTACTTTACTCTACTTTACTTTACTTTACTTTACGTAATTCCCTAGCATAAGTAATTTTATTGCTAACTCCTTTATTTTTCTTTTGTGCTCAATTACCGAACCATACACAGAGGCATGGCTATCTTTGATCCTAGATGAGTGTCAGAAGTCGGGGTGCCCCACCGGCTAGATGAAAGTATTTTTCACTGGCGAGCAACCCCTAATAGTCAGAAACTGACTAGGGACAAAATCTATATGGCTGAACTATAGATTAGGCCCCTGAATATCCAACGTACAGCTCCAAGTGGCTCGTTACAAAATTAAAATGAACTGTGCTGAATATTCGCCAAGGATGGGAAGAAGAAGGTTAGCTAGAATAGATTTTTACGTCTGAATTAAAGTGTAAAGACAACTATTCCAGTACAGGTTTTTCTCCCTGACTGCTCGCTTCCTTGGTGTGTAAGTGAACCCCCACCAATGTACACACACAACACGTATGCACAATTGGAATTAAAATTTAACGACAGAACTATGAGTTACAATACTACAACATTTATTTACTAATCATAACAATAGACATAGGATGATTGTCAATATGAGGATGATGAAATCATATACATATTGATATTGATGACAAACATTACGTAACTTTACTTGTTACTCGATCTATCTGGATCTGTGGTCCAGATCCCCACTCTCCAGTAGACACACACAAAAGAAAAAGAGAACAGCTTGCCGGTATTCTGAGATCCTGTCAGTCCTGACACTCCTAGTCAGTAGTCTCTAGTCTTGAGATCTATAACATAGGGCTCCTTGTGAGAGCTTGAAAGAAAGTCAAGAATGTGTTATATCAGTTCTACATCAGCGCAATCCTAATTAAAACATATAACACTGTCACCGCCTCACTTGCATATAGAATAGAGGGCTACAACTCCAGCCCAAGGGATACCACTGAGTCGTGCAGGACCCGAGTAATCGAGAACCTTCTCGATAGAGTTGATCACCTAGTCCATGATTCCGTGGACACTGATGTGGCCCGCCTAATGCGGGGTCCACGAGGAACTCGGACAGAGTTACCGCCCGTGTCGAGTTAGGACACGCGGAGACGGGCAGAGGACAAACGGACTGGAGAGAGACAACAAGGCCTGCCTGAGAGGGACTCATAGATATTCATAGATATACTTAGGCTAGATAGTGTGCTAGATTGTTGTATGACAACTATATGTTTGATGATTAACTATCTGTGATATGTATTATAAGAGAGCGCGGGTCTGTTTACCCACTGCGCCAACTGTACACTGTATACAATAAATGTTCTATATCCTAGCGAACAGTGTATTGTTGCCTGTATGAACCCGAACCATTATTTAGATAAGAGTAAGATGATGACAGGCTTTATGGGGGCTAGTTTTCCGGTTGTGGCATAGAATGTTTTCTTAAAAACCTGTTAAATGCCATGTAAAATTAATTATTTAATCATATCACATTGATTTTTGATAAAACATTGATTTTGGTAACACATTGATTTGCTTAAATCAAAGAAATTGTTAACATTACAAATTTACATAAAACTAGTAGCTATCTAGCGATAAAATAGAAGTAATCTGAGTCCCTCGGCAATGTTTCACCATTGCCTCTGCAGCGCCTCATTATTTTGATTCTGTAAACCATTTTTTTTTTGACATGTTACTATTTTGACATTTTTTTTGTGACAGTGACTAATGTTTTCTCGCTCCACGAGCAGATTGTTCCGCAACAAGTGCCGCGTCCAACCTATGAAACCTTCCCAACATTGACGAGAGTACAAGACAACATCGAGGAGTTCTTAAATTGAAAGCTAAGTTTCACCTCATACCCATTGTAAATTCTAAGCTGTACTTCTCATGTTTCATCAATGTATTATTTTGTATCATATTGATTTCTTTGCATATTCATAACCTTGTCACCAACATAACCTTGCATTTTGATTTACACATTAATAATTAGGGGAGTTAACCAAATTTTTGACCACACAACATATTTTTCTAAGGGATTTAACTCTATAAACTTAACAAACAAGTAAAACACAAAATGTCTAGCTTAGATAAGTGCATTGAACAAGGAATAAAGTTAGGTTATAAAGAAGAGAAACTGTCAGAATGGGCACAGAAAACGCACGCAGAAAATATTGCCCGTGAAGAAAGAGCCATAGAACGAGAAGAAAGGAAACTGCAGATGGAGGCCGAAGAAAAGAAATTGCAAATGCAAATGCAAGCAGATGAAAAGAAATTACAGATGGAGGCCGAAGAGAAGAAATTGCAAATGCAGGCAGAAGAAAAAAAATTGCAAATGGAAGCCAATGAAAAGAAATTGCAGATGGAGCTCGAGGCCGCCGCCAAACAGGCCCAGTTGAATGCCGAGACACAGATTAAACTAAAACAGATGGAAATGGAGTCCAACACAGAGATATCAATAAATAAGTTGAGAAGCAAAGAAGAAGAACAAAAATATAATAAATATAAAGGTCTCGTGAAGGCTTTCTGTTCTGGAGATTCCATCTCCGCCTACTTAGAAAATTTTGAGTGTCTCATGTCTCATCATAAAATCAGTAAATCAGATTGGGCATTTATTCTAATGAGGAACCTAGCTCTTGAACCACTGAAAGTAATAGAGACAATACCACAGGAAATGCGAAAAGACTATGAGTACCTAAAACAACGCATTCTCCAACATTTTTCTTTAGACACTGCAGGTTACCAACAACAATTTGCCAAATTATCTCCTCAACCAAACCAAACCTTTATAGATTATGTCAGTACAGTCCAAGACATATGCACAAAATGGATTAACTCGGCTAAAACCAACAATAGCCATGATAAACTTAAGGAGCTTATTATTATAGATAAAATAGTTAGCATCCATCCCCACACCTTTTGCCAAGTTCTTAAAACAAATGGACTGTAAGAGCATTCAGGAAATCGAGGCAAAGGGGAATGCATTTTTCACAGCAAATAGGGATATTTTTCAACATAACATAAGTCACAATGATACAGCAGCTGCAGTAGTCAACACCAAATACTCCAAACAAACAGAGAGTAGATTTAAACCACGATCCAAGTTCAGTAAAGTAGTAAAATGCCAATATTGCAATTACCATCACGACAGTTACGAGATGTGCGACAAAGCACCCACCTACCCTCAACACCTCCAGAAGATGGTAGATATGCAAACAGCTAAACGCATGGCTTACCACAGAGCAATTAAATGTTATTTCTGCAAGAGCTGGGGTCATTATAATAAGGACTGTGAAGGCCGAAAGTTACTGAAACAGGCCAATGCTGCATTAGTCGAAACGTCGTCTGACGAAGATCTTGAGTCACTAAATGAATGTGACAATCTACACGACAATGAAAGCGAGCTTGGAAATGCTGTACACATCATAAACACCATAACAGACAGTAAGTGCAACACCTGTACTAAGTTCCAACGGGACACAACATTATTATGTGGCCACACGGTACCTATTGCAAATGAAACAGCTAACGCTGCCTTGTCATCTACAGGCAAGCTAGTTTTTTTTACAGGGTTTCTTAACAACAAAAAGTGCACATTAATTCGTGATTCCGGCGCAACTCTCTGTGGGGTTAGAAAAACATTAATAGACGCTAAAGACTACACAGACAAACATGTGACGTGTCGCACATTCTCAGGTACGATAGAGAAATACCCCCTTGCTTTGGTCGAAATTCAAACACCATTCATATCTGGGCGAGTATTGTGTGCTATCCTTGAAAATCCCGTCGCGGATATTATACTTGGTAATTTACCCAACATACATCCATGCTCTGAAAGAGATATCAAAAGGTGGGAGCAAAAACACGGTATCCACCACACGAATAGCGACGCAAAAGAGAAACACCATTCTTGCTTGTCTCAAGCTGCCAAAATACCAAGGGAGACAACAACTGAGGTAATTCAAAAAGAATTTACCGAGGTGTACAATGCAGGGGCGGTCGAATCTAGGAACGATACGACCGAATTAAAACCTCGAATTGAGGATGCTACCAAACTACCAAGTACCGAACCTGTAAATGTGCCACAAAACACACAACACACAAACGCAATAACACGACAGACAACCCACAAAACCAACACCGACCAACTGCAGGAATCATTAGAAATAGTAGCGCCAAACTCAACTAACATCACTTTTGGTAACGAACAGAAAGCAGATACAACACTTGCACCATACTTTAAATTAGTTGGACTTAAACCAAAAGTCACTAAAAACGCATCGTGGACATTTAGGCTACAGAATAACATCTTAACTAGATTTTACACAACAAAGCAGGCCACGACACAGCAAATTGTTTTACCACAAGCACATCGAGACAAAGTGCTAAAAATAGCCCATGACTCCCCTTTTGGAGGTCATATGGGATACGAAATGACCAGGACAATTGTCCTGACCCAGTTTTATTGGCCAAAGTTCGACCAAGACATTAAAACATTTTGTACATCTTGTGATATATGTCATAAACTGGTCAAGGGGAATAACCCTACTACATTCTCTGTAAATGGAAATGTGAAATTATTCCATGTAAATATGTTGAAACCATACTATGCTAGACAGGACAATGAGACGAATGAACAGACGCAACAAACTGTTGACGGAGACGAAACGACAAGTTCCCAACGGAATGACACCTCGACAAACGAAGCATCGTTAACGACACACGCTTACGACGACGAAAACGACGAAGACATATGGACATTACCGACAATCTGTGATATCGACAATGACGACAAATTTGACGACATATTGACGATCGATCTCGACGACGACGACAATGACATTGAAGACAATTTACAAACTGTAGCATCTGTGATAAATCAGACAGACATGGACAATACTGAAATCCCTGTGCCAATCATGACTGACGATGGAAGTATAAATGATATACATATCTCTGACACTTTGACACAACAACAGCGACAGGACATTTTGACGCTCCTAGACGACTATAAGACAATCTTTTCCAACAAACCTGGACGCACTGATAGAATAACACATTCAATTGTGCTAACAGATCTGAGACCGGTCAAATGTAGACCATATTCTATTCCTCTCCATTACAGATCTAATTTAGATAAAGAAATTTTAGATTTAGAGAAGAATGGCATTATTCAAAAATCTATGTCTCAATATTCTTCACCGATTGTCTTGGTGAAAAAGAAAGACCAGACAATCCGCTTGTGCATCGACTATAGAATATTAAATACCAGAACAACAACGGATGCAGAGCCTATGAACAGTTGTGAAGATCTTATTTTAGATATGGCTCAATCATCTTTATTTTCTAAGACGGATTTAGCGAAAGGATATTGGCAAGTTCCACTCCACCCTTCTTGTAGACATATAATAGCATTCGCAACACCTCTTGGTTTATACGAATGGCTATATCTTCCTTTTGGCCTGAAGAACGCACCGGCCACAGTTGTGAGACTAACAAGATTGTTTTTACACGGAATTAATGATGTAGTTGCTTATATTGATGATATATGTGTTCATTCTTCTAATATGACTTCTCACTTACTCACCCTAAAACAAGTCTTCAACCAAATCTCTCTTTTTGGACTTACTATCAAACCTTCCAAGGTTGAAATAGGCTATACACAAATAGACTTCCTTGGTCATAGAATCTCTGAAGGAAAATTGTTGACTGATGATAAAATTGTTTCCAAGATCCTTAATCTAGAAGTTCCTACCACAAAGAAGCAGATTAGAAGTTTATTAGGTCTGATTAACTATTATTCTAAATTCATTCCACATTGGGCAGAACTCACCTCAATCTTTTCTGATATGTTAACTAAAGATCATCCATCAAAAATTTGTAAAAGTACCAGCTTAGATGATGCAATGTGTAGGTTGAAACATATTTTTTCCAATCCACCAGTCTTACGATTACCCAACATAAATTTACCCTTTATTTTGACCACAGATGCGAGCGCTATCGCAATAGGAGGATGTTTAATGCAGGAAGTGGATGGCGTACGACACCCGATCCTCTACGTTAGCCGCAAACTAAAGAAGGCTGAGACTCGTTATGCCACAGTAGAATTGGAGTGTTTGAGCCTATTGTTCTGTATATTGAGATTATCTAAGTACCTCTTAGGAAGCCACTTTGTGGTCCTCACCGACAGTTCGCCATTATTAGTCCTTAACCATGGGTCGCCCAAAAACAACAGGTTACAAAGATGGTGTCTTCTACTTCAGGATTTTGACTTCGAAATTCGCCATATCAAGGGCACCGATAACATAGTGGCTGACCTTTTATCAAGGCAGACAAATGCGCCAGTAGAATGACTCTGATCACATTGGCCAGTAGCCACACTAGAAACTGTGATACTTTTATTCCGTTACATATAACAGTGTGACTCTACACCTGCTAGAGTACTCTCAGTGATGAAGTTAATTACGACACCCATAAACATACTTGAAGAGCCAGATTGTAAGCTCTATACCATCAAATGCCTAAGCTCTAGAACGATTCCAGCAAGAAACAGTAACTGTGTTCAGTTTAACCAATGATATCAACCAGTGAACTGACTCTGAACACTGTAATATTTCATACGGGACGGTGAGAGCAATCCATACTTGCTGTCGCTACAAAACTTTGCAAACAGCCGAAACAGAACAACATCGACGACAACACTTAAGAGACAGCCATACTAACTTTAACATTCATGGCATAACACACGAACGAAGGGACGTCAACGCGCACATCATCGTTGGAGTTATTTAATTAATTAGTTTACTATTAAATATGTATTATATTTCCATTATTGATGTATATAAATTGTGTTAACCTGTAACTTGTACATATTCTACTTTAATATTACAGACGGTACCATTCATAGGCTAAATAACCGTCCTATACAACTGTCTCTAGTTAAATTATAACCTATTTTTCATTCATCGTACAAAAAGTACGTATTTTCTTAAAGGGCAAATATCGCCTAGCCCATTTTTTCTAAGGGCTATAACGCTTACCTCAACTTTAAATATATATTTTAGCCAATTACTATTTGGAATGGCAGATGAGTGAATGACTGCGTGAAAGGATTAAATGAGAGAACGATACACTTGGCGGACAAATTGTACGCAAAACGTATTCATTGTAATTTGTCTGAGTCTTCCATGTAAAAGTGCATGACTTGTCTAATTTGTCAATACATGTGTAGAACTTAGTTTAATAGTGAGTTTAATTTAGTAGTTAGTGGAATATACTTAGTTTAGCAGTTAGGATACATCTAAGCACCACTACTTGGAATGCCTAGTCAGGTATTGCACACAGTGCAGTATTTCATGATTGAGGTTATCCCAACTCGTGACGCTTGGAAATACACCACACATTCAGCACGCACGTTACACAAACCTCAAAACTCAACACTATCAATTTAAAATACAGTCACTTTATTAGAAACATCAACTTATTAGTTAACACACTAACAAGCCAACAGGGACACATGTAGTATGAAGGGGATAAAAGAACAAGGTAACTACATATTTAGCATTATATAACATACGGGAGTAAAAGTGTATAGAAATACACACACAGATCAAGATTTGAAGGTGTACTTATTTAGCCAAGACTTCGGTCTTGTTAACCCTCTGTTATATAGGGGTTATTCGTCTGGGTACCATTTCGGGTACTATGAGAAGGGCGAGTTGTAAATACAACTACTAAAACGCCACGTAACTTCGGTCTGATAAGCATATTTAAGCACACGAGAGACAGGGATCTCTGCACCAAATCAGAGAAGTGTTGTATGGTAGAATACATGAGTTTTTAGTGCTAGTAGGTAGGTTACCAGGTTACTATCCACCAAACTACAAACACCAACTTTATGTGATTCGGTGACAGAATTAGAATAGATCTAATTACCCAACAACCAATCATATCAGGAGGGAGAGGGGATCCTGTCACCGCCTCACTTGCATATAGAATAGAGGGCTACAACTCCAGCCCAAGGGATACCACTGAGTCGTGCAGGACCCGAGTAATCGAGAACCTTCTCGATAGAGTTGGTCACCTAGTCCATGATTCCGTGGACACTGATGTGGCCCGCCTAATGCGGGGTCCACGAGGAACTCGGACAGAGTTACCGCCCGTGTCGAGTTAGGACACGCGGAGACGGGCAGAGGACAAACGGACTGGAGAGAGACAACAAGGCCTGCCTGAGAGGGACTCATAGATATTCATAGATATACTTAGGCTAGATAGTGTGCTAGATTGTTGTATGACAACTATATGTTTGATGATTAA
Source organism: Cepaea nemoralis (assembly GCA_014155875.1). Lineage (NCBI taxonomy): Eukaryota > Metazoa > Mollusca > Gastropoda > Stylommatophora > Helicidae > Cepaea > Cepaea nemoralis. Next base: position 309,606 of record JACEFZ010009833.1, on the reverse strand, counting down.
CTATCTGTGATATGTATTATAAGAGAGCGCGGGTCTGTTTACCCACTGCGCCAACTGTACACTGTATACAATAAATGTTCTATATCCTAGCGAACAGTGTATTGTTGCCTGTATGAACCCGAACCATTATTTAGATAAGAGTAAGATGATGACAAACACAAACATATACAATGACCAGTCTGGCCAAGTTTATCTTTCAGCTCGACTGCGTTCACCATCCTCCTTCTCCCTACTGTCTTTAGTCTGGGACGAGCTTTTCAATTGTCTCACACGCCTGTAATGATTACATTTCTGCCGCCCCATGTCCATGTCGCTAATACAGAAATTCTGTGTCGTACAGCCGCTCCGTCCAATGTTAGTTTAGCAGCTCACAGGGTCGGTAAGGGTATTATAACAATGCCTGATCATCCGGGCTTGCAAGCCGTGACAAGTAGCTGTGCCAGGTTTCCATGCATTACCGTGGACGCACGCCCACAATACACTGAGAAAGTTTAGCACCATATACCCTATACTACCAATTGTGGGTAATGTCTGTACCATTACACCTCTGCTTCCAACACAATCATTGGCCAATGTGCCAATGCGCAGACAATAGCATAACACTTCATATTGGTAGGTTTGCATATGACAAATCAATATATCAAACATCCAATACACATAAACATATTGATTAAACTAGACATATTATGATACTTTAACATCATAGCATAATGCACTAGTTAGTTTATGAAATTACACATACATACATCCAACATATCCGTAAACATTATATTACTTCAAGATGGACATCTAATGATATTCAACATAATAGCATTAGGCATTATTAATGAGTACTAATATTGTATAGCTACAAAATGAGATATACAACGTCTAATTGAAGTTACCACTTAGTTATTGCTGTTGTAAGAATTAAATAAATAGTCAGTTGACTATATTCTGTACAACAAATGCACACACCAAAAAGAGACTAGTCTAGTTTAGAAAGAGATGGCAAGCATCTGCTACAACACCTCAAGTATATCTAGACAAGACCTGCCTTCCATAAGTTTCTACTTCTCAGAAGAGTAACACTTTACAGCAATATGATATTGAACACAGAACTTAGAAAGAACCTCAAGTACCTACGCCAAAGATAGTTCTTGGAATAACCTAGATCAGATATAGACTGAAAGTTCATATGTTTAAAAGACTGTTGCATAGTTACTAAGAAATGCTTCATAGAAGCCAACATAAAAATCATGCATATGACTACAAACATTGAGATAGTTCCTACCTGTTCTGAAGTCAGATTTAATCTAAAGGGAACAGGTCTAGTGGGTTTTTTATACCTAGCCTAGCAGTAGACACTTATCTCCCAGGAATTCCATTCCTAAATTCTTCTTATCTCCTCCTGACGTTAATTGCAATTAACTCCAAGTCTGTCCAGTCATAAAATTCTTTCTGCATGTACACTAGCCTTCACACCTGTGGGTCTGACAATTATTAGCCCACTGAGCCTTATCAGTGATTTCACACCTTCCTGAGTCTGCCAGTCCGAGTGGACGGGGCTTGTTTACCGCCCTGGGGCTATTATCTCTCCCTGTGTCCATGTTGTTCACGCCTGGGTGGTTTTATTTCACTCACTGGCCCAGTTCATTGTTGATTCAGTCTGGGTCTACCTGGGCAAGAAGGTGCCAATGCGTCTGTGTGGTGTCAAAGCCCGTCTGGGTCAGCAGTTTTCCAAAGTGTAGACTAATTTAAATTATCTAGTTATGTCCATCTCAAGTCTCCCATTTTACTTGCCATCTGCAAGCTTACATCATGGCTAGAGGCTTTGTTTACTTGCAGGTTTAGCAAGCTTACGTCAAGACAGTATAGCCTTGAATATAGAGAAAACAGTTTTGTTCGTCTGTTGATCCTCTACATGGCCCATCAAAAGTGAACCGAAAATTGTTCTGGGAAGTAAAGGCTGCCAATTCGTGACAGAGCTTTCCCCTTAAAAAAAAAGTTTCTGCCAGAAATCTTTTGTCAAAGCACGCCGTACATCCCAGAATAATGCCTAAGCACTCTCCGTTCTGTATCTGCCTGAAGGTTTCCAATATTCCTTGTGGCAGTGGGTTGTCCTGCATAAAGACGTCCCATTTCCATAGCCCAAAGATACTCTGGATAGATCCTTGTACCTGGTTTTCGGCCGGGATTCCATGCAATAGCTTGGTAAAATCCGGTAATTGTCAGGAGGTTGTAATTTTACCCCTCTGGGAAAGATCACAATCAACGGGATTCGTCTCCGCCTCTGGGCAGCAATCGTTTTACACCATTCACTCACGTGATTTACTCCTTTCAGCCGAGGATGTACCCGTAGTGAGGTCTTGTCTAAGCTGGCCACAGCAAAGCTTGTCTCCGTGATATTCCTCCATCCTTTAAAGATCCTTAACAGATTCATCAATATCTTCCTTTTGAAAGGAATAATGTTACACATCATGGTCCCATGATATAAATTCAACTGGCGCTTTCCTCCTTCAAAGTCGGGCGTAACATTCGTCCCTCCTCGGTGTCGCGGTTTCTTCCCCTGATATTCAGTTAATGGGCTGAGTTTCTCTGCATTAGAGTTTCGTGTGAAAACCGTGCTAGAAATTGGAAATTTAGTGAGCCAAGTTGTCCAGCCTTGAGAAATAACATACTTACTCCAGGGCAATAAAGTGGAGTTACTTTTGAATAAAGTATCCACAAATAGCTGATCTACTCCTATCAAATCGACCTGACTGAAGGGTAGATTGAGTCCTATGGGTGTTGATTCCAAACCACTCTTGACTTCTGTTACTTCAGGTCCCTGTTGCTGGAATTCCCTGATAACTTCAGCTAATGAGATGATAGGCGTTTCTTCCTCCATCTTGTGCAAAGAATTTTCTTCTTTAGCAACTACAGACAATGTTGTCTGCACAATATCAGAGTCCATATTATGGCTCATGACAATTCCCTGTGTTTCCTGAGTCTCCGAACTGGTATACTGTGAGATAACAACTGGAAATGTTTCCTGGTCTGGATGTTCCTCTCTGGTCCTGCTTTCATGGGCTAAGTCCAGTTGAGGTAACTCCTGTGATGGGCTGGTGTCTAAACAATCCATCACACTACGTAAATCATTTGAACTGATGTCTAGTGTCTTTTCCTGAGCTGCAGCCTCAAAGATCACAAGGGGTTCCGGATCATCCTTCATCCCACTGTCAGTCAAATTTAATCCCACTTCATCCTCTCCTGAGCTGAAGGGAATAATAAAGTCGGTTACCTCTCGATCTCCGACCTCCTTAAAAGATGTCCTCAGGTCATCTTCCTCTTGAGTTTCACCTCTCGTTGAAGTAAAATGAGATTCCTGGGAGTCTTGTACTGGCGGACCAGTTGAATTATCTGAACTGATAATTAGTGATTCTTCCCGCGTTGCAGTAATGAAATTCACCTGGGATTCCGTTTCTTCCTTCCTCCCTATTTCAGTCAGATGTAATTCCACTTCGTGATTCCGTGAACCGAAGGGAATGTGAGAATCGGCTAGGTCTCTGCCTGCGACCTCATTAAAGGTTGTCTTCAGTTCCTCTTTCTCTCGAGATTCATTTCTCGTAGCAGTCAAGTGGTTTTCCTGAAGGTCCTCTACTGTCAAACGACTATTGCCGTGGTGCAAACAGTTATCACGTTTGTGACTGTTTGAAGTGCCCTTGGCACGTTTTTTCTTCCCTCTTTTCCGTTTAGGACTGGGTCGAATGAGAACCTGTAGTTCCCGGTCCACTAACTCTGATTCCGCGGTGGGTGGCAAAGATGTCCCTTCCTTCCTGGTTGGGTGAGCATCCATATCTCCTACCTTATGTTCCGCTAGAAAGGTTAGCTTCTCCACATTGACTGTTTCCATATGCGTTTTCTCCATCATTACTCCTTCAGTTTTGCTACGCTCTTGTGCTTCAAGGAACTCATCATTTTCTTTAAACATAATATCTTCTTCTTGGTCCCACCATTCTAACTCTGCTATGATATATGTTTCTAGTTGCTCTCCCTGTAAGCCTTCTCTTATGCCCCACCCTCTCGCAGTCTCTGAGAAATCTGCGCGCGCCTTCAGATCCTCTTCAAGATTCCGGTGAAGCAAGAACATAATTGCTAATGACTATATTTAGGTAAGCCCCTATGTTTATATCAAAAATCAGATCTAAGCTAGAAAGACAAGAATGAACCAATGACAGCAGAACCTAAACCAATGTGTAGAGTTTAGCTTCAGCAGTGAAAGACAACTGAAAATAATATTCAAATAGTACCTGGCGATAGCAGTGAAGTAAGTGTGAGAGATATACTACACAGTAATCAATATTAATATTTACCTAAATAAACATTAAAATGCACTGCATACATGTCAAAATGAACATGGCATATATTAGCATAAAATTGCAAATCAGTCAAGCAGTTAAATCATCAAACACATCAATGTAAATATGATTAAAGTGATCAGTTATCATTAAATGATGAAAGATACACTAAATGATAAGAATTAAAATACTTATCAATAAATGATAGATGAGGTAGTTCTCATAAGTTCTTATCTGTTATACACTTTTGAAAAGTTATATCTATACTCTGTAACTTCCTCAACTAAAATTAGCTACATCTGATGATAGTCTATTTTGATGACTGAAGATTACAAGAGTTAACTTTTAAAATCGTATGTCTAGGGTCTAGTACCGGAGTCTATTGAAAGCGAGAAGTACGAATTCAAATTCCAGACGAGAAGCCCAATCTGTCAGAAGTCGGGGTGCCCCACCGGCTAGATGAAAGTATTTTTCACTGGCGAGCAACCCCTAATAGTCAGAAACTGACTAGGGACAAAATCTATATGGCTGAACTATAGATTAGGCCCCTGAATATCCAACGTACAGCTCCAAGTGGCTCGTTACAAAATTAAAATGAACTGTGCTGAATATTCGCCAAGGATGGGAAGAAGAAGGTTAGCTAGAATAGATTTTTACGTCTGAATTAAAGTGTAAAGACAACTATTCCAGTACAGGTTTTTCTCCCTGACTGCTCCCTTCCTTGGTGTGTAAGTGAACCCCCACCAATGTACACACACAACACGTATGCACAATTGGAATTAAAATATAACGACAGAACTATGAGTTACAATACTACAACATTTATTTACTAATCATAACAATAGACATAGGATGATTGTCAATATGAGGATGATGAAATCATATACATATTGATATTGATGACAAACATTACGTAACTTTACTTGTTACTCGATCTATCTGGATCTGTGGTCCAGATCCCCACTCTCCAGTAGACACACACAAAAGAAAAAGAGAACAGCTTGCCGGTATTCTGAGATCCTGTCAGTCCTGACACTCCTAGTCAGTAGTCTCTAGTCTTGAGATCTATAACATAGGGCTCCTTGTGAGAGCTTGAAAGAAAGTCAAGAATGTGTTATATCAGTTCTACATCAGCGCAATCCTAATTAAAACATATAACACAAACATATACAATGACCAGTCTGGCCAAGTTTATCTTTCAGCTCGACTGCGTTCACCATCCTCCTTCTCCCTACTGTCTTTAGTCTGGGACGAGCTTTTCAATTGTCTCACACGCCTGTAATGATTACATTTCTGCCGCCCCATGTCCATGTCGCTAATACAGAAATTCTGTGTCGTACAGCCGCTCCGTCCAATGTTAGTTTAGCAGCTCACAGGGTCGGTAAGGGTATTATAACAATGCCTGATCATCCGGGCTTGCAAGCCGTGACAAGTAGCTGTGCCAGGTTTCCATGCATTACCGTGGACGCACGCCCACAATACACTGAGAAAGTTTAGCACCATATACCCTATACTACCAATTGTGGGTAATGTCTGTACCATTACACCTCTGCTTCCAACACAATCATTGGCCAATGTGCCAATGCGCAGACAATAGCATAACACTTCATATTGGTAGGTTTGCATATGACAAATCAATATATCAAACATCCAATACACATAAACATATTGATTAAACTAGACATATTATGATACTTTAAAATCATAGCATAATGCACTAGTTAGTTTATGAAATTACACATACATACATCCTTGGCACCTTGCCGTCTTGACAGACGATAGTTTGTGCTTTAAAAAAGGCATAATAACTTTTAACTATGGCGGTAGCGAGTGTGACTGATAAGGCCAATTTGCGCTGTAAATGTCCGTTCACAGTGGGTGCATCTGAACACGTGGTCATTTCCACCATCATGCACCATCTTACGTCTCAAACGCTTGGTGTGTGACTTTTCTGCAATAATTTTCTCCTTTGACTTTATTCCATTTCTGATATTTGCCCTCCATGCAACACGTTCAGCGGCGACTTGCTCCCAATGTGCATTATCAATGCCTGTATCAATCATGTCCCGCGTACACACATCTTTGTATCGTAGTAGAGGCCGACCCTGAGATCTCTTACCCATCTGTAATTCACCAAAAAAGATATCCTTTGGTATTCTACCATCATCCATCCTCCTAAGATGTCCTATCCATCTAAGTCTACGAAGACTGAGCATGGAATAAACTGTCACACAACCTGATCTTTCCAATACTTCAGTATTTGTGATTTTGTCTTGCCACTTAATACCAAGAATTCTTCGCAAACACCGCATATGAAAGCTGTTTAAATTGTTCTCTTGGTGTGAGTAAGTTGTCCAGGTTTCACTGCCATAGAGAAGAGTACTAAGGACACAGGCTTGATAGACAAGGACTTTTGTTTTGGCAGTAAGCTTCCTGTTCTCCCAGACTCTTTTTCTTAACCTGTTCATTGTTGTTGCTGCCTTACCAATCCGGATGTTGATTTCCTGATCTAGGGATAATTTGCTATTAACCACTGATCCTAGATATGTAAAATGGTCTACTATCTCTAGTTCAGCGTCATCAATAAAGATTGATGGTACCCCATGTGCACCTTGTGACATAATCTGTGTCTTCTTTTTGCTAATTGTTAAACCAAATTCAGAACAAGCATTGGAGAATGCAGATAGTAGACATTGCAATTCTTCCTCAGAGTGGGTCGTAACTGCAGCATCATCTGCAAAAAGCAACTCTCTGATCAGTACCCTCCTAATTTTGGTCTTAGCCTTCAATCTCTGAGCATTGTAGAGGCCGCCATCTGAGCGTGAGTGAATGTATATACCACCATCCTGATCACGAAATGCATATTTCAGTAGAAGTGAAAAGTATATTCCAAAGAGGGATGGGAGCTAGTACACAACCTTGCTTAACTCCACTCTTGATTTCAAATTCTTCAGAAGTTGCACCATCAAACTTGATTATACCCTTCATGCCTGTGTGGAACGATTCCACAATGGACAGAAGAGTTGGTGGGCAGCCAATCTTCTTTAGTGCCTTGAACAGACCCTCACGACTGACCAAATCAAATGCCTTTGTGAGGTCGATGAAGGCAATAAACAGTGGTTGATTCTGTTCACGGCATTTTTCTTGCATTTGTCGCAATGAGAATATCATATCAGTGGTAGACCGGTTCTGTCGAAAGCCACACTGTGATTCGGGGTAGACTTGATCTCCTAGGACTTGAAGTCTGCGCAGAACAACTCTGGCAAATACTTTTCCAACAATACACAAAAGTGAGATACCCCTATAGTTGTTGCAGTCGCTCCGATCGCCCTTGTTCTTGTACAGTGTTATGATGCTTGAATCTTTGAAATCCTGTGGGACTTGTCCTTCACGCCAGCATAGCTCTATTAGCTGGTGGATCTGTAGAGTGAGTGTGTCTTGCCCACTCCTGATAACTTCTATTGGAATCCCATCCTTACCTGGAGCCTTGCCAGATGCAAGTTCATTTATAGCACACTTAACTTCTGTTATGGTGGGAAGTGTGTCCAGGTGGTCAAGAGTTGGTAGAGCCTCTATGGCGTTGAGGGCATCATCCGCTAGTTTGGTCTCACTTGAGTAAAGCTCCAAATAGTGCTCTACCCATCTGTCCATCTGCCGTTTCTTGTCAGTGATGATTTCTCCAGTCAAGGTTTTCAATGGTGCACTTCTTTTGATCACTGGACCACAGGCTTTCTTTATTCCTTCATACATGCTTCTTATGTCTCCCTTATCACTTGCGATTTGAATGGACTCACATAACTTGATCCAATAATCATTTGCACACTGCCTGGCAGCCTTTTGCACATCCTTCCTAGCTTGCCTTAGCTCACTCAGAGTGTTACGCGTTGGTCTTTCCTTGTTTCTTAAGAGAGCTTTCTTCTTCTTATCAATCAAGGGCTGCAGAGTCTCGCTGTTGGCCGCAAACCAGTCCTGCCTCTTATGATCCACAGTGCCGTAAACCCCTACGGCAGTTTTATAAAGAGTTTCCTTAATTTGACCCCACTTTTCATTTACTGTACAATTTTCTGGTGTATCAGTGAAAGCGTCTTCAAGTTGCTGTTGAAACTGAAAGCACTTTTCAGGATCATGAGTGTTAATAATATTAATCCTGGGGCTAGATTTGTGTTTAGCTGTGTAGATTCTCTTTGGTCTCAGTCTAACCCTTGCAACAACCAAAGAATGATCCGTATCACAGTCAGCACTGTGGTAACTACGAGTCAATGATATATGGTTCAGATGTTGTCTCCGTGTGATGATGAAGTCCAGCTGGTGCCAATGGCCGGATCTTGGATGTTTCCATGTGACCTTATGCATCTCTTTTGTTTTAAAAAAAGAGTTTGTAATACATAGGTCATTACTGGTGCAATGCTCCAGCAGCCTTTGCCCATTTTCATTCATGCGACCGATGTTGTATTTTCCAAGGCACACTGGCCATGAACTCGAGTCCTTGCCCACACGAGCATTGAAATCACCGAGCATATAAATGTAGTCAGATTTTGGAACTGCCTTGATCACGGAGTCTAACTCCTCATAGAACAAATCCTTCACATCATCAGAGGAATCGAGTGTCGGTGCATATGCAGTAATAATGGTGGCAAACCCACAAGAGGTTGCCAAGCGCAGGGACAATAGTCTTTCATTTCCTCCTGCTGGAATTTCAATCATTCCCAGTAGCTTATTCTTCACTGCAAAGCCCACACCGTGTTGCCTTTTTTCTGCCTGCCCTCTACCCTTCCAGAAAAAGGTGTAGTTGTTTTCCCTGAGTGACCCTTCCTCAGCGAGGCGAGTCTCCTGCAGGCCAGCAATATCAATGTTAAGACGATTGAGTTCGGCATCAATCACAGCCGTTTTTCTCACATCGTCAATATTGGTCAAGTCAGTGGAAAATCCTGGACACATGGTTCTCACGTTCCAGGTTGCAAGCCGTAGCTTGAGGTTTCTATTTTTATTTTTGTTTGTACCTGGTGCAATGGTTTTACAGCCTGCGATTCAGATTTTGTCCTAGCCCCAAGCACCCATTGAAGCAGGCAGGCTGTGGCGGATCAGCACCCAATTGGCTGGGGGCTGCCCAGCTTGAGGCGGGCGGTAGCTGATCAGTGACACCTATAGGTGTCTCCCACCGTCAGAGGCAACGCGTGGCGCCCCATGTCTACGCCAACTGACAAGGACTTATAACCCGTAACAGTTGCCTCTCGCTTTGATTCCGAGACCAGTTAAGACCAGGGATGGAGTTATTGCCTCTCCATAGCACAAAGCCTGGGCTAAAATGTAGAGATCATGTGTTGCCCATGCAGCATGATCCCTCTCTCGGCCTGCCTAGTTCACTCCAGAGGAAAGGTAACACCCCTACATCTGGAACAAGACAAGCTGCAGAAGCTGCCGGATCAGCAAAGCAATGCTCTAACTGTCCGCCTGTCGGAGCTTCGATCCTAGACCAGTCGCCAACCAAGGCTTAGGGCCTGGTCTGCCCTGCCATGACAATTTTGTCTTTAGCTTGCATTTCCTCGCACCAGGGTAAGGCTTGTACCCTCCCAATTGCGCTCTTCCCCCCGAAGCCGTTGGCACAATGTGGGGTGTCGGGTTTGGTAAGCGCCGCCCAACGTTCGGCGCTAACAGAAAGCAGGTAGTACCGTCTACTGTTATACGGTAGCTCAGTCATATCTGACTAAGACCTGACTGGCACATACATCCAACATATCCGTAAACATTATATTACTTCAAGATGGACATCTAATGATATTCACCATAATAGCATTAGGCATTATTAATGAGTACTAATATTGTATAGCTACAAAATGAGATATACAACGTCTAATTGAAGTTACCACTTAGTTACTGCTGTTGTAAGAATTAAATAAATAGTCAGTTGACTATATTCTGTACAACAAATGCACACACCAAAAAGAGACTAGTCTAGTTTAGAAAGAGATGGCAAGCATCTGCTACGACACCTCAAGTATATCTAGACAAGACCTGCCTTCCATAAGTTTCTACTTCTCAGAAGAGTAACACTTTACAGCAATATGATATTGAACACAGAACTTAGAAAGAACCTCAAGTACCTACGCCAAAGATAGTTCTTGGAATAACCTAGATCAGATATAGACTGAAAGTTCATATGTCTAAAAGACTGTTGCATAGTTACTAAGAAATGCTTCATAGAAGCCAACATAAAAATCATGCATATGACTACAAACATTGAGATAGTTCCTACCTGTTCTGAAGTCAGATTTAATCTAAAGGGAACAGGTCTAGTGGGGTTTTTATACCTAGCCTAGCAGTAGACACTTATCTCCCAGGAATTCCATTCCTAAATTCTTCTTATCTCCTCCTGACGTTAATTGCAATTAACTCCAAGTCTGTCCAGTCATAAAATTCTTTCTGCATGCACACTAGCCTTCACACCTGTGGGTCTGACAATTATTAGCCCACTGAGCCTTATCAGTGATTTCACACCTTCCTGAGTCTGCCAGTCCGAGTGGACGGGGCTTGTTTACCGCCCTGGGGCTATTATCTCTCCCTGTGTCCATGTTGTTCACGCATGGGTGGTTTTATTTCACTCACTGGCCCAGTTCATTGTTGATTCAGTCTGGGTCTACCTGGGCAAGAAGGTGCCAATGCGTCTGTGTGGTGTCAAAGCCCGTCTGGGTCAGCAGTTTTCCAAAGTGTAGACTAATTTAAATTATCTAGTTATGTCCATCTCAAGTCTCCCATTTTACTTGCCATCTGCAAGCTTACATCATGGCTAGAGGCTTTGTTTACTTGCAGGTTTAGCAAGCTTACGTCAAGACAGTATAGCCTTGAATATAGAGAAAACAGTTTTGTTCGTCTGTTGATCCTCTACATGGCCCATCAAAAGTGAACCGAAAATTGTTCTGGGAAGTAAAGGCTGCCAATTCGTGACAATGAGGTGAGATAACTGGAGACATGTGTAACAACGTTGTCGTGATACTATATCCGCCATGGTATAGATTACCATGATTACATGTAAAGAACAACACAACCGAGGAGATTTAGTTACGGGTTATAAAGATTTGGCGGTGTGTATACAGATCCTTCTCTATTGCTATCGGCATTTAATTCTCAGTACGTTATGAATTTTCCCAACAACGCCGGACGTAAGGATTTATAAACAGACAGACAAAAAAAAGGTAAATAAGCATACAGACAAACACACAAATAGCGAAATAGATAGGTAAGCAGACAGACAGGTAGGCATACACAAAGAGAGGTGGACAGATAAATAGATAAGCATGATATGTAGGTAGGAGATGGAGCGGTAGATATGCAGTTCGGAAAGGTGGATGTATATGTACATAGGAAGATCGACTTACGCACGTTAGTATTGAACATTAATTTGTTTCACCGCCAAAAATAATTAATTACAAACGGGCAATTTAAGAATATCAGCTTAACAACTCTTTTGAAGATTACATAGAAAATATCAACCTGCTAAGTACATATTTACACATTGAAATGAGAGGAATATGTTTGTTCAGAACATTTGTCTATAATGACTGAGATTCTGTTCTGATAATAAGTGTAAACTAAAATCTCTACACTGAACATATGTGGAACATGCGAAATTAGCTGCGCAGTGAAGAATGACTGTCTGCGCCTATGAGTACCCTAAAGTGTTTTGCAGTAGAAATACTAGAGATTTATAAGCAGTAATTAGCACTATTGTTTTGTTTTTGTGTTTTGCGCTCCCTCGCGTTGAACTGAAGCGTACTTCCTACATGTGCTACTAAGTTTAGTGCACTGGATTGATTTTTGCGTGTTGATTATCTTTCCATATTAACAGTGTCCCTCGCCATCAGGCGAACCCACTCAGACTTAAGATTACTTGTAATTTACGTCCCCAATTCAAGGATGACAAATCACCATTTTAGCCCAACTGACCGATGAATCACCAAGTAAAGAACTTTGAGAAGTGGAATCATTGTGTTATCTTACAAATTAAAATTTAACGAGGCTAATTGGTACATCCTTGATAACATTAATTTATTTATTAGTTCGGTCAGTCTGAAGACGGGTGTTGTCTGCTCATGTCCCTCCTATTCTCATACATTTTCTTCCGTCCAGCATAAATACGTACTTCAAAGTTCTTGCATGCTTTTGTGATGTTGCCTTCGATAATGGCGTCCTTTTTGTCAGAATCTTCATCGCCATCGTCTGTAGGTGACGGACAAGCACGACGATTAAGCCAGCTGGCAGCTACTACGCAGTTGATGCCTAGTGGTCAGCGTGACGCACGAAGCGCACGGGGACTAACAGAAGAGCTAACGAGAAACATCGGCGTTAGCTCAGACTGCTTCAGGACTCAAGACAGGACGGACATGAGAGAAAGTGTTGCGTGTATTATACTATGCTCTATGTGAGAAAGCCTGTATGCTGAGTAGAGTCTGTTTAGGGACTGTGTGAGTGCTTTGTTCTCTGCATTTATGAACTTGTATATTGTATATATGTATTTGCAATGGCATTGTCGCTAGTTGTGAGCGCAGTATTATATGAATGCCGTTGAATGTGTGATTAAAGTGTTTCAGTTATGTTGCCGAGTGTCTGAATACAATCATTCTTTGTGTATGATTGTCTTCACTCCTGTTAGAGAACACGAGCCACTGTTAGTTGAAAGTAAGACCCTGACACTTTTGCTTCCCTACTCTGGATGTTGCTCTCCAGTATTGTCATTAATAGACCTCCAGGTCTCATATTGTGACCAAGCCAAGATAACCTTCATTTAGTATGACGGTCAACTGTTGTCTATTTTCTCTTATTTTTTTTTAGGAACTTGTTCACTTGATCTCTCATCACCCCTAGATCTGTCTTCACCACTTGATCTCTCTTCACCACTAGATTTCTCTTCATTAACAAGATAGGCAGATTTTTCAAGAGGAGACTCGTAAGAGGCAGATTTTCTAAGAGGAGATTCGTAAGGCACCCCCTCTCCTTCTCCACTAGTAGTGAGAAAATAATTGCAGCAATGCATGTTTATGTGGTATAATATTGTAATTCTAGTTAAGTATATGGTGTATTTTGGTGTAATATGGGGTTTTTGAAAATACAGTCAAACCTCGGTTTTTGTCGGTTTCGGTTTTCGTCGATGATTCCTCGAAAAAATATCTCGGTTTTCGTCGGTTTCCTCGGATTTCGTTGGCTTGCCCACATGACGTCGTTGCTAATTTTGAGGAAAACAATGGGACCTGTGAGATATAAATATAGAATATATGAATGTTGTGCCTAGGGGAATATTAAGGCTTGGGTTCCAGTCCTCTGAATGAGGATAAAGTTATAAGAAAAGTGGGCGAGTTGTCTTCCTCATATGGTATTCTACAGAAAGACTTAGTCATGCCTCTGTTATTCATAAGGAGGCAATTAGGCAGATAAAGACACCCGTCCAACCTACAATAATAAGACTAATCTCTTGGAGAAATGTAGAAAGCCGGTCATGTAACTATAGACGTCTACGTTGATGATGCCTATATAGGACATGTGTAGGTCTATGTTTTGTCGACCTCTCACAGCAGCTCTCTATAATTTGTATAACAGTGACATTAGCAACAACATTAAACACCACGTTGTAACATTAGACACAAGAAAGTAAAACACTACTGGTTCTAACTATAACCTTTTAATGTGGATTCAACAACGGGATATGGGAATTCTAACTCTGCATTACTACAATCTACAACAACATAATAACAATAATAATAATATCAAATCAGTGCAATACACTCTTTGATAAAAAACTCAAAAAAAAAACAACAAACAAACAAACAAACAAATTCAACAACCGATTGCGCCTAACTTATTAACCTGAAAAGGAGATCTGGAATGGTTTTACCCCCAGAACAAAGATCTGGTGCATACATTTACTTCTGGTCATCAAAACCCGCATAGTACATGTACACTACTAAAACTTCTCTAACTACAAAAAGGTAGTCCATTAATCTAGGATCTGGTTGCTGATTGTTTGTCATTCTCCTAAGTCTTGAATAAGTAAATCCTGTGAGTCAGGGAAAATGTACGATCACCCCACATTGGGGCTGGATAAACAACTGTATCTACTCCACAATATGAAACATGAGAAGATGTTTCTATACAGTCACTCTACTAAAATCCTCTAACGCTTTCCATCGATGATAATGGGATAAGTTAATCACACGCTTGATGGATCTCATAGACGTATATATATCACTGGCAAAGATTACACCGGCAGAACATCATAAGCAATTTGTGATACTGGAACGATCGTGTTGTAATTAAATTTTGGGGAGGGAACATAACAGACAGACTGTCCATGATCGTTCCTGATAAATCTATCTATAGAATGATGAAGTTGGCATTATGGATTACTTCCATTTGCGGAAGTCTTGAGAGAAAAGGGGGTCTGCATCAAACCGGTTATTCCTCCAAGGGCGGTGTTAGCCATAATGCTATAACTGGTGAAGCAAGAAATATGCCGATGATTTCTGTAGTTGCTAGTTGAAGATATCAGTGCGGCAAATTCCAATACTGAGTGTCTAATGCTCTTCGGTGGCTAGCAAAGTTAAATCCAAACATGTCTTTGTCGACATGGAAAAACAAAGGAGTGCCGTTACTGGTTCGAAATCTACAGCAGATTCCTATCCCGCATACAGGAAATTGAGAAACCGTTCTAAAGCTCCTGCAGACAATGGCTTTCCCTGGTAATTTAGGGCAGCACACACTGGAAATTTCTCAGACGAAGTTCAGTGGTAACTGATACTACTATAACTCGACTAAGTTCCCAGTCCTTGAGTTGAACAGACAATAAGGAATTTCTTCCAGATGCAAATTGTCGGAAATATTATCGGTACCCATTTCTGGTGCCAAGATCAGTTTGGTACACTGTAGCTTTGCCAATGCTGATAACAATATCTGCCAAAAGGGGGTAACCAGAATATGCTTGCCGCAAGTAGTTGTTTGGAAAATTAACGATGAGTTTCGTCCCTTGTCGCTTGGTTACTTCAAATGACGTACCAGCATTAAGGACTAAGCCCTGGTCCGGCTTTCATCCTTCCTGAACTCTACTATCGGCCAAAATTATCCACTCGCTACTGTCTTCGGCTGTTGAAAGGATAGAAGAAAACAAGCGATGTACATAATGACAGAATATAAATTTCATTGTAACAACATACAGAGAAAAATAATGGAAATAAAAGATGGGGGAATGGATATTCCCCTTTGCTCTCTGCTAGTTATGATGTCTTTAAACTCTGTTGACGAGAGGAGTATCTATGTACTGCCCGTAAAACTGATTCGTCCAATAGTCGGGGGATCCGGACCGTTTCATCTAAACTGACCCAGCACATGCCCCTACAATATACGACGAACAAGATAAAACACCGACACCCAAAAATATACCTCTCACATTCCTTGGGAAACCACCCACAAAATGGAGAGTACATATAATCTATCTCTAGAATAATACAGGAATCACCCACTGACTATTTGTCCACCCTCCTAACTGTTAGTAGTCGGGGGTTTAAACCTCTGTTCCAAAATTTTCTTCTGGTGGCAAGCAAGCACTGCACGATTTACTGAATATATAAATGGTCATTTAGGCAGCCACACGAATTGGGCCTTGCTGAAATTATATTCAGAGCTGACAAGCTATCTGAAGATATGGGGTGTCCACCTCTCATCCCCCATGATTATACAAACAAACATAACATCAACTCCCCTGCATATTCATTAAATAGATTACATAATAATTTCACACAAGATGTAAAAATACCTGTATGAAATAAGAAAATGCACCCTTAAGTACACAAATAGTTCACTAGATGTCTTTTAAAGACAAGTCTCTAACCTAGAGAATATTGGTTCGAATATGAAGATATAGTGAACAGATTGTCTGCATAGAAATTGCAGATGATAGTGAGATATTCTTCACCAAATATACATTAGCAATCATAGCAGAATATGAATTGTAAGCATAGGAACATTTAGTAGTGGTATAGACACGTTCTTTGTGCAAAGTTCGAACCTCAGGCTATCTTCTCAAAGAAGTAATTTTGCAGTTACCAAATTCAACACAAATACATAGAATACGTGTATTTTATTTATCATATAATACAGGTATTAACATTCAAAATGCAATAACATCTTACCCTAAGTATTAAAAGGCACAGATAGGCAAAAAACCTACTCCGGTCTAATTACATCTGACTTGGTAGATGTTCAAAACTCAAGTGACAATGTCTAGACTGGCCAGGTCTAACTGGCCGCTAATGAATCTATTTCGAGCTGCTGCAATACATTCCAATAGTGTTTTGCTATACGGCGTTCATTCCCTTATAAGGTAATGGCAAACAATACACGTGAAAACTCCACTACTAAGAAACGGTGTCTGTAAACTGAGGAGAATGGCAAATTATGTCACAGGACCCACGCGTTCTTCTGCTCAGTTTGTTGTTGTTTTCTTTGTGTGAGCATCACTTGCCAATAATAAAATACGTGAGAGGTATTAAGATTGCTGAAATCGGCCGCATGTGCGGGAAGTCGCCATCCTCGATAAGTTCCATTGTGGCGAGAAAGGAAGTATTAAAGGGGGATAATGAAGCAAAAGACATGAATGTGCTAACTAAACAGAGATCGCAAACAATTGAAAATGTCGAACAGTTATTATTAATTTGGATAAATCAAAATCAGTTAGATGGCGATTCTGTTTCGGAGGCAATCATATATGAAAAGGCATGACAGTTGTATGCCGATCTCATTAAGGAAATGCTTGGAACGAGTGCTAGTGTACTTAGTGATATTAGGCCAGCAGAGGATGGTTTGAAAAATTCAGGATTCGCACTGACATACACACTGTTACTAGGCACGGCGAAACAGCTAGTATGGACAAGTTTGGGGCAAAACAAATAGTATTAAACACATTATATGTATTCTCTACAAAATGTGTTTTTGGAATGTATTTTGGAGTGTCTAGAACGAATTAATTGGATTTACATTGATGGGAATAATTGTCTCGGTTTTCGTCGGTTTCGGATTTCGCCGATTGACTTCGCACGGATTATCGACGTAAACCGAGGTTTGACTGTATTGCGTTCCAAGTTTTGTATTCACCCTGTGTGGAGTTCATGCCACATAAAATGTAAATACAAAACTTGGAACGGCAATATTTTCAAAAATCCCAGTCATTAAAAATACACACTGTATTTGCCTCTCAGTTTTTATCAGACATTTACAATGACATAGACCATTGCCCCAGCTTTGTTGGTTGTTACCATATATAGGGTGCGGATATGTTCCTTAATTATCCTCTTACCACATTTGGGGATTCACGAGCCATTCTCTGGCCTTCTTATACAAGTGGATGTTATCTTGTTGGCTTGCTTGCTTGCGTTCGCCGGTTGTGAACTCCAGCGCGAAGTCCTGTATGTCGGATGAAGACATCCTGTAGTCCAACATCAGTGTGATGTCATACAGGACCTGAGGTTTGCATGAGTATCCGTTGTCCCATGTCTGACTTATTGGTGTGCAGACTGGTGGTTCCTCGTCGTACAGGCAGATACTCTCTTACTTCGGAAGAATCAGCGATCCTACTGACGTTAGCCAGGACCCCGAAGGGACCTATTGCCCAGGACGCACGGCTAGGACGTCTTAGTAGGTCTTGGTCAGTATAGAACCTGGCTCTGGTGCCTTGGAAACACATCTGTGTCCCCTTGTTGGTATTTAACCCGACCCCTAGATCGACTTTATTTTATTCGTCACGCCACATTACCATGTGTATGGACTACGCTTGAGTTCAAAACGAGCGAACGCACAAAAACAAACAAACAAACAAACAAACAAAGACAACCTCTTCTATCATGCTGAAGAAACTCAGTTCAGTTCAGTTCAGTTATCAGTTGGGGTATCTTCATTGCACTCCGGACATGTCCATAGGTGCTCAGATCCTCCCCCCAGCATATGCATCAGCGTCCGGTGGCTGAAGAAACTGTTTGTGCCTATCAGTTATTATTTTGTAGTGTTAAATGTTCCGATATGCCTTTGTTCTAGACAAAACCTCACTTCAAGAGACTCATCATACACCTAATAAGGTAGAAAAAGATGGGGGAACAGATAAAGATATCGAAATATTAATACAAAAAGGTAAGGTGAGCTGTTATAGAACTGGAACATTTGTGGAAATCAAAATAAATTAAAATTAGCTTCAGAGAATATTCAGTTGTAACGTTAAATCAGCATTTCTGCTTGGATCAAAAATACGGAGAACAACTAAAACGATTGCATATAAACTTCAGGAATTCATTAATCGGTGCCTGCACAAAATAGAATGTAAATAGTATGACAGTCATCAATGTGGAGTTCATGGAGAAATATAGACATTTACCAGTCAATCAAGAAAAGACGCTGTCACTTGATAGTTATAGTATGAGTGAAATTAGTGGTAAAGCTGTGGAAATGTAAACAATATAAAATAACACAAAGTAATGCGGCTTTTCAGAACACAATTACGGAATTATAATATCGCGTCCATGATTGTTATGGTCTATCAATTGCTAAATAAATCAATTGCTCTTCAAAGTCTAAAACAACTGAATAAATTATGGAGTGGGACAGACAGAACTACAAAAATTAGATTGTTAAGAGCATGCATCATCTTTCCCATTGCAACATACGCATGTGAGAGCTGGACACTGGGACGCAGAGGTGTTTCCAAGGCACCAGGGCCGGGTTATATACTGGCCAAGACCTATTGACGCGTCCTCGTCGAGCGTCCTGGGCAACAGGTCCCTTTGGGGTCCTGGCTAAAGTCAATAGGATCGCCGATTCCTCCGAAGTCAGAGAGTGTCTGCCTGTACGGCGAGGAACCACCAGTCTGCACACCAATAAGCCAGACATGGGACAACGATACTCATGCAAACCTCAGGTCCTGTATGACATCACACTGATGTTGGACAACAGGATGTCTTCATCCGACATACAGGACTTCGCGTTGGAGCTTAAGCCAACGAACACAAGCAAGCAAGCAAGCAAGCAGAGCTGGACACTTACTAAACAAGCTGAATAGCGCATAAATGCCTTTGAATACACATGTTATAGACGAGTTCTAAGAATATCTTGGGTAAAGAAAAGAACAAATGCATTCATACTTCAAGAGCTGAATATTGAAGAAGGCTGACTATTAAAGACGATAAAACAAAGAAAATTGAAATATTTTGGTCACTTGAAACGTCACGAAAGTTTGGAGAGAACAATAATGGAGGGGTGCCTGGGAAGAGAGAAAGAGGAAGACCAAAGAGAAGATGGGTGCAGGATGTGGCGGATGATCTCCAGATGGGTGTATCGGACGCGGGACACCTTGCTTATGATCGAGAGGTTTTCCGGAAGGTTGTTATGGGAGCAAGGTTCTGCAAAGGACATGCTACTGAATGAATGAATGAATGAATGAATGAATGAATATCGCGTCCTGGGATTCTGAGTTAAGTGGCACATTTTCCTTCAGTTGTTATTTTTTAAATTTTCTCTTCATTGTTCTGTTTTTTCTTATCCCGTTCGTAAGCAATAATGTAGCCACTGTGGTGTCTTCTCCATGATTATATGTTGTGTTTTGTGTATGTATTCGTTTGCTGACGACGGCTAGTCGCTGCAACGTCCTGTGTTTTCCGTATCTGTGTTTTGTAAAGCTGCATAAGTTTGTGTTATCTTATATTGTTACTGGATTGGACACACAGTGAGAAAACCTAATAATAGTATAACTAATAATGCCTTTATCTGGAACCCACTATGCAAATAAATAGAGAAAGACAGACATACACACAGAGAAGAGAAGTAGGGAAGGCACGGACACAGCTGCACGGGATAGCTAAGGATGGGAGGGCTTGGAGTGACTTGGTTGAGGGTCTTTGGTGGGTATAGGAAAGAAGAAATGCCACTATTATTTTCCTAACATCTTGTTCCGACAAAAGATGACCTTTAAAGTAGTAGTTGTGTGTGTGTGAGTGTGTGTGTGTGTGTGTGTGTGTGTGTGTGTGTGCGTGAGTGCGTGCGTACGTGCGTGTGTGTGTGTGTGTATGTGTAATGTCCATTTTGTTTACAGCAACCTTTCACAATAAGTAATTATTAATTATTTATAGGTTATTAAACAGTATAAATAACTAATTATTGCAATTTTATTTTACTTATACACTTATACATTATATTTGACAATGTGGACAACAACTTTGACTAATTTGTTAACAAGATTTTACAACTTAGTATTATAACAAATATTATTTATTATCTATCAATGGTTTTAATTTAGACACAAACCGACTACATTGTCACTATAATTGTTGATTTCTAATGAGATGTATGTAACTGCTTCCACCTTTTGACAATATTCTTGAAATCTGGAGCAAGTTTACTTGTTGAAATTCACATGACAGCATGCAAGTTGCAGTCCGATAATAAAGACCTATTCTTAGATTTGTTGATCTTCAAGCAGGAGAATACTTGTTCGCAAATATTTGTTGATCTAAACAATGATAACATTTTAGCTGTACAGATGTTCAAGTTGGGAAATGATTCTTGTGATAAAGATCCATAGAAATCCAGCAAACCATATGACTTGAATTTCTCTTTCAGGTCATGATCTGCTTGTAAGTCAAGCAGCTCCAACTGTATGTCTCTGTGGCTGTATGAGCTTCTGCACTAAAAGGGGAACTGGGAATATTGAGCCTTGCCTATAAGTTCTTTAAATATTGGAATCTCCATCCAAATTCTTCAATCAATGCATCTAATTGGGCTTTGTACTTTTCAAATATTTCACCAGAAATGGTTTCTTGTTTTAGCAAAGGGAAGTGACGAAATCTTTTTTTTTCACTTGCTTGTCTGGAGAACAGTGAGAGTTTTGACTGAAATAATTTTACATGTACATACAATTCATGTGCAAACACACTATTGCCCTGAAGTTTGACATTCAGTTCATTTAACTTTTCAATAATTTAAATGGCAAACATAAAGTCTAACTTCCACCTTTTATTGACAATGTTATTATTAAAGTCACATTCAATGCCGTTCATCTCTAGGAACATCACTATTTCTTCTCTGAGTTCCCACACTCGCCTCAAGATATTGAAGAGACTCAGCCATTGAATACTGGTGTGGCACAGGACATTGGAATGTTCAGTTTCTAAATCGTCAAGTAATGACTTGAACTGTCTGTGATTAAGTCCTCTTGATCTGATGAGGTTGATGACACTGACAACTGGGCCAATAACATGCATGATATTCAAAACAGTTTTACAAGATTTTCTTGATGAATCACACAGTGAAGTGGTAATAATGTGTGGTCTGGATATTCTGCTTTACTCTCATCACTTATTAACTTTACCAGACCTACATATTTTTCCAGTCAAAGCAGGAGCTTCGTCAGTTGTAACATTTGCAAACTTGTTCCAAACCAACCCAGTTCTTTCAATACAGTTAGTAACAGCATTGAATATATCGTGGCCTGTGGTTGTGTCTTTGAGTGACTCAACACTCAGTAACTCTTCAGTGAGTTTGAAAGAAGTGTTTATTCCACGTATAAATATCAATAATTGGGCAGTATCATGTACATCGGTACTCTCATCCAATGCAAGAGAGTAAAACAATACTTGCATCTTGAAGTTTATGCATCAAATTGTCACTTATCTTGGCAACACGTCTGACCACAGTTCTCGTTGATAAAGTAATGTTGTCAAATCTGTTTTTGTTTGTTCTGGACACATAATGTTTGCTGCATCTATAAAACATTCCTTGATGAACTCGCCATCAGAGAATGGCTTGTTCTGTTTTACAATTCCGCGTGACAACACAAGACTAGCTTCAGTTGCAGTACCTTGAATTGAAGATTGTTTAGTGGAAACAGTTTGCTGTTTTTCCAAATTTTTCACCAACTCCAGGCATTTCCTTTTACTCCCTTCGGTTGTTAAATCGTATCCGAAATCGGAATGATTTGTTTGATAATGTCCTTTTACATTGTACTCCTTGAAGACAGCCATTAACCCACGACACAACAAGCAAACTGATTTGCTACCAGCTTTTATAAAACAGTATTTAATTGTCCATTCATCATTAAAAATAAGGCATTCATCTTCAATTTTAGTTAGAATTGTACAAAAATTTAAAACTGAAATGAAACAAAACCTACTTCGGGCTGTGTGTGAAAATAAAATATTCGGAAAACAAGTAGTAAACTCAGCATAAATTTATTTCAGAAATATATCAAGTCTATTTTTTTATTCGTATATCCCTTACAGGACATCGCTGTCAACATCAATATCTTTCAACTGATTGATGATTTCTTGGCAAGATTACGCTCAGTAGTTTGCCATTGCTTTCTGAACGACCAGCTCACATACCCCATAAGTTACTATGGTGGAGAGAACCGCTACCGATTCTCGCTCACTTCACGTTACTCATGAGAGAAAGTCGTTTAACCTCTAGACCAGGGAGACGGCTATCAAGACTACCACAACAAATAAATTAATTTGAACATTGTAAATGCGGAAATTATTTATAACAGCAAAACACTTAAAAAAATTTTTTTTTTTCTTGCAAAATAAATCATTTTATTCACCGGAGAAATATCTGTTGTACATAAAATCATCCTTATTAATTTTTACATGTCGATAAATATTTCTCTGTATAAAAATCGATAAATTCGCATTTTAGCATTACATGGTTCCAAATGTAGCTGTATGTAGACTGGGGTGGGGTTGGGGTGAGCGCCAAACCTTGCATAAATACCCCAATGGCTCGTGCATTCGTCATCTATGCAGCAAAAGTCCAACTCCAGGCCTTCTCGTGGTGGAACTGTTTTAACTAACAAGAGAAGGGGCGGCGGCGAGTCACTGGCGCCGAGAAATAACCAAAACGCTCTGGACGTGTTTACACGTACATGCATGCGCAGACATGCGTGTGCGTGCTACACACCTAAACTCGAGTAAGACCACAGTCTGCTCTAGCAAAGGAAAAGTGCTTAAGACGGAGGCAACCAGCCAGGAGGCGCACCACAGAAATCAGAATGCCACGCAATCACGCGTAATTAAATATGTCGACTAATGCTAAATGTTATGGTGCTCGCCCTGCTTTGGACCCCCAGGCAGGTGCAATGCCGGGTCTATGCCTCGAAAGGGTCCAACCACAGCTACTGGAGGTCCTTCTCAGATGTCCTGCGTCTAGCTATACCAAACAAAGGCTAAAACTAATGCACTGGAATGCGAAGGGAGTCAGCAATAAAAAATTGAACTAAAAAATATCTTGGACCAAAAAAAAAGGGAAGCGTATGTTGCTTGCAAGAAACTCACCTCAACGAAAACGAAATGATGTCTGGGAAATTGCCAGTACTAAGGACACTACTTTCTGAACTTAGCAGTCAGCATAAGGTCACCATACACTGGATAACATCCCACTGTGGAGTACCCAGAAACGGCAGAACTGATCGATTGTCTATGGAAGGCGCAAAATAAGAACAGCCTGATGTGTAAACGACTTTCTCCGTAATCCCGTTTATCCACGTTGGGTAACGCAACGCGCGAGAATTGGTAGCGGTTCTCACCGCGTTGATGACTTATGGGATAAGTGAGCCGGTCGCTCAGAAAGCAATAGAAAACTAATGAGCGTAATCTTGCCATAAAATCATCAACAGCGGTAACGTGCTGGTGTTGACAGCGATGTCCTGCAAAGAATATGCTGAAATGTTTTTTTCTTTTAATATTAAAAACACGTAGAGAAACAATGAGTAGGGAACATAATTATCTAATATTGCTGCAAGGGAGATTAGTAAAATTTTATAATGAAAATCACATACCAGCTATAATATTATTAAGTAACGAAGAAATCTCTCCATTATTCTATTTTAAATAAAATACTAAAGGCTAAAGTAAAATATTATAATCTTAAGAAAAATGCTTTATGAATTCTTGTAAAACGCATTGCGAATTATCATCTACTTACATTTTATAATCAACTTTTCAGTTCTTTGTTTACTTTTGAAGTTTTAACTTTATTTGTATCATTCTGAACAGGAAATCTGGTTTTGAAACCCGAACAGGAAGAATAAAACATTTTTTTACTGGCCTCCTAGGGCCACACAAAATTTAAGAAAATTAGTCATACCGAATCGTAAAAATTCCACCTCCACTTCTCGGTCTTCCCCCTGGCCTTTTCCGTTCGATATTGCCTGTCGTTGCAAAGTTCTCCAATCCGGCTTCCTGGTCGAGGGATCAGCAGCTGTCTCCGTTAACCCCGAATACTCTCGTGGTTGACGTGAGCGCACGAGAATTAGAAGTGGTTCGAGTCCCGCCAGTGACATATGAGAGTATGGAGCCGGTCGTTCAGAAAGTCGTGGCGTGCTGATAAGCGTAATCTAGCCTAGGAATCAACATACAGCTGAAAGATGCTGGTGTTAACCACAATATCCTGAAACAGGATGGAAACGCGGGGAAAAAATAAAAAAAACCATACCTAATTGTAAAAATTCCACCTCCACTTCTCGGTCTTCCCCCTGGCCTTTTCCGTTCGATATTGCCAGTCGTTGCACAGTTCTCCAAGTCATTTCTTCTCATAACATGTCCAAAACATTTTGAATGTCTACGTCTAATGACTATAATCAGTTTACGATCTTCATTTGTTTCTTGAAGGTCTTGTTCATTGGTTTTTCTGTCTGCTCATGGTATTCTTTGTATTTTCCTCAGAAACCACATTTCCACAGCCAACAGCTGTTTTTCAGCTTGACTGCTCATTGTCCACGCTTCAAATCCATACAAAAGTACAGGTTCTATGTAGCACTTCAACACTCTTTTTCTCGTTTCAATTGATATCTTTTTATTGGTCAGTATGTTTTTCATCTTGCAAAAGGCTACCTTCGCAATGGCAATTCTTGTTCTAATCTCTTCAAGGCGTCTCCCATCAGATGTTATGACAGTGCCCAGATAACTGTATCGATTCTTTTGCTTAAGAATATACCCATTTACTCGTATATCACATTGTGGTATTTCCTTCTTCCCAGTGACAACCATAATCTGTGTCTTCTTAATATTCAGTTCTAGCCCTAGTTGTTCATTGTGTGCAACAACCGCATCTACTAAATTTTGCAGGTCCTATTCATTGTCTACAATCAAGACTGTATCATTTGCATATCTAATGTTATTAATGTATCGTCCCCCAATGTTGATTCCTTCCATATCTTCAATATTTCTGAAAATATTTTCACTGTACATGGAAAAAAAAAATCTGGAGACATTACACATCCCTGTCTCACACCTCTTTTAATAGGCTGATATTGACCTACATCGTTATCAATTCTGATGGCAGCTTGTTGTTTCCAATATATGTTTTTTTTACAAGTCTAAGGTCTTTTCCATCAATTTGTAGATCTTCAAGCATCCTTATCATGTCGACATGTCTCACTTTATCGAAAGCCTTTGTGTAGTCAATAAAGTAAAGATATAGATCTTTGTTTACTTCTATACTGTTCAATTACTGTTCTCAGCATATACACAGCATTTACTGTAGCCCTTGCCTTCTACAAACCCACATTGTTCTTCTCCTATTTCGGGTTGTATTTTCTTCCCAACTCTTTGCATGATAATTCTTAGCAGAATCTTCGTGATGTGCCTCATTATACTAATTGTTCGATGTTGATCGCATTCCAAGTCTCCTGATTTCTTCGGGATTGCAATAAATATAGAATTACGTAATTCAGAAGGTATTTCTCCAGTATCGTATATTGCGTTCAGCAATATTCCATATTCTTCTAAGGCATTGATCATTAATATTGTGATGTTATCTGTACCCGGGGTTTTGCCAGTTTTCATATGGTTAAGAGCATTCTGAACTTCCATCTTCAAAATTGATGGTCCTTCATTAGTATTCCGATGATCATATTGTTCTTCTCTTGTATCACCATAAATGTCTTTCACATAATCTGACCATGCATGTAAAATCTGATCTTTTTCTATTATGATTTTGCCATATTTGGTTTTTAGGCAACCCGTTGATGTGTGTGTTCTTTTGTTAGTGATGTCATTAATTCATTTGTGCATTAATTTGGTATTCCGGGTTTTGTGTTGGTTTTCAATTGCCTTGCAATTTTCCTCAAGACACGTTTCTTTTGCCTCTTTGCATAGCTGCCTAATTTTCATGTGAATCTCTTCAGATTTGTCCTTGTTATTTTTGTTATTTCTTCTTACTTCATGAGTTTTAAGATATCTTCCGTCATCCATTTTTTGCGTCCTATTATTTTTATTTTTGGGATAGATGTTTCTGCAGCTTGATGGACTGATTTCTGTAATATTTCCCATTGGTCACTGACGTCTTGAAATAATATTTCCATATCGGACAATGCATAGAATCTGTTCTTTACCTCTACATTGAATTTATCTTTTATTTCCTCAATCTTCAGTGCCTGCAGATCAAATTTTGTGTTTCTTGGTGAATATTTGACTTTCTTTAATTGTATATGTAAATTGCTTAAGATTAATCTATGGTCGCTGTAGCAGTCTGCGCTTGTATAGTTTTTGCGACTTTTAATGCATTTCGAAATCTTCTGTTGATGAGAATGTAATAAATCTGATTTCTGATCTTATGATCAGAACTCCTCCATGTCCATAGTCTCCTTGGGTGCTGTTGATACCAGGTATTTCCAATAATCAAATCATGCTCTTTTGCCCACTGTACAAGTCTGCAACCTCTTTCATTCTGTTCCTCTAGTCCAGGGGTCACCAAACTTTTTTCACGGCGGGCCGGATAACTGACAAAATGACGAGCGCGGGCCGGATACTCATTCTGTACAATACTTGCGCCGTCTCCGTGGCGAAGGTCTTACGGACGCGGTTCGTAATCCCGTATACCCGCGTTCGATACATATCTGTGCACGATTTGGCAGCAGACCGCTGGATTTTTACGCTATGGTTTGAGTGTCGGTCATTCAGAAAGCAATGGCAAACTACTGAGCGTAAACTTGCTAAGACATCAACAACAGCAAAAAGTGCTGGTGTTGACTGCAAACGTCCTGTAAAGGATATGCAACTAACTTTAACAATACTTGCAAGCCAGAACGAGAGCTCTAAGACAAAAGAAGAAAAACTAAGTTAATCATGGGTGAGTGGCGTGCAATGCACACAAAAAACAAAGAAAGCCAACATATTTATTTACTTTAAAAAGTTATCAAAGAATTCAGAATCAATTTCTTCAAGAAAAGCCTGGAACTGACGGTGATTGAGTTTATGTCCCCGAATGAAGTTCACATCAGAAACGACTGGTTTCAGTACACAAGAAATATCTAAGTCTTTACCACAGAGTGGTTGCTGATGTATGATGCAGTGTATGAACAGAGCGCCCGGAATTTGCAAATCTTCCAACTGAGTCCTGATCTGCCCCATCAGACCCTTCCTCACTCCAGCCATGTTTTTTCGTTCATCAACTGTAACACCTCGAAGCTGATTCCACTGAAGGTTACAGTCTTGCAAAAATGTTTGCACTTCCATGAAAATGTCTTTTCCAGTTGTTGTTCCATGCATGCTGCAAACGGATGCCAACTCTTCCGTTATCTGAAAGTCCAAATTGACATCACGAATGAACACGAGAAGTTGTGACGTACTCGAGAGATCAGTAGACTCACCCAGCGCCAGAGAATACCACAACAAGTTCCTAGTTTTCTCGCGTATCTGTAGCACTATGTTCTCTCCGAGTTCTTCTGTTCTTCGCACAACTGAACTTGCCGAAAGGCTGATAGTTCCAAACAAATCGGCTTTCTCAGGACACATGTCATTTGCTGCTTCCATCATACACTCTTTGATAAAGTTACCATCAGTAAACGGTTTTCTTCGTTCTGCCATCTTATGCACTATTTTGTAACTTGTACGAGTGACAGATTCATTTTCAGCAAACTTTCTCGTGAAGAGATTTCTTTGTGTTTCTAAACCACGTTTCATGGACTCATATTTCTCAGAGCGTAACTTTCCAGAAAACTTTGAATATATTGATAGATGTTTTGTTTCCTAGTGACGCCGAAGATTGTACTCTTTCAAAACCGCAACACTTTCACTGCATATTACGCAACTGGTTTTCTGGTCCTTTATTTCCACAAAGAAGTACTTTACTCCCCATTCTTCATTGAAAACGCGACACTCGGCGTCCACTTTTCTTTTCTTAGTAGCCATAATGAAGGGTGAAGTAACGGGATCTGAAAATGAAAAGGACATTGAATTAGAAACATAATTAAAGACCTATTGACACACAAGAAAAGCAGAGGACTAGGAGTCACTGGTGAAGCTACGGCTCACCAAAGATAAATATAAATTTTATAGGTACCTTTGGTAAAAGAATATATCTCATAATAAGGTTTACAAAATATATAAATAGGGCCGGCCTAAATAAACAGCCTAGAGCACTGTTTTTCAACCAGGGTTCCGCGAGTGGCAGCCAGGGTTACCGCTGAAACAGACCGACATTGCCTAAATGCAACATTTCTGCCCATCTGGATTATTACATAAAGTAGAACAGACACTTGGATCATCACACAGAGTTCCTTAAGCAAAGTAAAAAATTGCGTAATGATCTGCTCCAGCATAAATGTTGAAAAACACGGGCCTAGAGACCAGCTCGATTAACACCTTGACCGGGGAATTCTTCTGAGCTGGGTATAATATTTTCGTAATAACACGAGGATTCTATGGCATTTTTATGCTATGTTTGCTACTTAATTGCCTCTATTCACAATTGTAGTTCACTTACCTATCACTGTCAAACAAAGAAATTCTTATTACATACCTATACAATGGATGACTGGCAAAAAGAAGTAAATATTTCTGGAGCATTGGACCTGTGTTGATAGACGGACGCATCTGGGGGAGGGAAAGATGTGTGTGTGTGTGTGTGTGTGTGTGTGTGTGTGTGTGTGTGTGTGTGTGTTGTGCCATGGAAACCATGGTAACGTCAGAGCGTAGGCGGCTCTACCTCGAGCCGGGAAAGGACCTGGGATGGCGCGAAATGAGCAAACATTACAATAAACAAGAAAATCTAGATAGAATAATTTATAATTGAAAGTAGTAAATTTAAGATACATAGCAGCCAGGAGGTCTCCGCACGTGTGAAGATCTCCTATTATTCTAAATATAATATTTACATTTAAATTGTATAACAACGTCTCGTGTTCCATACGTTATATCAAGCAAGTTCGAGTACCGTCGGCGGGCCGGATGAAATGACTTCGCGGGCCGGATCCGGCCCGCGGGCCGTAGTTTGGTGACCCCTGCTCTAGTCCATACTTGCCTACTAAGCATCCGCCCTGTTGATTTCCAGCTTTGGCATTCAAGTCACCCATTATGATATTTACTTCAGAATACTTGCATTTCTTGAAGGCTTTCTCTAAATCGCCGGCTTACTGATCTAGAGGTTAGCGACTTTTCTCCGTAATCTCGTATACTCTCGTAAGTAACATGACGACAGTGAGAATCAGCAGTGGTTCGAATCGCGTCGGTAACTTATGGGGCATGTGAGCCGGCCGCTCAGAAGCAATATCAAACTGCTGAGCGTAATGTTGCCAAGAAATCAACAATCAGCTGAAAGATGCTGATGTTGACAGCGATGTCCTGTAAAGGATATGCAAAACATTTATTTTTCTCTAAATCATTATAAAATTCATCAATGCTGTCATCACTACTGTCTGCTGTTGGTGCATAAACTTGTATGACGTTGACATCAAAAGTTCTTCCACTCAACTTCACCACTAACACTCTGTCTGATACAGTCCAATATCCTTTGATCGATTTTGCTCTCTCTGTATCCATTGACTGATTGATTGACTGATTTAGGAATCGACATCTCAGCATTCGGGGCATGCCATAAGCGCTCCGTCCCCATCATCAGCAGCCAGCGAAGAGTTCCAACACCAATAGTACCAGTAGCAATCTGATTATATGTCCGTCTCGCCTTTCCTCTGAGCGTTGAGCTTCGGCCAGATCCCCTCGTCACTCCTCGCTGTCTCATTCTTGCCAGACCATGGTAATCCATTTGCTCCTCCGAGGTGTACACGTGCTCCCACAAGACCACAACCATGTCTGCCTTGTCATGTATCAATACTCCACCAAGTTCCGCAGAGCCAGCCAATCTGTCCGCCTGTTCATTTCCCAGCACACCGGCATGCCAGGAGAAAAGATCCAGGCGATGCTTGTCACCCGTGACCTCCGAAGGGAAGCAAGCCACTCCGCACGAAGCCTGCCCGTCCTCACCCTCGTCAGCATGCTTTCTGATTCAGTTACAATCACGATGTGTGTGTGTCGTATTCTCCATCCAGCGGAGAGCCGCAGTGATTGCCTCCACCTCCATTCTTAAGCTGGATGGTGTGGTATCATATGCCAGGCTCTCCTGCACCAAACGTTGACCATTAGCTTTTGCTATGAACCCCCAGCCACTTCTCTCACTTCTTGACACCGAACCATCTGTGTAGATAATCACATCACTCGAGTGAGCATTGTCCTGAATTAGTTGCTGGATTTCCACTTCCGTGGCCACTGCTGGCCACTCCCTGCTCTCTCGGCTTAATGTGATTATAACTCTGCACAAGTCTGACTGCTCCGCTGGCACTCTGACTCACTCCTCTCCACGCCTAATGTTCTCCAAGGGGCACACCTGTCTGTATCCATTATAATTGCTACTCCTCGCTGTTGTTTCTCTCCACCAGAATAGATTATTCTATATTCCTCAGATGTTATAATGCCCATTCCTGTCCATCTGGTCTCACATATACCTAACAGGTTAATATTTAATCTCCTCATTTCATTTTTTATGTTATAAAAGTTTTTATCCCCACTTATAGTTCTT
The DNA here is from genome assembly GCA_014155875.1 of Cepaea nemoralis. Classification (NCBI taxonomy): domain Eukaryota; kingdom Metazoa; phylum Mollusca; class Gastropoda; order Stylommatophora; family Helicidae; genus Cepaea; species Cepaea nemoralis. Next base: position 278,419 of record JACEFZ010009833.1, on the reverse strand, counting down.
ACATTCCAAGTTCCAACTTTCAATGTTGATATTCTTTTGCACTCAGTCGCCCGTTGACGGTCTGGAATCACCTGGTGCACACGACTACCCCTACCGGGCGAGGCTGCTCCTATGGAGCACCCATATACGCCGTTTCTCTGAACAAGATGAAAAGTGGAGAGACTAGGTTTCAACCATGTAAGAGTGGGATACTGGAACTGTCGTAATGCCAGGCAGAGAGGTCCTGTATTGGAGAGGCTAATATACGATTTTGATTTCCTCATGCTCCAGGAGTTAAACACAGACAAATACCATTGCCCTGGATACGTCAATTAATTAAAAACCCCAGTGGGAAGAAGAGACATGGGCAAGGTCTGCTGGTGAAGAAATGAGTGAGGCATGTGGTACTTGACTTGAGCCAGTGAAATCACAGTACAAGAGAAGTCCAGGGTATGCAAATGGAGATTGGTGGTTTAAGTTGGAACATCATAAATGTATATGCCACAGTGGACTGTTTTGTCAGAAAGGAACCATGGGACTGGCTTAAGGAATTGGAGGAATTACCAGGTGATAGGCTACTCATATGTGGAGATTTCAATGCGAGGAACAGAGATTGGGACAGTAGTGGAGAAAACCGACAGGGAATTGCCCTTGCGGATGCCATGGTGGACTCCGATGTGGTCTGCATAAATGATCGTAGGCCGACTAGAATGGCAATGAGGCCTGGCGATGCAGACACTGCTATTGACTTGGGACTTGTCTCCCAGTCATCAGCACTTAATGTAAAGTGGACTGTTTTGAATGACCATGGGAGTGATCACATGACATGCTCATTCTTGAATTCTAAATCCAGGAAAGTAAAGGCTGGGAGAGCGCGCAAAACCTTCCGTTATTAGTGGACCGACAGCCTTCTTGGACGCCTCAGACAGGGGGCATGCAACAGGACTGTTAAAACTCCTTTTTCGCAGCCCCCATGGTGGACCCCAGAAGTAGACAATGCGTGGAAAGCAAAGAGAGCTGCAGTGAAACAGCTAAGGAAAGTGCGACAAACACCCCGAAGCTCACGAGAGGAAGTGGACACAGCGGAAAATGTAAAGAAAGACAAGGTGGAGGCTTTCAAGCGCTGTGCTGCAGACGCCAAGAACGTAAAATGGGAATGTTTTATGATAAAATACTGCGAAAATTCTGGAAACTGCACAGAAAAAGAAAAGATCGGCCTATATCAGTGGGAACAATTTATAGAGAGGATGGTGTTCGCGTAATGACAGACGACACCCAGACACCCAGATAAAGGGGAGGCGTTTCTCCAGAGATTTTTAGAGAAGACCAATCATAATGATGCGGATACCAGGGATGCAGTTAGAGAGGAGTTATCTGGCACCATGGAGAATATGCATTATGAAGACATCATACGGGTTGAAGGTGTTAGACATATTTTGAAAAAGGCAAAAGACATGGCACCAGGGCCCGATGGTGTTAGGTATGGCCACATAAAGGCTTTGAGCTATGTAGACTTGAAGGAGATGACCGACTGCTTTAACCATAGCATTAGGACAGCATCAGTACCGCAGAATTTGGTACACAGCTATCTCATCCCTCTCCCAAAACCATTCAAAGATCATTCAAAGATAGAAGATAGTTGCTGGCAAGCTGCAAGAGTTTTTGGAAAGGGTGAAGCTTCTTCCAAGAGGCCTGGGGAGCTACAGGCCAGGAAAAGATACCTGGTCAAATGCAGCCACGTTTGCCTTTGACGTTTATGAGGGGTTCCAGAGTAGACAGGAAACGATGGCGGCAGCGCTTGATCTCGAGGATGCATACAATAGAGTTCGCTATGATAATTTGATGAACGCACTGGTGGAGAAGGGGTTGAATCCCTGGTTGGTGAACTGGATAGCAGCCGTCCTGCATTCTCGTCGCGTTGCTCTCCGTCTGGGTGCATGGACCTCAGAGTCACATATTTTAACTCCGGGACTGCCACAGGGATCTGCAATCTCACCGGTGCTCTTTAACGTGAATACGAGCAAGATGTGCAAACCTAGAAGTACCAGGGGTTGGAAGGATACTAACATTTGCAGATGATATTCTTGCATATAGGCAGGGGAAAGATAGGGAGCAAACAGCCCAGGAGCTACAGGCGACAGTAGACAAAGGGATTGATTGGTGCACTGAAATGAGTGCTGTCACCCACCCGGAAAAGGAGGACTGTTGCTGGTAGGCACAAGGTGATGCAGGCGAAGGCATACGTCAGAGTAGCTGCAGACACAGATCACCCGTTGCATGAGACGCTGGACGCAGTTAAGGGTCAGCGACTGATAAGAGGGAAATCATGGATGGCTTAGGCGGAGGATACGATCAGACAGGTGTGCATCTTGGACAACATTAGGCGAGGAGAGGAATGGGTCAGAGTGCCAGCGGAGCAGTCAGACTTGTGCAGAGTTATAATCACATTGAGCAGGGAGTGCAGGGAGTGGCCAGCAGTGGCCACGGAAGTGGAAATCCAGCAACTAATATAGAATAATGCCCGCCAGAGTGATGTGATTATCTACACACATGGTTCGGTGTTGAGAGGTAGGAGAAGTGCCTGGGGATTCTTAGCAAAAGCTAATGGTCGACGTTTGATCCAGGAGAGCCAGGCGTATGATACCACAACATCTAGATTAAGAATGGAGGTGGAGGCGGTCAGTGCAGTTTTCCGCTGGATGGGGAACACGATACACACACACATCGTGATTGTAACTGACTCAGAAAGCATGCTGAGGAGGGTGAGGACAGGCAGGCTTCGTGCAGAGTGGCTTGCTTCGCTTCGGAGGTCACGGGTGGCAACAATCACCTGGATCTTTTCTCCGGGGCATGCCGGTGTGCTGGGGAAGAACAGGCGGACAGATTGGCTGGCTCTCCAAACCTTGGTGAAATATTGATACATGACAAGGCAGACGTGGTTGCGGCCTTGTGGGAGCACGTGTACACCTCGGAGGAGCAAATGGATCACCATGGTCTGGCAAGAATGAGGTAGCGAAGAGTGGCGGGGGAACAATGATACAATGAAGATACAATGAACGGGAGCGAGGTTCTGCAATTCATGCTACTGAATGAATGAATGAATGAATGAATGAATGAATGAATGAATGAATGAATGAATGAATGAATGAAAGGGGAATGCTCGGCTATGATAAAAGTAGGTTGCAGGTAACTTGGCAAGAAAATTAGTGGCACGAAGAATTTTCATAAGCTTATGTGAAACAGTGCAGCTCTCTGCTACGTCCATTGCTAAATGCGAGTACTCGGCTTTCTTTGTCGCTTGTCGGCTGGTCATAAATGACACCACTATCTTGACAACAAACACCATTAACTAGAAGCATTGTCTGCGTAGCTTTATACTACGAGTATTTTCTGTATCTTTAGATCTTGTATAGTTAAAACCCTCACTGGAGCAGTGTTTCCCACATCATCAAAGGCCCCACGGCTGACTACGTTTGTTTACGCGCATGGCTATTTTCTTTTCATGAATGAGAATGCAGTAAACACACAAAACACTCGTCATTTATGGCAAGTTGTTACACGCTGATACAGTGGCTGATGAGCCATCTCGACTTTTGTCATGTGACATTAATTTGAGGCACAAAGTAAAAAAATTAAAAAAAGTAAAGGACATTTTTACCATTCTCGTATTGGACATGTGGTTCTAGAACCATATTTTAATCGACAATTTGGAACTCCCTCGCGTTGGTGACTTGCGGGATAACTGAGCCGGCCGCTCAGAAAGCAATGGCAAACTACTGAGCGTGGTCTTACCAGAAAATCAACAATCAACTGAAAGATGCTGATGTTGACAGCAATGTCCTGTGAAAGATATGCGAATTTAAAAAAAAAAAAATTTGAACTCGGTTGGGGATATGATCAGTATCACACCGGAAGCTTTTACTTCAGAAGACATTTCCTGGTACGAATCTAAGGCTGAAACCACATGGGCTCCCAAGTTAATTTAAAAAACAAAAACAAACATGTAATCTGCCCGGATCGAACCCATGGCCTCCCTACCGTTAGAGTCAGCAGCAGTCATTACATGCTAAGACGATATTCATCCATCAAGTGCCATGCCGGTATGTGTGGGCGGTCATGTTTCGCCATTTCACTCGATCACCAGAGTCGTGGATCAGCTCAGTGTTCTTGCCTCGACCATACAACGTGGCCAAGCCATCCAGGTATTTACTTCTTTGTCATCTCCTTGTTACTTCCCCTCGATCTTGCCAATTGTCACCAAGTTCTATAATTTATTTATTCTCATAACATGAACAAACAGAGTCTGACTAAGTCTAATTTCTCTAATAAGTTACGATTTTCAGTTTTTTCTTGTAGGACTTGGTCATTGGTTTTTTCTGTCGGTCCATGGTATTCTTTGCATTCTCCTAAGAAACTACATTTCCACAGCCATCAAATGCTTTTCAGCTTGTCTGCTCATTGTCCACGTTTCATACCCATACAAAAGTACAGGTTCTGTGTAGCATCTCAATACGCTTTTTCTCGTTGCGAATAATATATTTTTATTGGTCAGTATGTTTTCCATCTTGATAAAGGCTACTTTCGCCATGGCGATTCTTGTTCTAATCTCTTCAAGGCCAATGTTATCAGATGTTATGATTGTTCCGAGATAATTGTACTGATTCACTTGATAAGAATATTCCTATATATATATATATATATATATATATATATATATATATATATATATATATATATATATATATATATATATATATATATATATATATATATATATCTTATATATAAATTGCGATCTCCGTCTGTCTGTCTGTCTGTCTGTCTGTATGTCCGTATGTCCTTTATGCGCTCGCGAACGGCCCATCCGATTGAGATGAAATTTTCTACACGTCTTCTTTTCATTCCAGTGCAGCCAACTGTCATATTTTTTTAGTGTGAAATCGGCTGCTTACCCAATATTATTTCATTTTTCATTGTAATTTCATATACCTCAGGGGACTTAACTCTGTAAAAGTTATTTCAAGGGGCATAACTTTTCTGTATAACTTAGAGTCATATTGTGGCATCGTTTTCAAAGATTTATAAACTCTTTGTCCATAGTTATGTACCGGCATATGAGTTATAATAAATAATGATACAATCTGTAAGGCATTTTCAAAGTTTTCATAAAAATAATGCATAATGCATAACATTGTAACTCATCTTTTTTTGCTTAAGAAGTTACTGTAGTCATGCAGGTGATTAGAAAGAGTTTTCATTAAAAATAATGGATGGTGTGTGGAAGGACATTCTTTTAAGTTACTTTTGTTGTTGTATGAATTTAATGAGACGCTCCCGGCCAGGAGCTGGGCGAAGCCACGCGGGTCAGATAGATAGACAGACCCACCTTTTCGCTGCAGTTGTCTACAGGCATATGCGTTAAAATCCTCCTCCTACTCTCCCCTCCTCCTCCTACACTCTTCCTCTTCCCCTCCCCCTCCTCTTCCCCTCCCCCTCCTCCCTCTCCCTCCTCTTCCTCCTCCATCCTCCTCCTCCCTCTTCCTCCTCCTCCTCCCTCTTCCTCCTCTTTCTTCCTCCTCCCTCCTCCTCCTACCTCCTCGCCCTCCTCCCTCCCCTAATCACTCCTCTTCCTTCCTCCTCCCTTCTCCTCCTTCTTCCCTCCTCCTCCCTCCTCCTCTTCCCTCCTTCTCCCCTCATCCCTCCTCCTCCTCCCTCCTCCTCCCTCTCCTCCTCCCTCCTCCTCGTCCCTCCTCCTTCCTCATCCCTCCTCCTCCGTCTTCATCTTCCTCCTACCTCCTCGTCCTCCTCCCTCCTCCTAATAACTCCTCTTCCTTCCTCCTCCCTTCTCCTCCTCCTCCTCTTCCCTCCCCCTCATCCTCCTCCTCCCCCTCCTCCTCCCTTCTCCCCCTCCTCCTCCCTCTCCTCCTCCCCCCTCCTCCCTCCTCCTCATCCCTCCTCCTCCTCCTCACTCCTCTCTCTACCTCCTCCCTCCTCCTCCTCCCTCCACATCCCTCCCCCTCCTCCCTCTTCCTCCTCCTCCGTCTTCCTCCTCCTCCTCCCTCCTCATCCTCCCTCCTCCTCCTACTCCTCCCCCTCCTTCTCCTCCCTCCTTCTCCCTCTTCCTCCTCCTCCCTCCGCCTCCTCCCTCCTCCTCCTCTCTCCTTCCTCCTCCTCCCTCTCCCGCCTTCTCCCTCTCCCTCCTCCTCCTCCCTCCTCCTCCCTCTTCCTCCTCCCTCCTCCTCCCTCCTCCTCCCTCTTCCTCCTCCTCCTCCCTCCTCCTCCTCTCTCCTCCTCCCTCTTCCTCCTCCCTCTTCCTCCTCCCTCCTCCTCCCCTCCTCCTCCTCCCTCCTCCTTCCTCCTCCCTCCTCCTCCCTCTTCCTCCTCCTCCCTCCTACTCCTCCCTCCTCCTTATCCGTCCTATTCCTCCCTACTCCTCCTCCTCCCTCCTCTTCCCTCCTCCTCCTCTCTCCGCCTATCTCTTCCTCCCTCCTCCTCCTCCCTCCTCCTCCCTTCTCCACCTCCCTCTTCCTCCTACCTCCTCCTACTCCTCCTTTTTCTTCTTCTGCTGCTGCTGCTTCCGCCGCTCCATTTACCCAAGTTAATTGCTGGGGAAAGATGTAAAGATCTTTCAAGTGCTCTTTCTAATGCTTTTTGTAAGTTGGTCTTCGTTTATCTAAGGTTGTGCTATCTGCAACCAATAAATGATTAGACAGACAGGCAGACAGACAGACAGATAGTCGGGAACGGGAACTTATATGACTACTTATATGAATTAAATGAGATGCTCCCCACCAGGGACTGGGCGAAGCCGGGCCGGGTCAGCTAGTATATATATATATATATATATATATATATATATATATATATATATATATATATATATATATATATATATATATATATATATATATATATATATATATATATATATATATATATGTATATATATATATTACAGCGTGATATTTCCTTCTTCCTAGTAACGACCATAATCTGTGTCTTCTTGCAATTTAATTCTAACCCCAGTTGTTCACTGTGTACAACAACCGCATCTACTAAATGTTGCAGAACCTGCTCATTGTCTGCAATCATTACTGTATCATCCGCATATCTAATGCTATTCATGTTAGTCCCCAAATGATGTTTCCTTTCTTATCTTTTTTTCATTGTACAGGGGAAAAAGATCTGGAGACATTACACATCCATGTCTCCATACATTATGTGCCATGCCGGTAAGCGTGGGCGGTCATGATTCGCCATGTCGCTCGATCAACAGAGTCGTGGATGAGTTCAGTGTTCCTGTCTCGGCCATGCCACGTGGCCAAGCCATCCAGGTATTTACTTCTATTTTCCTCTTGTTCTCTTCTTTGATCTTGCCAGTTGTCACCAATTTATTTCTTCTCATAACTTGTCCAAAACATTTTGACTGTCTGCGTCTAATTTCTCTAATCAGTTTACGATTTTAATTTGTTTCTTGTAGGACTTTGTCATTGGTTTTGCTGTCTGTCCATGGTATTCTTTGCATTCTCCTTAGAAACCACATTTCCACAGCCATCATATGTTTTTCAGCTTGTTTGCTCATTGTCCAAGCCTCACATCCATAAACAGGACATGTTCTATGTAACACCCCAGCACTCACTTTTTTGTTGTTGTTGCAATTGACATATTTTTTATTGGTCAGTATATTTTTCATCTTGCAAAAGGCTACTTTCGCCATGACAATTCTTGTTATAATCTCTTCAAGGCATCTCCCATCAGGTGTTATGACTGTTCCGAGATAATTGTACCGATTCCCTTGTTGAAGAATATTCCTATTTACTTGTATTTACATGTATATTACATTGTGGTATTTCCTTCGTCCTAGTTACGACCATAATCTGTGTCTTTTTACAATTCAATACTAACTCTAGTTGTTCACTGTGTGCAACAACCGCATCAACTAAATGTAGCAGGTCCTGTTCATTGTCTGCTATCAATACTGTATCATCGGCATATTTAATATTATTGATGTTTTGTCCGCCAATGATGATTCCATTTATATCTTCTATATTTCTGAAACCATCTTCACTGTATATAGGGAAAAATGACCTGGAGACATTACATATCCATATCTCACACCTCTCTTAATGGGCTTATATTGACCTACTTCATTATCAATTTTTAAGCCAGCTAGTTGTTTCCAATATATGTTTTTTTTAAAAATAAGTCTAAGGTCCTTCCCATCAATTTGTAGATCTGCAAGCATCTCTATCATGTTGACATGCCTGACTCTTTCGGAAGCCTTTGTGTAGTCAATAAAGCAAAGATGTAGATCTTTGTTTTCTTCTATAGAACGTTCAATAACTGATCGCATCATATTCACAACATTTTCTGTACTCTTGCCTTCTACAAACCCACATTGTTCTTGTCCTATTTCAGGTTGTATTTTCTTCCTAACTCTTTGCATGATAATTCTTAGCAAAATCTTCGTGATGTGACTCATTATACTAATTGTTCGATGTTGATCACATTCCAGGACTTCTGATTTCTTTGAGATTGCAATAAATATGGAATTACATAATTCATGAGGTATATCTTCAGTATCATATATTGGGTTCAGCAGGCTGGTGACTTGATCTATTCCATATTCTTCTAAAGCATTAATAATTTCTGTTGTCATGTTATCTTAACCGGGGCTCTTGCCAGTTTTCATATGGTTAAGAACAGTCTGGACCTACATCTTCAAAATTGATGGTCCTTCATTATTAATTCGAATATCATACTGTTCATCTCTGTTACTGTTATCATCATAAAGGTTTTTCACATAATCTGACCATACACGTAGAATCTGATCTTTTTCTATTATGATTTTGCCATCTTTTAGTTTTAGACAGCCTGCTGATGTACGTGTTCTTTTATTAGTGAGCTCCTGAATTCTTTTGTGCATTAATTTGGTATTTTTACTGTTGTGTTGTCTTCAATTTCTATGCAATTTTTCTCGAGCCATGCTTCTTTTGCCGCCTTACATAATGTTCTGACTTTTCTGTTAATCTCGTCATATTTGCCAGGTTTATTTTTGTTGTGTCTTCTTGTTTAATTTAGTTGTAAAATTTCTTCGATATACATGCAATAAAAACCAGCATTCTATGGGAATACTTTTCTTCAGATGTTGTGCCGACAAGCGTTGGCGATCATGTTTCTTTACACCCCCTTTTCCTATGAAATGTAGCAATCCTTTTATTGGCATCTTTTCATGTGTGCAGTAATGAATCTCTAATATGGTGTGTTGCCGACTTGATGCGTTCGGTCTGATTTATTTTACTTTCTCTAGTGTTTCTAGACAGCAGAGACAGAACCTGAACCCTCATTAGATGAAATTGCATGGGCAATAAAGAACCTGAAGAATTGTAAATCACCTGGATGTGATGAGATACCAGCTGAGCTAATTAAAGCGGGGGGAGAAGAAAGCATACAAATCTATCACGCATTATGTAAAAAGATATGAAAATATGGTATATGGCCAAAAGATTGGAAGAGAACTATCTTTATTCCAATACCAAAAAAGGGCAACCTGAAATTATGCACCAACTATAGAACTGTTGTCCTGATCAGTCATGCAAGTAAAATTCTACTAAAAATCATAATGAGAAGACTTCGTAAGAAAATGGAAGAAGAAATTAACGTGGTTCAAGCTGGATTTAGACAAGGAAGAGGATCAAGAGATCACATTCTCAATATGCGTTTAATAATAGAGAAGTGCAGATAATTTAATGTAAACCTATTCTCATGTTTTGTGGATTATTCAAAGGCGTTTGACTGTGTACAACATAGGAAACTTTGGGAAATCATGAGGAATATGGGTTTTCCGCCACATGTAATACAAGTCATAAGAATGCTCTATCTAGACCAACAAGCAGCGGTTAGAATTGATGGCGAGACATCAGATTGGTTTGACATCAAGCAAGGAGTCCATCAAGGATGTGTGCTGTCCCCCTATTTGTTTAACCTGTACGCCGAAAATATAATGAGAAATGTAAGAGATTATATAAATAGGGAGCTATATGAAGCCCTAAATATCGGCGGTCATGACATACCAGAGATTCGGTATGCTGATGATACGGTATTGCTATCCACAACACAGACTGGTATAGAAAACCTAATAGCCTCAACCCAATTGAATAGTGAAAATCACAACTTGTATCTCAACATTGCAAAAACAAAGATAATGCATCCAGATAAAACCACCATGGAGACAGAAATATATGTTAATGAGGAAAAATTGGAGGTGGTAGAAAATTTTGAATATCTTGGGTCATTGATTACCAACAACGGTGACACAATGAAAAAAATTAAACGACGACTATCAATTGCTCTTCAAAGACTAAAACAACTGAATAAATTATGGAATGGGACAGACAGAACTACAAAAATTAGATTTTTAAGAGCATGCATCTTTCCCATTGCAACATACGCCTGGGAAACCTGGACACTTACTAAACAAACTGAGCAATGCCTTTGAATATTAATGTTATAGACGAGTTCTAAGAATATCTTGGGTAAAGAAAAGAACAAATGCATCAATACTTCAAGAGCTGAATATTGAAGAAGGTTGGCTATTAAAAACGATAAAACAAAGAAAATTGAAATATGTTGGTCACTTGAAACGTCACGAAAGTTTGGAGAGAACAATAATGGAGGGGTATATGCCTGGGAAGAGAGGAAGAGGAAGGCCAAAGAGAAGATGGGTGCAGGATGTGGCGGATGATCTCCAGATGGGTGTATCGGACGCAGGACATCTTGATTATGATCGAGAGATTTTCCGGAAGGTTGTTATGGGAGCGAGGTTCTGCAAAGGACATGCTACTGAATGAATGAATGAATGAGTGTTTCAATACTGTGCGTAGTGTACATAATTGTTGATCGGATATGGCTTACTTTCTCTAGTGTTTGAACACTGTGTCAGATACATCTTACTGTGTCTAGTTCTTCAACATTGTGTATATAATTGTTGATCTTGTTTGGCTTATTTTCTTTTGTGCTTCAACATTGTGCACATAAATTGTGGATCTGATATAGTTTACTTTCTCTAGTTATTCAACACTGTGCACATACTTGTTGATCTGATATAGCTTACTTTCTCTAGTTATTCAACATTGTGCTCATACTTGTTGATCTGATATAGCTTACTTTCTCTCGTTCTTCAACATTGTGTATATAGTTGTTGATCTGATATAGCTTACTTTCTCTAGTTATTCAACATTGTGCACATACTTGTTGATCTGATATAGCTTACTTTCTCTCGTTCTTCAACATTGTGTATATAGTTGTTGATCTGATGTAGCTTACTTTCTCTAGTTATTCAACATTGTGTATATAGTTGTTGATCTGATGTAGCTTACTTTCTCTAGTTATTCAACATTGTGTATATAGTTGTTGATCTGATATAGCTTACTTTCTCTAGTTATTCAACATTGTGTATATAGTTGTTGATCTGATGTAGCTTACTTTCTCTAGTTATTCAACATTGTGTATATAGTTGTTGATCTGATATAGCTTACTTTCTCTCGTTCTTCAACATTGTGTATATAGTTGTTGATCTGATGTAGCTTACTTTATCTCGTTCTTCAACATTGTGTATATAGTTGTTGATCTGATATAGCTTACTTTCTCTAGTTATTCAACATTGTGCACATACTTGTTGATCTGATATAGCTTACTTTCTCTAGTTCTTCAACATTGTGTATATAGTTGTTGATCTGATGTAGCTTACTTTATCTCGTTCTTCAACATTGTGTATATAGTTGTTTATCTGATATAGCTTACTTTCTCTAGTTCTTCAACATTGTGTATATAGTTGTTGATCTGATGTAGCTTACTTTCTCTCGTTATTCAACATTGTGTATATAGTTGTTGATCTGATATAGCTTAATTTCTCTTGTTCTTCAACATTGTGTATATAGTTGTTGATCTGATATAGCTTACTTTCTCTAGTTCTTCAACATTGTGTATATAGTTGTTGATCTGATATAGCTTACGTTCTCTAGTTCTTCAACATTGTGTATATAGTTGTTGATCTGATATAGCTTATTTTCTCTACTGCTTCAACACTGTGTACCGTGCACATAATTGATATTATGTTACTTATTTTTTTTAAATCTACGTACTCTGATTAAAAAGGAGCATTTGATCTCTTATTTGTGACTATAATGATTATTAGAGAGCTTGATTGAAGACGAATACATGATCGTCATTTATTGTTTAGGAAGAATTGATACTGTAACACTCCGTGTAAATCCATAGATGTTCTGTCTCCCTCAGCACATGTTATACAGTGTGGATACTGATGATTGTTTAGTTAATCATCAGTCAAGATTCATTTTTGGAATGTTATGATGAGAAATACATTTGAAAAATTAGTGATAACTGACAAACTTAATGGGAAAAGAGCAAGGGGAAGACAGAGAGAGGGAGTCTCCGTGGCCAAGCCATTTGACTCGGGCTTCGAAGGTTGTGGGTTCAATTCTGGGCCGCGCCCTTCAGTTTACGAGTTAAATTTTTCGGAGACCCCTGGGGGTCGTCGCTAGAGCTACGGAGTTCGTGCTTTATGCGACACTTTCTGCGCTGTTGAAAGAGACCAAACCATATGGGATAAAACCTGGTGCAATTAAATCGACGCTGTCGACTTTAAAGCGACTCAAGTGAAGACAGAGAGATAAATAGATGGATAGCTTGGCCACAAGGCATAGTGGGGACAAAACCACAGAACCAGAATCCTTGATACATCATCACAAAAGGGACACACGACGATGACTTACTGATTACAGTGAATGTTGGTGAAGGCAAACATTTTACCATCAATGCAAAAATTTTTCAAAAAAGACACCATGGACAACATTTACAACACAGGTTTGCCTAATCTATTAATGCAAGCATACACAGAATTAAAGAAAGTGACACGCAATCTTTTGAAGTGGACTCCGGTGTAGGACAAGAATGTGTGCTTTCCGCACTACTTTTTAATATACTTTGACAATATATGTAAAGAAGCAGAGAGAGAAGAAGAGGATAACATTTCAGAATTGTTATTTGTGGACAACCAAGAATTAGTTGCAGAGAATGAAGAGAGCCTCCAGAGCCATCTAAATCAAGTCAATACCAAATAGGAAAATAAGCACTTGAAAAGATAGAGTCAATGGTGATAATCAGAAACCTTGTCAATAAAGATAAAGAAGCGATAAATAAAGCAAACAATATATTTAAATATCTAGGGTAAATTTTCACTTCATCAGGGAGAACGGATAGAGAAGTCAACATATGCTGATCAAAGGCAAATCAGGTACTGGGATAGCTATTGCCACTTTTGACACATAGAAAGATACCTATACCTACTTAAGCAAATCACTTAAGAACTATAATGATGGCCGACATTATGCTACCAATGGCAAACGTGGATGCTCACTACACATAACATTCACAAAATCATAACAACAGAGATGAGATGTCTTAGAAGAGCTGCAGGAGTAACTGTGAGAGACAGAAATAGATATTTTAAAATTTGAAAATAACTAGGCCGGAAACCAGTCATGCAAACCATTTTAAACAGATTAAATGGTTTGGCCATTTCACAAGAATGCACTGGTATCATCTAACACAAAGAGTCACGCTGAAAATATGATGGATACAGAGCAAAGGGGACACCAGGCAAAAGATGGCATAATGCTATCAAAAACCATCTTTAAAAAACGAAGACCAATTTACAAAGTGCATTAGAAAGAGCGCACAAAGGATCCTTACATATTCCCCCAACACTTCAATGAGGTAAATTCAGGATTACAAAAAGAAGTAGAAGCTTAAAACAGACAACTATGGAATGGAATGATCAGCAAGTTTCATGATAGGCTGACTGGCTGAAATATTTTATGATGATGATGGACATTTTTTTCCCCCGCATATCCTTTTTACAGGACATTGCTGTCAACAGCAGCATCTTTCAACTGTCTGTTGATCTCTTGGCAAGTTTACGCTCAGTAGTTTGCCATTGCTTTCTGAGCGGCCGGCTCAGTTATCCCGTAGCCCGCTACGAGACTGCATGATAAACGGGATTACGGAGAAAGTGTTGTAATCCCTCGGCCAGAGAGAGATGGACATTTATATATTTCAAAACAGTGTTCTCTTAGTTTATTTAAACACAGAAGCCACAAACAATGTGCTGCATGATTTATTGCCTGGCATATTTCACTGCATCTTGTCAGGTGCATACTGCAGTTATGTATCATATGCTGCATGGTCTCGAGGTATGGTGTCCGCCTCGAGTGCTGGAGGTCCTGGGTTCAAGTCTCAGTGATGACCGGGATTTTTTCTCGTAGACTTCTAGTAATAAAATTTCCCCTGGTCTCTGGGTAGTGAGATCGGACGCCTGTGTGTATTGTTGTGCACGTAAAAAATCCCTTGGCAGTTGGAAATCGAAAAAGAGTAGCCTAATGGCGCTGCCCGGGCAAAATTTTGAGTAAAAAATCTACCCAAGTATTTCAGGATCCTCGCCGGTGCTACGGAGTTCATGCACTGAGCTGAGTTTCTCCAGACTCAGGTTTGAGTTAGGAGGAGAACAGAGCACTTATGGATTGCACCTGTGTGCCGTGATGTTGATCCATCGACTAAAGTAAACTAAAGTATCATATGAAATGAATAAATGAATAATACTTTGGCTGAAACACTTGAAACAATGTAGTCAAAGGTATTGTTCAAAATGCAAGAGCATTTGTTATCCCCAAGTTCATTTCAAATTAAAATTAACTCTGTTATCATAAAACTTGTTGGAACTGCCTAATTGTTAATGCTTCACTATATTTGAGCAATCATGTATTGTTCAACTGTGTGTTGTAAGTATTTCATTTCGAAGTATTAGTCATTTATTAACTTCATATGATATCAAGCTCTGCAGTATGCACCGTGACCGAGATTGCAGCGAAATATACGAGGCAATAAATTGTGCATCATAATGTTTGTGGCTTCTGTGTATATATCTCTCTCATCATATCATGTTCCTCTTGTACCTTGCGGTGTCGAGGTGAAGTATAAACTTCGTGAGAGTGCCCGATTATGGGCTTCATATATTGATATTCCCATGGACTCTGCTATTCCCTCCTTCCAACGTTTACGTGGTCGGCCTCTTCCTCTGATTCCATCTGGTCTGTACATCATTGCTTGTTGTGGTATGCTGTTGACTGGTAACCTAATTGCATGGCCAAACCATTTGACTTGCTGCTTTCTATAAAATCTATATATACTTACAAGCACAGAGATATTTACTTTAATATTTTATATTAGAATAAAACACATATTTCTTACACTTTTCTCAGCAAAATATGATGATAGTATGAATTCAGCAGTAAAAGAGCATCATGACAACTGACAAAGAATAAATTATTGCTACCAACATACTTTGTTCAACAAAATACAAACAATTATTTGTTCACATACAAATTTATTTTATTTTTATTTTATAAAATAACAATCACTGTAACATTTTAGTGAAGGAAATTTATGTACAAAGAAATAAATAGAGTACTAATGTTAGAATAAGACATCCTGTGCTTAATTTGAAAAGTTGGTTGTTAAAAATGAGGCTTATAGTGAAGTTAGCTTTATTAAATGTAAATCAAATGTCCAAAACAAATATTTCATTGTATCATAACAAAGACTGTGCAGATTTGTTGCTACTTAAAATATCTTAACGTATGTTATAAAGAAAAAGACCAATTTATTGTCTGCTGTCATTATAAATTAAAATACACATGCATGTGGTCTGGGAAATTAAACAGCAATAACAATCAAAATGGCTTCTAAATGCTCAGTCTTCAAAACTGAAAACAGAAGAATACAGACAGAAGTAAAACAGAAATTACATAGTATACATGGAGCAGTAGCATCAAACTACTTAGTGTCTGGGGCTTATGGGGATAGTGAAATGTGCAGTTTCATAATTTACCAACATGTATAGTCTAGAGTTCAAAATCAGCCGCGGGTGATTTCAAAGTAGACGGCTTTGCGTTGATTTCAAAGATATGAGAGGTTGACTATTCTGAAAGAAATGTTAAACTACTGAACTAAACTTGTCCAGTAAATCACAAATAGCCCACAATTTCTGGGGTTGGTTGCAATGCATTGCAAAAGGACATGCAACAAACTTTTTAGTATTAAACTACCATACTAATTGGTGAAAACAATCAAAGTAAGTGACAACAATGCATTTCTCAAAAATTGAAAAGAGAGAGGAAACGCAGTTAAAAGAGCACATCTATCAGCTTAACAAACATTCATATCATTTGCTGATGTCAGCAAAGAAAGAATATAACTATATATGCACTCAAATTATGAACGCCATTTGATTATGATTTTCCTTCTAAGTTCTTAAACTCCTTCAGCCCTAGAAGGTTCTGGCAACAGATATCTCCAGGGGGAAAATAACCGCCATGAAAAAAAAATTATGCATGCGTTACTTTCAAATAAGTTAGTTAAATACACAATGGAAGTGGCCAGTGAGGAAGCCAGATGTCTATAGCATGTTCTGACCAAACAAAGAATGCAAGTGAACATATAACGTGATGGTTGGGACTCAAGAGGAAGAGCCAATCACACATTGCTTGAGTCTGAAAGAGGTACAAATAATAGTTACAACTTCATGACCATGATAAGTATATGTAAGAAGCACATACCAGGAAGATTCACAATTCTGTCCCTGATGTAACAAAAATAATAATAATAATAAAAATAATTGTAAGATGCATTAAATGTTTATTATATACAGTGGAAGTTAAATAATGTGTGTAAGCAGCATAGATAAAGCAAATCACTATAGCTACAATGGAACAACAAAAGGGTACTAAAAACTGTGACCCAAGAATCAGCAGCTACTGTCTCTGTGACCAGAATTAAAATGCTCGTTGTGAAGAAGGTAATGGAAAAATATTTAATAAAATTTGCACATATCATTTCTTTCTACACCTTCATGAGAAAATATAATAAATAAATATACATTGTAATTAGCACATTTGCTTAAGTGTTTGCTGTTATATCTATATGACATTGTTCTGGGTTTGAAAAGACCTTTTGTTTTGACTCTGAATGATTGAGTTATAAAAGTAAGTACATGAACTGTGGCCTGAGTTGAGGAAGACAAAGGCAGCTTGGAAGCTGGTCACCCTACCTTATAAGGCGGTGACCTGGTATATATGAAGATTTCACAGTTTCAAGCCATATAGTAAATGCAATTACCTGATTACTTGTAATCAGATTCCTGCCAGTGCTAAACAAAACAAGTGTTTGAAGCAAGCAATATGGTCTCTGTTATTATGTTTAGATACAAGTGTACTAAAATACTGACAAGTGGCTTCCATTGGAGTTAATGAGTGTTGCAGTTTGCAATAGTTTGAAGTGAATTAAGTTTGCAAAAGCAAATAAAGTCATTGAGATAATTATTATAGCAAATTAGTCAAAGCAATCGGTGAACTAGGGTATGCCTACCCAGCATGTGAAGACAGGATTCAACATGACTGCGCAGAAGAAATCATTGATGATTCAACAGGCAAGACGGCTTTTACCTGCAAAGTGTTGTGGAACATAATGAGCATGGCAAGGCACGTAGAGCGCCATGGTCATCCACTGCACCTGTATTCATCCCTAGTCGTCTTGACTTGTCTTGCCACTAGATTCAGATGGACATCAGGCGAGAGAGTGTAGTCGACGAATTGCGCATCTCTTCCTCACATTAATCCAATTCATTGCACAAGTCATTCGTCATCCAACTATGTAGGCCTTATCAGCCATCTTAGAACTCACGGCTCCAAACTTTCAACCTCACTGCATGAAATGAATGGTCATCATCATTCTTGATGGACAAACAACACATCACAACTTAAAAGACTATTGTTCTGTTAGCTGAAACATCGTTCTCTCTAAAGGTTCATGGCAAGAGGATTGACTTCATTGCACTGGGTTTTACCCCAGTGGCTCAGTCTCAAGCCACAGTATGGTCAGCTACTTGTCTAGAGACCACACAAAGCAAGAACTCCGTAGTTCCAGTAATGACCCTCAGGGGTCTCAGGAATAATTGCTTTCATGATCTCAATGATGCAGTCCAAAAGTGAACACACGACCTTGAGAGTGTCATGCAGATGGCTTGACCACATCACCACAGAGACCCCAGTTCTGTCTGTCTCACCAACATGATAACTGTAGCAGCAAAGTGTCCAGTGCACTTACCTGCCAATCCCTGAGTTCCTGGATTGAAATCCCATGTGAAGTGTGGGGTTTTTCATGACCATGGGGTTCTGAGGTTATCCAGCATCCTAAAATGGGCACCAGAATATCCCGTGAGGTTGTCAGTGTGACACTGACCACATCACCCATCAAGTATCACTTGTCAAGAACATATGGCCCTAACACATACCCTTAATATGTCATATAAAAGAGGGTCCTTTACATCTGATCTCTCCAACATACACATATAGTAAACCAATTTTTCACATGATACATGAATAGTGTTTTATCTTCTTTTTCTTCCCGTCCTCCATTTACCTCATTAAAACAGTTGCTGAGCTTTTATGTGTAATTGGGTGTCATAGTTATTAAATGTAATTAGAATAGTATGTATGAACACGTGTCTGTTTCCAGCAACCAAATCTACGTATATTATTGAATACAGGCAAATCCCTATTGGATGGCCGCTGATCTATGGAGCTCGAGCTAAACAGTTTGTTTTTTGTGCCCTCAAAAGTAAAAATCTCTCTCTCTCTAAAAATACTTTAAAATCTCAGTGACTTTTGGTAGTTTAAAAAAATCTAATTAAATCAGTACTTTTGGTTTTTGTGTGCTGATGAAGGCTATTTAGTCACAACATTCCATTTTGTCACTTTTGATTATGTTCTTGTAAAGTTGATCAGTTTCACTTTCAGTTTCAATGTATTAGATGGAATTCACTCATCAATAACCAACTCTTTTCTATTATAGACATATGTCATACAATCAACCAGGTGCCTTACATAATTACTTATTTCATCATATTTTAATGACTGATCATTCAATTCTTCTCTCATCTGTCACTATCTTAACTTGCTCAATTCACAACTGTCCACTCCCTTCTCTGTAACTATCGTCATTTGTCCAATTCTCTCCTTAGTCAATTCCATTTTAATTTTCACAGGATAGTGTACTATTTAGTTTTTACCAATGCCAAAATGAACTGCAAGATCAATAAAGGTATTCTTTGTTATTTGGCATTTGTCACTAGTCAATAAGGTCTTAGGTCCCATCATGTTGGATGAGGGAGGGGGGAGAGTTTGTATTGTATATGACACTTTTCTTGCACCATATGATACTACTGATTTGTAGTTTCATTTATTGCTGGATAAATATTTGTAATAATACAGGCGAACTGTCATAGTGTTGTCTAGAGCATCATATTCTTTCTAGTATTTTCTAGATTATCTATCATGAACAATGTTTTCTTGTCTATCATAAAATGATACTTAAATACACATGAACATAGAGAAACTAAATAACTAAAGATGAAGAAAATTACAAAGATAGAAGTGTACTAGGAATCAGCTTCTGTAGGCGAAATGTCCAAGATTCCCTTCACTAACAATGTCCTTAAGTCTGTGAGGTGCCCGTACTCATTTGGAACACATGTGTAGAGAACTAGGTGTAAACTAAGTCTCACTGGCTTGACAAGCAGATACTGTATCAACTGTGTCAATGTCTCACCTGCAGTGAATATAAAACAATGCATTAATCACCTCAGAACGTGTTGCTCTCTATTCTCCATCTGACAAAAAATAAATCCGTAATGTACTACTTTGCATCCTCTCCCTAACATACCCTCACCATGTACTACTTTGCATCCTCTTTCTAACATAGTTTAATACCCTCAACATGTACTACTTTGCATCCTCTTCCCTTCATATTTTTATAACCTCAACATGTACTACTTTGCATCCTCTTCTCAACATAGTTCACATAATCTCAACATGTACTACCTTGCATCCTCTTTCTAACATAGTTTAATACCCTCACCATGTACTACTTTGCATCCTCTTCCCTACATATTTCTTATAACCTCAACATGTACTACTTTGCATCCTCTTCCCTTCATATTTCTTATAACCTCAACATGTACTACTTTGCATCCTCTTCTCAACATAGTTCACATAATCTCAACATGTAATACCTTGCATCCTCTTTCTAACATAGTTTAATACCCTCACCATGTACTACTTTGCATCCTCTTCCCTACATAAATCACATAACCTCAGCATGTATTACTTTGCATCCTCTTCCCTATATAGTTTACATACCCTCAACATGTACTACTTTGCATCCTCTTTTAAAAAAGTGCCTTTTGAGTAGTGAACACAGTTTCACAATCCCTACATACTGGGTTCGAAGTCAGCAATAGGTGATTTGGAAGCAGATCTCTATGTTGATTTGTACAATCGCATGAGCATGAGCAGGATGAAATACCAAATGAACTAATTAAAGCAGCAAGAGAAGTAGGAACAGCATGGCTACATAGACTATTCAATCATATTTGGGTAGAACAACAGACACCATGAGATTGGGGAAATGCCATAATTATCCCAATTTGGAAAAACAAAGGCAGCAAAAGAGACTGCACACAATACAGAGGCATTTCACTGTTGAGTCATACTGGGAAAATATTTTGCAAAATTCTTGAAAAAAGATTACGAACTACTTTAGAACCCCAGCTAAGCGAAACACAACTTGGATTTAGGAAAAACAAAGGATGCACAGATGCAATTTTTGCTCTTAGACAACTTATAGAAAAATCAATCGAATTCAATGAAACACTCTACTTAGCCTTTGTCGACCAAGAAAAGGCATTCGATAGAGTAGATAGAAACAAGTTGCGGCAAATCCTTAAACAATATGGAGTGAGTACACATCTAACAAACCTATGTAAAAGTTTATACAACAACAGTGAATGCATAGTGAGAGCAACTGGAGGACACTCAGAACCCTTCACCATAAGATCTGGAGTACGACAAGGTTGTGTCCTGTCCCCTCTCTTGTTCATAACATATATAGACAACATATGTAAAGAAACCAGCCAAGCAGAGATAGCAAGAATACCACATGACGAGAACACAGAAGAAGAACCATCTGCAAATCTAACCATTAGAGAACTCCTGTTTGCGGACGACCAAGCACTAATAGCAAAATCAGAAGCTGAATTACAAGACCACATGAATAGTCTAAACGAAATGTGTAGGGAACATAACATGAAAATTAGCACAAGCAAAACAGAGGTAATGACTATAACTAAAGAAGAACAAACAACAACAATTCACCTAAACGAACATCCCTTGAAACAAGTGAAGAGTTTCAAGTACCTAGGAAGTATAATATCATCAAATGGCAGATCAGAAGACGAGATCGAAAATAGGTGCAATAAGGCAAATCAACTCATTGGACAAATGGCACCAATACTAAAGAACAAACATGTATCAATAACTACTAAGAAAGCACTTTACAACACAATCTTCCTGCCAACTCTATGCTACCAATGCCAAACCTGGACAATGACAGAAACAGAGAAAAGAAAAATCACAACAACAGAAATGAGATTCCTGAGAAGAATACTCAACGTATCAAGAAGAGATAAGATCAGAAATGAAGAAATCAGGACTAAAGTGGGGGTTAAAGCAGCACTAGATTTTATCAGAAAACAGCAAGTCAAATGGTTTGGCCATGCAAGTAGGTTACCAGTCAACAGCATACCACAGCAAGCAATGATGTACAGACCAGATGGAAACAGAGGAAGAGGCCGATCACGTAAACGTTGGACGGAGGGAATAGCAGAGTCCATGGGAATATCGATATATGAAGCCCATAATCGGGCACTCTCACGAAGTTTATACTTCACCTCGACACCGCAAGGTACAAGAGGAACATGATGAGAGCATGAGCATCGGCCATTCAGAAAGCAATATCAAACTACTGAATGTAAAATTGCCAAAAAAATCGCAAACAGCCAATAAATGCTGAGGTTGATTGCGGTGTCTTGTAAAAGACATGCAACTAACATTATAGTTTATTTAAATTCAGATTATGAGCACTGCATTTTGAATATGCCCATATGTGCTCCGATCTCTTCCATAGTAAATACATCTGTATACAGCAACTAAATATGCTCATCCGATATCAATTGGCAAACCTCCTTATACATTTGGTGTGCTGCTCCTTCCTGGCCATATCAATTTTCAATCCAAATGTCTGTCGCCTGTCTATTGATGCTTATTCATTCAGTTGAATGTCCTCATTTCGGATGGTCTCTCTAAAGATATTCATGATGTCGGTTAAATTCAATGGTTAACCCTATGATATATTGGCAGTGCCAGCCAGCCTATCCACCCTTTCATTGCCCCAACACTCATGACATGACATGAAGATAAACATGACTTTACAAATTGTCAGTCTATCCAGGGGTTTTTTCCAATGCCTGATGTGAAACCTGCCTCACCTGTCTAAATCTTGCTCAATGAATCCCTCAGTATGCAAGCACAGATGTAGTTTTGCAACTCTAGCCAACATAATGCCATTGATACTGTTAAGACTTCCATTATCATGCTGCTTGTGGGTGTAGCGAAATTACTGCTAACTTCCTTAACAATTCTGTCATATGAGAAGGCCCAGGAACACCTGTGGTGGTGGTGTTGAATACCCTAAAAGCGCATTACTTTGGATGCTCTTAAAAACTAAGTATAAATATGCTCAAAATGTATTCCATTGCATCCTCTTTCTAACTAAGTACTCATACCACAATATATATTACCTTGCTTAATCTTTCCAACTAAGTATAAATACCCTGAAAGTGTCAAAATATCCCATTTCACATCCACCCTAAATATACTATACAATGTTTACTATCTGTTTGAGGAGCACATCATATTTGCTTGTGTTGTTTCTTGGCAAGATCTCAACATATCATCTTTATTTCACTTTGTAAAAATACCAGCGTTTTCTCTGTGTTCTCTAAAAACTATAACAGTGAACCACAGTCAATTATACTTACCAGTATGGCAGTTGCAGTTTAATCACTTGTTTAGAATGCTGAATTTATTGTTCAATAATGTTTGACTTTAATAAGCCAAATAAAAATGGGCACCGGAGATAGTTTTGGGAAAGTAAAACAGCATGGAAGGATCTTGTCACCAACTTCAATAAATTATGACCTAGCATTTCAAACTTATAATATATATATGTTATGCAGTTACTGTTGCATTCTTGTTATTGTAAATTATATGCACTGTGCATCAGAATTGATTCTGTCCTTTAAAAACTCACCTGTTTCAAATATGAGTAATTCTTGCATTTTTACTATAAATTTGATGTAAAATAAATTAGAATAGGATCTGTCCTTTCAAAACTTACCTGTTCCAAACATGAGTAGCGTTTCTAAAAACTTAAAATTGATGCAATAGAGGCTAGAATCTTTCTTTTACAACTCACCTGTCCCAAACGTGAGTCACATGTAAATTTCTTTTATCCCATCTTGGGATGCAGAGGTGCTGTTTTGTCAGGGTCAGGAGCTATATTGATCAAGACTTCCATTTGCCTAACTGTGAGGCATTCTGGGAAACAAATACTAGGCTAACAAGGGAGGATCATCCATGGTATCCCCTGTGATGAAGCCTGTCAAGGACTGCAAAATGTGTAATCTGCAAGACTGCAAGAGTCACAGCAATTCCCCATGATGATGGTAGACTATGGGCATCAAAGTCTTACACTCATCACTTGGAGAGCTTATGAGCATGCTCAAAATAAACACGTTGCTCACCCACTAGTTGGAACTATGTTATTACCTTCTAGATGGAACGATGTTATTACCATTAGATAGACTAAGCTATCACCTACTATATGGATCAATTACTAGATGGAAGTATGTTATTACCTGCTAGGTGGAACTAAGTAATTACCAACTAGATGTAACTAAGTTATCACCTACTTTATGGAACTAAGTTATCTACTGGATAGAACAGAGTTATCTCCAGTTATCTGAGTTGTATAAGAGTAAACAGTTTGAATTGACTAGGTTCAGTAGCAACAACAATCCTGTCTTCTTTTGGCTTTCTTGTTGATTTGGTTCATGAATTTAGCTTTAAAAAATATACAGGACCCTTTCACAGGCATGTTGGACACATGGTGCCAGCTCCATCTTCTTATAGGCAAACTGGCATGTTATTGCTGATGTTGTCAATATTATGCCAGCCGCCTTTACTCCCCAGACATTTCCTAGTACCCGTTTTAGGCTGGGTTGACCTGTGAGCCAAGGTTATTAAAAAAAAAATCCCCATGGTGGGGATTCAAACACATGACAACCAGGTTAGGCAAGTAAGTGTGGATAGCCATTACACTATAACAACTATCCTTGATTTTAGCAACAAGTGGCTAGAATGCCGGGTTCTTCTTCTGGAGACCCGGGTTCAAATCTTTGGTAAGGTGTGAATGTTTTTCTGTCGAGAGCAAACAGAAAATCCTAACCTGCACAGTTCGTGGAGATTGCACTAGCCAGGGGGCCTTAATTCCTCAGTCTCAAGCCCCAGTCTGAATGGTAATTATGGTAGAATGTTAAACACTGAACAACATTTCTATTGTTGTTATCTTCTGTAGCTACCTTCTATCTAAAACAGAAAGTTAAAGCAGAGAGATAGCCAACTTTAAATAAAAAGTGAGAAAGGGAAGATACTACAAGTATTTCTCCAATTGTAGCGCACAAAAAGACATTTTATTTTTAACTTATTTGTGTGTGTCAGTGTCCTGTTCAACCCTCTTGGCTTATAATTTGGATATAGATTATACATTGTCATAATTTAACATTCTTTTTGTGTAAAATTTTTCACAGAAATTGTTTTCTTCAACATTATTATATTGATCGCTAATGTATGTATGATTGAGACTGTCTACCATATAGTTGAGAATGTTTATGCTGATTATCATATATCATATATTATATATAGTTCAGCAAGACTATTTTTTCAGGCAGAAAAGAGATGATATTATTTTTTTAAATTAGTAGTATTTAAGTTGAAAAACAAAACACCAGATAAGAAGACACATGCATATTTGCTTGTGCACTTTGATTTTACTAGTGTGAAGAGAAAGTGAAACAACACTAGTGACCATTTATATCATACTACATAATCTACTTCTACAAAAGTGTGCAGCGTATATGTTTCTCTGTTCATAAAAATTTACATTGTCTTAATGTCCGTTACATATTTTCCTATTGTGATAAGTGACAAACTGGATAGAAGATCTTTTAGACTAAGTAAACTATTAAGTCAACATTTATTCAAAATTTTCCAGAGTTGACAGAACTTAAATTATGCTAACAACTTAAAAAATATTTAAACTGCTCCAACTATTAGACTAGCTATATTTGTACATTACACCATCATTATTATTCTGGCTTTCTTCATAGCTGTTGCTGCTGTCCTTGAGTTGCATTGCTTTCTGGTAACAGTAATTAAAATCCCCATGCTGAGAATATAAAAGGCTCCAGTATAAAATCGACACCACAACAGATGCACACACCAAGCGGCTAAGCAAATAAAAAAAAAATAATTAGTAAAATATAATTAAAATACATTAATATTCAGTGTCAGAAATAAAACAACATATATAAACACAATGTCAATTGTTATATTTCTTAGTGCAGTATTTGACAAGATGTACTTTTGGCACATACAAGAGGGAAGGAAGTGCTTTTGAAAGGACATAGTGAAAGTCACAGGAACAATACACACATTAGTGCCTCAATAGTTTTACAAAGAAATAAGAAAGTGATGATAATGAATTGCTTGCAGAGATCTTTTAAAAATCAATGAGAAATAAAAAAAAGAGTATTAATATTTATGATACAGCCTAGAATGAACATCACATATAGGTAACAAATTAATATGTATTAAACAGTAACAAATTAATATGTACTAAACAGCACCAAATTAAATTAAAAGACCACTAGAAAATTAACAAAATTAAGAAACAATAAAAAGATGCAGCATAGGGAAGTACTAAATAAACTAGTGCTGGCTTCACTGCATAAAAAACAGCATACTGAGAAATGATGACCTACAAACCTAATTATCCACCTATGAAAATGTCTAATAACCCACTTATCTAATATTCACTTAAAACAATGTCAATAACCCAAAATATCAAATTATCTACCTCTTTATGTCTTTGCCTCTTTCAAAACCTTTAGGTTTCTCATTTTGGTTGTCCAAGGGATTTTCAGCATTCTTCTGTAAAACTACATCTGTGAGGTCTCAAAGGATTTGTTTGCTAATTGTCCAGGATTCACAGCAATATGTTAAAACTTTGTTCTAAGTAACAAGCAACAATTATTTTTCTAACCTTCAATGACAGGGATTTATTGCATAAAACAATTAATTTGATAAAATACAGTTTTTGTTTTATTGTCCTATTACATTATTCATCTCTATGATACATCTTCCATAAGATGATATACATGTGCCTAGATGCTTGCATGTCTGTAGGTCAGATAGATTTTTTAAAAAGCCTATCATTATGGCAAAGGTACCATTGCTAGCTGGGGCTGTGGCAAAGGGGTTATGAATGCAATTCGTAATCCCGCTTTAAACACAGCTGCAGATGATTTGGAAGCTGACCCTTTGCACTAATTTTTATACAATGGTATGAGTGCCGGTCGTTCAGAAAACAATGGCAAACTATTGAACATAAACTTACCAAGAAATCACAAACACCGCTGGGGTTGACTGTGACATCCTGTAAAGGATATGCAACTGACTACCATTGCTAGTGTTTGTCAGGAGAGTTTCTAGATTGAAAATTAAAGGTTACTTGTACAAGCAGTTGCCACGGTCTACAGACTGGGATATGTATTTCACTTTCATTAGACAAAAACCCCTCACCTTACTCAGGAATAGCACATATCACAATGAGTGTCGTGGGCATCCTAACCTCACAGTCAAGTTCTCCCTTATCAAATAGATCAATAAGTATAAAGCAAAGCACTGACTAATAAGTATTGTTTTATTTGTTAAGTATATGCCTTCACAACACACTCAGTTGAGGTCAAACCTTCACTTTCAATGACACTCTTTTATCACTGTGCATCTGTTAGTCAAGAGATATAAATCACATCGCAGGGCACCAAGAATAATCAGCCAATCTATGAAGATGCTCTGTCCATATGCACTCTGCTAAAGCTTCATGAAAAATAAAACAGAATCTGCCCAAATGAATAATAAAATCAATGGCATAAATGTGAGCAAATAAAGATATTAGAAAACAAGTAAAGTTTTGGGGCAGAAGATAACATTAGATGGAAGATGTTACATATAGATAAAGACCAAAACAGAATACATGGAAAAACTGTATTTTACAAAATAACACACATGCAGTGTTGTGTTCTTGATAAAGTTAAGATAAAGATGTATATGTAAAATATTTACCTGATGATGATATAGAAATTTCATCAAAACTTACATAGAACAACTGTTATTATTTTATTGTGACTGAATAGACCAGATTCCATGCCATATATGAATAGAACAGTTGTAGAACTGTTTGTAATCATTCTTACGTCATAGGTTGTAAAGATCAAAGATGTCAGTATATGCATTGACACATAGTGCTAGGTAATGGACATGGCAATGCATGATTACACTCTTCAGTTTTAGCAAATCTG
The DNA here is from genome assembly GCA_014155875.1 of Cepaea nemoralis. Lineage (NCBI taxonomy): Eukaryota > Metazoa > Mollusca > Gastropoda > Stylommatophora > Helicidae > Cepaea > Cepaea nemoralis. The sequence goes on along the minus strand of JACEFZ010009833.1, from coordinate 250,707 downwards.
CTCTGCTGTATAGCAGCAAATCTTGGAATGTGAAACAAATTAGGTAGAGCCTGGAGGCGGCAGAGATGTGGTTTCTAAGATGAATGTTGTGAATACCTTGGGTAGCCAGAGAACTAAAACTGATTTCCTGGAAGGGACTAATGAAAGTAGAATATTGCATACCACTATATGAAATAGTTAAATAGTGATCTTTGGTCACATGATGAAAAGGGAAGCATTGAAGAATATCACAACAATAGAAAATATGCTGTAGAAGAGACAGTGCAATAAAAATGATGCTTTATAGTATAAGAGGATGGAAAGAAAGAATATCATCCACAGAACTGATCCAAAACACCAAGAACCAAGATCTGTAAAGTGTCATGAACTCCCACGCCACTTTGTAGGGTTGATAATGATAATGATGATGCTCTACATATGTATGTGAGTGCAATGTGTGTATTCAGCTGACATCTTATGTGTAAAACAAAAGTTTCATGCCTCTTACTTTTGTTGTGTGCAGACTAACATATGTGCATTTCCAGAATAATTATTAAAAGAAAAAAAAACCCACATCCAAATGCTTCACATGCATTATAAAATAAAGAGGTGTCAAACAGCAACATGTAAGCAAGGGAAACACGTAACTGAAAGAAAAGTAATAGCTATCACTGGGGGATCATGATGTCACATAAACATAAAGACAACACAGAAATGATTCTCACCATCTATTTAGCATGCAGCTGGAGGAGAAACAAGTTATTTAGCTAGTTTATTCTTCCAAGATGTAACTGAATAAGTAAAATAACCACTTTTTATTTTACTAAGTAAATAGCAAATACAACATGATCAAATTTTAACAATATCATCATGAAAGAATTTAATGTCAGAACACATGTAAAAAGGCAAAAGATGTTACAGTACCAAAACAACATGTTGAGTGTACAGTAAAGTACAAGTTAAAGGACCCTATTACATGCCTTAAGGCACTCTGAGCATGTGGTGCTAGGCTTGTACTACTGGCACTTGGCCGGTGATATGGTCAGTATCACACTAGCAGCCTTTACTTCCCAAGACAGTAGCCATTTTTGACTAGGCCAACCTGGTAGGTCAATTTTAAAAATCCGCCAGGATGCATATTTAAACACATGACCAATGGGCCAGCAGGCTAGACACAATGCTACCATGACTCCCTGAGCATATAGTGCTAAGCCCATATTTTCCTGATGAACCACCACTCAATAAGTCATGTATTCAGCAATCATATCATGCAGGGTGCCGTGTCTCCCGGTAACTGTTCTGTAACCCATTTTATCACCCATGTGTTACTAGGTCCATAAGGGAAGCAAAGAATAGTAACACTGTAATTTACCATACATGTAATAACAGGTCACTTACGGGCTGATGTGAGACTCATCTGGTAGAAAGACAACTTTAGCTGGAAAATCCAACCAATTATGAAGAAGCCTAAAAATTGCTTGGCTTGAGTTGGTTGAGAGGTTATTCTCAATTGGAAGATAAAAGGAAGAAGGCGAAGATCTATTTTATGAGGCTGGACTGACCTTAAACAAGAATTTGAACTGAGAAGAGGTAAGTGCACTAGCTATGATACTACTTCGGATCCACAGATCATTTGGTTCTTTTAATGATTTTTTTGGTTTGGTGTGTTTTTCATAAAAGATCACTTTCATTGCACATGGATACCTCCATTAATGCTCCAGTCTTCTCCCATAGATCAAACACTCTCAAAGAATATCTCAGCACAGTGCATGAACACTGTGGCACCAGAGAAAATTCAAATGTGTGTACACCAGAATCAGAAATGCTTTTTTGTGAGTTAGTTTACTAATTTTCAAAATTTAGACTGTGCAGTGGCCTATTTGGCCTGTTTGCTATATTTTCAGCTCATCATCATTGTAAAGCGGGTCCTTTGCAGAACATTGCTCTATCATGCCCTGCCAGGAAGATTCTCCACCCCTTGTCAATTCCCATGCCTAATATATTTTCATGCTGAAAGTGTCTTTAATGTCCTGTGTCCTCCTTTATGCTGATCAACCTCTGCATCTTGTTCCACAACCCGTGCCTTCCATTACTGTTCTATCTAAAGCACATATGCTTTTAACAAGGCAAAAGTATTTCAGTTTCCGAAACATGATGCTGTCTATGAGCCAGATTTCTTCAATGTTCAGATCGTGTAGCATGCTAGCATTTTTCTTTGTCACAATCCACAGTATTCTAGGAATGTTTCTGTATCATTTAAGTTACAAAGCTCCAATTTTCTTCTTTAATTAGTTGCATATCCTTTACAGGAATTCACAGTCAACCCCAACATTTTTTGGCTGTTTGTGATTTTGTAGTCTGCCATTGCTTTTTTCTTCTTTAGTGATTGCAAAGTGTTCACCGACTAACATACATATGTTGCCATAGGAAAGATGCATGTTCTCAAAATTTCTACATTAATTAGTTTGCTGATGTTGTGCCATTGGTTCTTCTTACTGTTTAACCTTCGCATTTCTACGGGCAGCCTCATTCTGATGTCTTTTCAACAGTCTCCATGTTTTGTTAATTATTGAGCCAAGGTATCTAAAGGCTGTAACATTTTCAGTTTCTTCATCATTGATTGCTCTTTTTGGCCGATAAGTGGCTTTGTCTGTGGACACTATTTTTATTCTTTTTTTTTTTTCAAATTCAGAAAAAGATTTTTGATTTTCAGTGTGTCTTGACTTACAGGATTAACTGTTCTAATTCTGTCAGACTTTCTGAAAGTAGGACCATGTCATCAACATTTATGATTTCTGGAATTGTATTTTCATAAATTATGAATGGATTACAATTATCACAGGTTTCATTTTTGATGGTTCTCATTACTTTTTATTTTAAATAGATGCTGAACACATGATTTTCAACTGCTAAGGGATTTTTAACATGTGCCTTGTGCACATGGTCCCTCTTAGTTTTTCATCCTTATTTGGAAAGGCTAGATGACTGATCCACTATCCCAGGATCAAGGTGGAAATATACCACTCTTTTTTTCTAATTGTGTAAAAATATCAACTGTCCAGACTGTGAAATGAATCAGGTCAGCATGAGCCAGAGATGGACATCATAACCACTAAGTCATTCCTACCCTTTGATGAATGTTCTATAAAAATGTGCTGATAATAATAACAACATATGTTATATTGCTTCACTGAGATCTTAAGGGAAGCTAACTCACAAAGAGAAAAGATTACATCAGACGAAGTCATTCCACATTCTTTAGGAACAATATAAGAAGAGGAAAGCTGGAGTATGACATGACAATGGGAAATGTGTAGAGCAGTGGTTCTCAACCTTTTTTGGCCCGTGCCCCCCTTCACCATATTTTCAGAACGTCATTCCCCCCCCCCCCCTTTTCGTATTTCCTACCTAAACCCCCCCCCCTTTTACACAGTATACGAAATAATGGAAGCTAAATTTAATAGCACATACTAAAACAAGTCTAGACGTCCACATAAAACGTGATTTGTGGGTCTAGTTACTTTATAAAATGAATTTTAGAAGGGTGAGACGTACAGAACCGTAAAATATGAAGGGAAAAACAATATCAAGTAATCGGTTCTTGTATTAACGCGATCTTGAAATAATCTTAATTCCCCCCCTGGAAACCCTAAAATTCCCCCCAAGGGGGGGGAATTCCCCACCGGTTGAGAACCACTGGTGTAGAGGATGAGAGATAGGGGAGACAAAAAGAGAAGAAACCAGACAATTTAGCATCATGGCATGGAGGAACATCAGTATAAGAAATAATTGGCAGTACAAGGACTGAAGGCGGTGGACAGGCATGATGATCAACACCACATGACTTGGCTGTGAGAAGAATACATTTCACTTACATCTTCCACAAAAGTGTAAACTTATATATTTAGCAATGAAAAGAACTCATAATTTCCTTTTTCTTTTTTTGTCATTTAACATCTACCTCAGGTGTTGAGGAAAAATACCCAAAGTCTTGTACATTAATGTACAGATAATCTTGATCTAGCACATGAAAACCAGACTTATGACTGTTAAAAATAAACATGGTGCTTTTCGTCATTTGCTATGTCTGATACATCTAACTGGCAAAATTACCAATGACCAAAATGTGTAGTAGTTTTTAGAGTAGACAGCAGCACGCCATTCACTGTACTCATTACATGGTTATGTTTTTCATTGTATCCCAATCATGACTGTCAGAGATTTGTTTTGGGATCATTGGGCAGTGATACATTAAAGCACTGACTACAGAAAAGAACAAATGCATCCATGTGACAAGATCTGAATATGGAAGAAGGTTGGCTACTAAAGACGATAAAACAATGAAAATTGAAATATTTTGCTAACTAGAAACATCATGAAAATTTAGACAGAACAATAATGGAAGGGTATATGCTGTGGGATAGAGAGGAAAAGGAAGGCCAAAGAGAAGATAGGTGCACGATGTTGCAGATGATCTCGAAATTGGTGTATCAGAATGAGGTTCTGCAAAGGACATGCTACTGAATGAATGAATGAATATCTTCAATGTTGTCTTTTGTATAAATCTCACTGTATAAACATCTCAACTCTATGTGTGAAAAGTGAGCTTTTGTAATGGCTATTTAAGCCAGGTTAAAGAGGTCATATAACTTTTAGCCACCAACTCCTTTCTGGATTAATGTGTCTAAACTATTTCTTTTTTAAAATCCTGTAGTATAAGAAATAAATAATCACAATGTATCTATGATGTTGATGTAATTTGCAACCATTACATGTGTTCCATTATTGTGATAACCCATGCATGATGACATACATTCTACCACTGAGTTAGATATAGTCAGCTTGCCTGTCTTCATTGCATGCATCTGGTTTCAGTGTCTCCCCCCTGCCCTTCCCATGACATCAATGAGCAGCACCATAAATAAGACCATGATGCTGACCTATTTTTGTCATCTCTACAGATCTCTACAAAAGTGTTCTTTCTTAGCCATGTTTGCATTCTTTGGGAATTATGGGAGTTATCTGTATGACCTCTTCTGAGGATATTACCAATCATATTCAAGTATCTACCTCGATTTCTACTTTGAGGTATTTTAGGGCACGTGCATAGGACGATATGACAATGTTGGATAAATAGACCATTCATAAAACTGAAAGCCACATTAAAAAAACCATGCATTTTAAATACAACATTATTTATTCTCAAAATCAGTAGAAAAACCAATGGGACAGATATATGAAAAAAATTTTTGTAAAAAACAAGGAATGACAAATAATGAGACAGGGCAATATTTTTATTTTTTCTGCTTCTTATAATCTTCACAGATGGCTCTGTGAAGAGTGGTTCAAGGTCAGCCTGGGCATACACAGCACAAAGGATGGAGAAAACAAGCACAACTGCATCAAGCCTGACTATGGAGATCAACTGCTGCCTCCAGAGCACTTGCATGGCTTGTAGAACAGAAAGCCACATACATGATAATAATATCAGACTTTATGGACATGTTACAGAAAACTCGGCTCCGTGGCGAAAGAGTTATGAATGCAGTTTGTAATCCTGCATACCCGCTTTTGAAACAAAGCTGTGTGTGATTTGGCAGCAAACCGCCTTGCATTGGGTTTTTACAAAATAGTGTGGATGCCAGTCGTTCAGAAAGCAATGGGAAACTACTGAACATAATCTTGCCAAGAGATCACAACAGTAAAAGATACTGGTGTTGACTGCGGCATCCTGAAAAGGATATCCAACTAACTTTTTAACAGAAAATCACAACTTCCAGCCTCCATTCTGAATAGATAGATATCATTCTGAAGTCTTGCTTCTTATCACTCACCTAGATGTATGCTAGACATGCCAGACCAGAGAAAAAGGTATTGAATGTGCAGACCCACTGGCACATGATGTACCAATATAAAAGGGAAGAAGCACAGACAGGAGTGAAATAATCAATGCAGTACAGACTCGGCCAGCAAATAATGATGAGACTCTGGTGCTAACCCAACTACATGAATTGTGAGTGAAGCCTGGTCAAGCACATCATTGCCGTCTTATATGTCAAGAAAGGAGATAACCATCATAACCAACTACTCATGCAAATAGTGAGTAGAAATACTCTGGGATGCTGCTGCATCGAAGGACTGAGCATGTATAGGAATGCCCAATATGCAATGACGTTATTTCACATAACATTAAATTTTACAGTAATCTGCAGGATCTGCAGAATACAGCATAATCCAAGAAACAGACTACAAATATAGGCTGATTCTAAGTGAACTAAAAGAAGAAGAAGAGTATCTGATATGAGCCATTTCACTCTGCTTGGTTCTGTAGCTGAAGTAACCACATGTGTAATGTGATAGCATTTCTACATCTAATATCTATTTTCCCCAAGTGAATCACAGCCCCTCAACCAACTCACACCAAGCCTTCACAATGTATTGAAGTATTACAAAATAAACAAATACTTTACAGATCTTCTACAACCTAGGGTAGAAGATGAAACATCAGGACCATTGAAGAAAAAAAATGTCAAAGTTTCCACAATTATAACATGATTAAACTTTTCTGTAACATTAATTATTTCACTTCAATATTATCTTCATTCTTCTTAATTTCTTCTTAAAAGGACAGGGTTTCTTCAATTTATAATGAGGCCACTTTCTTCAGGCTTTGATTTTATTACTTTTCAGTTTGTTAAATCAATGTCTTATGTCTGTAAAAACATTTGTATTAGCTGTGTCTCTGATTGATTCAAGTTGAACACAGTTGCCGAATTACTAAAAACAATTTATTATGTAGCCACAGGTGGATTGTGTCTATTTTCCTTGTCAACATTTGTCATTAGTGGAGTGGGGAGATGTGTTGCATTGGTTGTGTCCTATTCATGTTTGTTTAGAGAACACTTCATCTCTATCCTTCACTTTCTTGGTCTTCCCTTGGCTCTACATCAGATATTATTTGGTTGTATGCTTTTATGGGTAGGTCAGGTTTCATTCTCATCTCAGTACTCAATCTTGATTTCAATGCTGATTAATACCTATAATAATAATATATTTTGGCCTATTACCCTCAGTGTTCACTGTCACAATACAATTTCTTTGAATCTTTGAATCAACATACTATTGAGAATGTCAGAATATGAGAACAAATATATTGCAGGAAATCAACTATTGAATACAACAAATGATTATCTGCATCAGATATAGACAATCTACATTCTTTGAAAATGTCATGAAAGGTGAAAAAATTAAATACATAATGACAACAGTCAAGATGAATAAGAAAGACAAGTCAAGTGATAGAGACAAGATGTTTGGCAGCTTGACATCATGGCATGGAGAAACAACTTTATAGGAAATGATTGGAAGTATGTGAGCATACATTCCATATGCCATGGAACTATAACAAGAAGAACCATCAACACAAAGTGTCAGACATATTAGCTTTATTTCAGTGACATTGGAAAATATGTTATCTATTATAATGTATCAGAAAAAATAGCTTTAATTCAGTGACAATGTTAGAAAATATGGTATCCAACATAAAGTGTCAGAAATATTTGGTGACAATATTGGAAAATATGTTGTCAAACACAATGCTACTCAAAAGGAACAAGCACTGTGGGCATCCATGTTTATTTTCATTATGGCATACATATCATTGCTAGTGTATGCTGGGAGAGTTTTCTGGCCTGAGGAATAAAGCATACACCACATAGTGTACAATCTATGATGTTACTTTAAGACCCTGAACGGTGTGTGAAGCAGACACTGTGACTCCTAAGTATCCCTCAACTTGTCAGCACACATCTAATCAAGTAATCTTTGTAGTGTAGGCATCACTCTTCTGAGTTTAAAATTGTCTTCAATACATTTTCAATAACAATTATAGATTGTTGTTTAAAAGTTCATGCAACTGAGACAGCGATTAATCTTTCTGAGACAGGGCATAATCATTCAACCTATATTTTCACAGAAAATTGTTTTTTTTTAAAAATAGCATAAATCTTTGGCTTTGCATGAATATCTGATTTTGTCTTGAATTGGTATCAATATGGCAATGATCTGGCAAATAAAATCATAACATATGGTAGATGGTTAGGCTATGCTTTTTGGAAGACTAAGCAATGAGGTAAGATAACTCCATTGTTCACAGACTTGGTATTACACTAGAAACAAAGTTTTTTTGTTTGTTTTACAATTAACTGTATCTAACAGAGAGTTTAAAGACAAGAGGATTGAGTCCAGTGGTTTTATCCCATATGGCACCTGATTTTTTCTACAGTGGGGCCTGTCAAAAGTGTCACACAAAGCATGAAATCTTAGCTTCAGTGATGACTCCCAGGGGTTTCCGAAGAAATGTCACTGGTAAAATGAATGATTGAGTCAGAAAAATGAACCCAAAACAATTTCAGTAAATTCAACAGTGACTGATTTTTAAAACATTTAAAACAGAGCCTCATGTCTAATTATTACATGATAAATCTGCTATATTTATCTATGACAGTATCAGAACTTTTGAAGTTAAAAGAAAGTGAAGTATAAAACAATGCATAAGAACCATAATATTTGGTTGATTCATACATGAATACTATATCCAGCGCATTAACGTAGTTGATAGGGTACTATGCTGATAATGTCATGAGTGTGGTTTGATGAGGGTCAGATGCTTGCATTCATCTCACATCTGGTCACTAAGTGAGGGAAAGACTGGCCACCTAATCCTCTGTGCATTTAGGCCTAAATAATGTGATGGCCCTATTACATCACAGTAACTTCTTTAGGACACATTTTAAATTACAATTATTTTAATACATGAATACTGATCAATAAATGCTATTAAATTCTTTCTATTCATGTCGAAGATATATCCAGCAGCAAACAAAATTGTTTTCCCAAATAATACATTGTTTATAGTATGTACTAACAACAAAATAACACTATTGTTTTTCAAAATATTTGTTTTAGCATTGCTTTTAAATATGTGCCAGCTCCGTGGTGCAGGGGTTTCAGATGCAGTTCATGATCCCACATATCCCCATCAAAACACAGCTGTGTGCGATTTTGCAGCAGACCATGTTGCGTTAGTTTTTGATGAAATGGTATGGGTGACGGTCGTTCGGAATGCAATGGCAAACTACAGAACGTAAACTTGCCAAGAGATCACAATAGCAAAAAAAATGCTGGTGTTGACTGCAAAGAATATGCAACTAACTTTTGTCTTTATATATGTACAAGTTATAAATCTTTGTAATTTAACAAGTATGGAGTTGTGGATTATGCACACAAAGAACAGTAAATTTCAACAAAGTCAAAAAGATATTTAATATGTGAAACAAATTAAACCCAGTGCAACATTTCTTTTGACAAATAAAATAAGAGCATATTGATAAATGTGTATTTTGAAATGACTTAGAAGAGGAAATAATATGTGAATTATTTCTTGTAGCATGTGTACCTTTATAATTAAGGTCATATTGTTGGCCTTTGTTATTTTGTTCATGCTGCATATTATTGTATGACCAGATTTCAATAAATATCTTTCCAATGACCTGTTTTGTCTAACCGGCTTTAAACATATCTTTAATAATGTGTTAAATGTGAGTCAGAGATTTTTGGGCAGTAGGACATCCTCCTTATGACATCAGCAATATTACAAATGCAGAAACTATAGTTTACTTTCTGTTTACAGATGCAGTTGATACAGCTTGGAGTAGTATTGCAAGTTTCCAATACTCAAACACAACTAAACTTAGTAACCAACCTTGACACTATCAACAAATATGGTATAAGCTGAATTAAACCAAGGCAATACAAATAAGGATGAATGTTTAATAATATAAAAATGAAGTAAACATATCCCGGAAACACTAAGTTAAATTTTTTGGGACTGTAACCAATGAACAGGCTGGAAAACTATGAATAAGAACATAAATAACTATGAGACTTAGTTTAACTTAACTGATTCAGTGCCAAAGGATTATATATCACCAAATGCAACCTTCCATTTGGACAGAAGGGTGACATATTGTTTTGTTTTGCAGTATTTTAGGCAATTTTAATACTCAGCGAATTGAAATTTACATTACAATATTTGTTCATTTGATCATGCACCATGTTTGGTTCAAGCCTACTCTTTTGTTTGGCACTGAATCAGTTAAATGAATGAGGTATGATAAGAAGATATCGCTTGAAACTAAGATCACTTTAACAAAGTGAAGAGCTAGATGTATTTCTTTTAGAAGGAAAAGACACCTCCTTCCCTCTGCTAGCCTAGGGACACCCTTGGGCAAGATGGAGTACCTGTTTAGCCTGCCAAACAGGGTAACATGAAACCATGTCAGAAGATGGAGGACTGTGCATAAAAGCTGTTGGTTATGGTCTCAAGTCTGAGACGGAAGACAGAAGGTCTTTTTATAGTAACAATTTCTATGGTCACCAAAGTGTATGATCCTGCCAAGAAGGAAAACAATGACTGACTACTTTTTAAAAAAAATAGATGCCTAGAAAACTATAAACCGTCAAAGAAAACATTAAGAAAGAAAATTATGGGGAAGAAGGCCTACACAGGACAAGTGACTGGATGATGGATGATTAAGAAATGACTTTTGAGCTGTCAAAACCCCACATTCATGTGACAAGACACAGTAAAGTGGATATGTGAAGTGCTGGATCATCACAACAATTGTAGGTCTGAGTGCTCTGAGAAATAGGTGGCCAGTTTTTTTTTTCTGTCTGTAATGTATGATAAGAGCAGGACCTGGGAAGGTTAACCCGTTCAACAAACACCTGCAGAAGATGGACAAGTCAGCCTAAGGGCGCAAATAAACTTGGCACAATGCAATTAAGTCTGAAAATAAACTCTGGATGAACGCAGAAGAAGAAGAAGAAGAAGATGAGAGCAGGCATCAAAACCTTGTTCAACCACATTCTTGCCATTGCCAGCTTTATGTCCTAATCGTTACATCAATATGCCCACTAAAAGCATACATATCAGACCATACCTTTTTTCTTTGAATTATGCTCAGATTACGCACATAAACAAATGACTAAATACAAAATATCAATACAAATGTGTCATGACAAACACCTTAATGTAAGAATGTGATTAAAATGAAAACCACCTGTTCAAAAAAAAGTTTATTTTACCCGTTTATATTGAAAATGTTTACATGACCAGATTGCTGTAACAGCAATAAGATATGGTTTGGAAATGAACAGCAGTACAGTAAAAACATATTGGAAAACATTATTGTACCCTAATGGAAACAAAGATTTCCAAATAAATGGCTCTGTGAAATTTAATTATGTACATTTCTTAAATAATAACCAGTCTCCTGTTGTAATACTTGACTAATGGATATATAATTATGGTTCTACTATATCATACATCACTATATATATATACAGCATTGTAATTTAATATGTCTGGAATATCACACATTACAATTTATACAGATATTTAACTAGTGAGTAAAAGTGAAAGATCACTTTTCACGCCATGTGGCTTATTGAGTCTCATGTGGCAAAAAGCCATCAGACTTGGGCTCCAAAGGTTGTGGGTTCAATTCTGGGTCGCATGCTTCAGTTCATGAGTGCATTTTTGGGGAAAATTCCTGGGGGTTGTTACTGGAGCTACAGAGTTTGTGCTTTGTGCGACGCTTTCAGCAGTTTGCTGCGGAAAGAGACTGAGCCATATGGGATGAAAACCTGGTGCAATGAAGTCGACCATGTTAACTTTTAAGCAACTTTTTATATTGTATATGAGATGCTAGCCTAGAATGTTTGGACAAATTAACACCACAGGTGATGTGGTCAAGAATACACCGGCCACCTTTCCTTCCCAGGTAATGTTCTGGTACTCATGTTAGACTGGGTTGACTTGGGGTCAAAGTCAAGGGAAAAATCCCACCTCAAGAAGATTTGAACATATGACCACTTGGTTACTTCCAAATATGCTAGTCACTGCAGTAACATGGCTGCAGGTAAGTTGGGATTCCATGTTAGTACACATGACTATTTGAACAGAGACATAATTTAAGGGTCTCATTTATCAAACATGAACAAGGATCTAATTGATACATTTCCTTTATCATGCAACATTACATACAAATTGCTTAGCTCTGAATATTTCATGGCTATATTTTACATATTGTTTAACACTCAGTAACTGTATCATTGCCTTGGTGAACAACTGAACTCTTGGCACATACATGATCAATTATGCTATAATGGAGCAGAAATAGTTCATGAAATACAAAGGCAGATACTAGCTCCTGTTAGATGCTTCGCATCATCATTTTAAAACAATATGTCATCTGGTGCTATACAATTTTTACAGGCTTGTAGTTTCCAGCAGTTTGACATAAATTATTCAGGAACACTCAATAATGCAGGAGGTAATAGTATGGCTAAAAAGGACGGTGGCCATGGAAGTCAGAACCAGTTAAGGAGTGTGTAACAACTCACCTGCCAAATCAATCAGCCCTGAAAATGGATGGCACTTTTGCTCATGACCTAAACCAGGCCATCTCAGCAATCGGTCACTCGTAAGGACAAGGCTGAGACGAGCAGGAGGGCCGTCGGGGTGAGTGTGAAAGCCTGAGGAGTGATCCTGGGTGGAGCCGCCCCGAGTGCAGATCTTGGTGGTAGTAGCAAATATTCAAACGAGAACTTTGAAGACTGAAGTGGAGAAGGGTTCAATGTGAACAGCAGCTGAATATGGGTCAGTCGGTCCTAAGAGATAGGGAAACTCCGTTCTGACCCCGGGGCACTCTGTATAAAATTATCTGTCCATTCAGAGTCTGCCCGCAACATATTGAAAGGGAATCGGGTTAATATTCCCGAACCTGGACACGGAGATCGGTCCTCAGGGGCCACGTGCGGTAACGCAAACCAAGTGGGGGATGTCGGCGGAAGCCCCAGGAAGAGTTCTATTTTCTTTGTAAGGAGCAACATCCCTAGAATTGGCTTGCCCGGAGATAGGGACCACGGCCTCCCCCGATGTGTCTCCACTTTGTTGTGGTGGGGGTGCTTGCGTGTCCCATTGACACCATGTGCTATGTCGATGGATGAAAACTTCATATCGGACAGCTTATGGGATAGGGGCCAGACTAAGCAAGTCACAACCTGCTGCTCTGCAGGTAGACTGAGGATAGCAGTCAAAAGTTTAAATAAGGCGCACGAAGACAGAAGTTCTTGGTCCGGATACATACTCTAAGGCTCTCTGTCGAGGGTTGTGGCTGAATGCCTCTAAGCCATAAACCCTCGGATGTGAGTGCCGGGCCGATACCCACCTACCGAAACATGGAGGTGAGATACTGAGCACGCTACATGCCCAGTTCAAATACTTGTCCGAACGGCTCTCAGCTGGGGGATGAGGGATCCCCGGATGAGAGGGCCTGGCCATTTCTCGCTCACTGCTGCACAGAGGTAAGGTGCTGAGCCGGACAGCACATGTAGCCTACCTCGTGAGCGAGTACTAAAAGGTATAAGTGCGCCAGTCGAATGAAATGGTTACGAAAATTGTCTGTATATATTACTCATAGAGAGTGTAGACAAAGGTGGACAAAAGTCTAAATAACATGAAATAGAATGCACGGCTAGCGAATCCATTGCGTGTTCCGAAGTCCAAAGCAGAAGCTTACCTAGTGAATGTCAACCGCAGACTGACCGTTCCTGGTGTGTGCTTGAGCGACCAGTGGCAAGCGAGATGCCCAACACATAGAAGTGAGGAACTAAAGCAGCCATGAGCAGGACGTGGCAACTCCTTGGGTGAGCCCAGTCTCAGAGCAATATGTGCCGGCTCTGCAATTATGGAACCTCTTTGGATAGCGAGGGAATGCCCATGGTCTGCCCCTGCCTTCCCTTGAGGGTTGACCGTGCTGTCGTTGACCGTTCTACTTTGACCAGCTGAGATGTGGACAACATCATGTGGGTGACATCACAACAATAAGTCTAACGTGCCTCGAAACCCGAGGAAGGCTAACCTCATTAAAAATGCCTGCCGAAGACGGAAGTGCCGTCCTACGGGTGGCAAAATAAAAATTGGCAGTACGCATTTACGTCAGAGTGAAATGTCTCAGTCCGAATGTCTCTCAGTGCTAGGAACAGCTCTGACTACCTAGTTTCCGAATGCTGCTCTTGTACGGAACAGCTCTGACTAGGTAATTTTCTGAATGTCCGCCGTGCCTGGAACAGCTCTGACGGACACAACGACAAGCACATGTCCGAATAGAAAACTCGCTGAGTGGATACCGTCTGCAGACCTGTCTGGTTTGTGCAGGAATGGCCCGGGGTGAACGAAATGCCCAATATATTGAAGTGAGGAATTAAAGCAGCCATGAGCTAGGACATGACGATTCGCTCTGTGAGCCCAGCACCAGAGCACTATGTGTCAGCTCTGCAAATATGGAAGTCACCCAGGATGGCGGAAAATGCAATGGACTGTCCCTGCCTTCCTATGAGGGATGACCTGCAAAGTCTTCGAACTGTTCCAACTTGACCAACTGGAAGGTGGATGGTACCACAAAAGTGAGAGTCTCCCAGGAATGCTAATCTGGTCAAAAATGCATGCTAAAAGTCGGATGTGTTGGCCTAAGGGTTTCGACCCAAGGGTGCCTAACGAGACACACCGCAATCACATATGAAAAAACACTCTGGATGAACACGAAGAAGAAGAAGTAGAAGTATGGCTAAAAAGATAGTAGATGACCCTTTTACATGTCATGAGACATATTGGGAACATAGTGCTAGCTCCATATTTTTATATATTGACCCTTGATGGGTGATGTGGTCAATATCATACAGGCCAATACTAGGCTACTAGACATCACAGTGCCTGATTAAAAACTTCTCTTTACAAGAATAGACACATTTACATGGAGATAATAAGATTCATTGTTGCTTGTAATTTGAATTTGTGACATAATGTATTATCTCTTGGCTCAGCATAAAATACGACCACTCCCAATCTTGCTGTCAGTAATTCAGATATATAGAGAATGTATTCGAAATAGACTGAAGAATTGAGCTTCACATTTCTTAATCTCATAAAAGATGTTTACAGCTAACAAATGAAGCTCAAGATTCTTGTCAATGTTGAAGGATCTAATCCAGACTGAAATAACCCCAGAAAAATTACAACACTTTCAACATTCAGTGTCCTTCAGGAAGGAAATATCCCCTGGAATAGGAGCAAATACAACTGTTTTTGTGTCTCGACGAAGAGTTGGAATGCTTTCACCTGAATTACTACTGCTTCCTCTATTAATCTTTGGAGAGGTTATTCCATTATGTATTTGGCTTGTTCTCAACCTTCCACTTGCTCTTTTCCACACTGGAGATGCAGTCCCAATTTGGTCAGAGGAACTGACTGAACTGGATGAGTAATGAAGTGGGTCTGTGCTTGAATACTGCAGCTTTGCTGAACCACTCTGACTCCCTGTGTGGCTGGAGCAACTGATATTTGAGCTAGATGAACAGGAACTATTCTCCTTTCTTGTATCTACTGTAGTTGGTTGTAAAACATCAGTGATGAATCCTCCTGATTCTTCCATATCTGCTTCATTTAAGTCATTAACAGTTTTACTTCGTATTCGGAAACCAGTATCAAGATCTATGTCATTGACTTTGCTGTCCAAATTCATTGAATGTCTATCTGCATCTGTAGACATCTGGTGGTGCTTGATCTTGGTCAACTGGGGACTGGAGACTGCATGTGCGTGAGAAGATGGAGGTGGATAAGATGAGGCTATGCTGACTGAACCATCAATGTTTCTTGAGTCTGATGAATGTACATGACTGTTTGAATTATGAGATGAAAAATATGATTTAGCATCAAAGGAATAAGAATTATGAGAGGGGTGGGAAGAGAAAGGAATAATCATCTTTCTTACGCTTTCTCTGATAGTCTGCCTGATGACCTTCATGAAGTCAGACTTTGCCTCAGTTGTGCTGCATGAGAGGGAAATAAAAATTTAAAAAATCATATTAGATGACTTGTCATTGAACAGAAGAATATGTAGATGGCTAAATATCTCACAATACAAATACAAATACAGATATCATAAAAGTTGACCCAGCAAAGAGGATGCCTGGAGGTTATCGTTTCTGCCAAACGCTGCTCTCGCTAATAATACTTCACTTTGAATTTATACAAGTACAATGTGAGCTTATAGAAAGCGCAAATTATATTTTCCTTTGTTTCTGATCTAAGGTAACTATCCTTTCTAGAATTTTTAATCTGTGGATTTGACATCTTTCTCTATCAAGATTTTATAAACCTATTTTCTGTTCACATATTTTGGTCACTTGAAATGTCATGAAAGTTTGAAGAGAATAATAATGGAGGGGTATATGCCTGGGAAGAGAGGAAGAGGAAGAGGAAAGCCAAAAAGAAGATGGGTGCAGGATGTGGTGGATGATCTCCAGATGGGTGTATCAGATGCGTGACATCTTGCTTGTGATCGAGAAGTTTTCCAGGAGGTTAGTTATGGGATCGAGGTTCTGCAAAGGACATGCTACTGAATGAATGAATTTTCTGTTCTTTATCAGAATCTTTCATTTCTTCCTTCTACATGAACAGGGTAAATTATATAGAAATCATCAATTTTAAGGTACTTTTCCTGAGCTTGTCAATTTCTTGTTTAATTTTATGTTATGAAAATGATTGTATTTGCCTATATGAGTGCTTAATTGATGTATTAATGTCACCATAAAACAATGACCTTACTAAAAAAGTTTATAGTTAGATACATGTTACATTTATGGTATAAAAAGGACTCCAGAGATGCTGTTCTTGCACTAAGGAATGGTGCCCTACTGACCAGGACCTCTGTGAAGAACCTTGGATACAGACACCAGTTTCATTAATTATGAGAGGATCAATCATGACCTCCATTGTGATGAAGCCTGCAAAGGACCACAAACTTTGCATTTTGTGAGATTGCAAGAGATTGATTGATTGATTGATTGATTGATTTAAGAACTGACATCACAGCATTCGGGGCATTCCCATAAGCTGCTCCAGTCCCCATCCCCAGCAGCCAGTGAAGAGTTCCAACACCGATAGTACCAGTAGCAATCTGATTATATGTCTGTCTCGCCTTTCCTCTGAGCGTCGAGCGTCTGCCAGATCCCCTCATCACTCCTTGCTGTCTCATTCTTGCCAGACCATGGTGATCCATTTGCTCCTCCAAGGTGTACACCTGCTACCACAAGGCCCAAACCACGTCTGCCTTTATTTCTAAAGTCTAAATTTCAAATGTTACAAAAATGTCTTTACATATTTAGTGGCAGTTCTTGCAAGAGAATCACAGCTATTCCCTATAATACTGGCAAACATTTAACGTCTATGCTTTTGTACATATTGTGTGTAGGTAGAGATCTCAAGTATGCTTAGAATGAGTGTATTACTTGACAACTGGAATGGCGTAAAGTTATTAGCCATACCCATTTCTGCCAGTTGTAGAAGACTCATAATGATGGTGTTCTAACAACAACAACACACCACACAACACCAATCTAGTTAATGAAAGGAGGATCTACCATGATACCCACTGTGATGAAGCCTATCAAAGACCACACACATGCTAGCAAAACTGCAAGAGTGTCACAGCAATTCCTCATAATTATGTCAAACAATTAGTATCCAGGTTTTGCCACATCAAGTGTAGGGATCATGAGTAGGCTGTGAATGAGTGTTGCTTGCCTACCAGAATGAAACTCCTATCCATCATGTGCCATGCCTGATAAGTGGGTGGTCATGTTCTGCCATCTCACTCGATCACCAGAGTTTTGAATATGAAGTAAAACTGTTAATGACTTAAATGAAGCAGATATGGAAGAATGGAACTACTCGTACATTAAAAACCTTTCCCACTCCAAGTATTTTGTGGATGGAATAAATCACAGGTTATAGTGTCTGTCACTGACACAAGTAGACTAGGTTCATCTCAGTGGTGATGGATTAGATTTTAACAAAATAAAAAATAAAAAAAAGAATTGTATACTCTCTTGGTCCTGGAGTAGTGGAATGGACATCAAGCCTTCTCAGAAATTGTAAAAAACTCAGAAGACAACTGGAATGGCATGAAGTTATTACCCATACCCATACGATGTGCACATTGTTACATGTTAAAAATACTGTAGCAGATGGAAATAAAAAAGAGCAGGCTGAATAGGCTACTGTTTAGGTGAAATTTCAAATTAGAAATGCTATCCACATTAAACAAAAAAAATAGCATGTGTAATTCAGCTATATACATGTCTATATCCTCACTTGTGCTAGAGTTCATGTACTGTGCTGAAAATATCCTTCTGTGATGTATGGAAAGAGATTGGAGCCTTATGGAAATACTCGTGTGCAATGAACATGATCCTTTACAAACCAAATCAAGCATCTTCCTATTTGTAGGCAAGAGTGTCAAAATCATCAGATTTTCTAACAACAATATAGGTATAAGAGATCTATAAAAATAAACTCACCTATTGCAAAACTGATAGACTTTTTCAGGTCTGCCCTCCACTTCAGACCTTGAATGTATCAAATCCCACCAGTAATGGCGATCCATATCTCCAACTTTTCCGGTTCGAATCTGAACTTCTTGAGTTGGAATCAAAGTACGGTAGCGCTCGGAAGTTTCCACCACTTCAATCATAGATGACCTTGAAGATAATGGCTACAAAAATATAAGTGGTTTGAATTAATAAATTCAGTGAAAATGAATTTTAAAAAGTTAAAAAAAATAACCATGGAAATCAAGAATAACTGTAATGGATCAAATAACAGCAACTGTACATTGAGAATTTATTGACAAATGGGAAAAGTGTATTTAGAATTGAAATGAAGGTTATATATATATATATATATATATATATATATATATATATATATATATATATATATATATATATATATATATATATATATATATATATATATATATAATGTTGTATATCCAACACTTTGCCAGAATTTTATAGAGTAAACTACTGAATCAGCTGCACTTCACGTTACCACTAATACTATATGTTACGTTAAAACAATGCCACTGACTTTTAATGATCAAAACTAAAATAAAACTTTATTAATGATTTAGTGCCATGGGATGATTAATCATCTTAAGTGACTTCCCATACCTGCCATGGGCTTATATATCACCAAAATGTTGTCATTGCACAATGTTGCCTCAAATTATCAATACAATAGTTTTTCCAAAGCAACACCCTTTAATTTGACTTATAAAACAACATGTCTGCTACCATATTAGCAACTTTTAGGTCATAATTATCTTCCCATTTTCCAACATCCATTTTTGTTCAGTCCAAACCCACTATTTATTTGGCACCGAATCTGTTAAAAAACTACAAGTAGACAAACAAACATAAAATAAATACATGTCAAAAGTACTCTCATACTTACTAAGCATTTCAGGCAATGTTAAAACCATGACCAAACTGCCCACAGCCAATGTCTGGGGACATAACTGTGGTCATTCACAGGCTATCTTTGTTTAAAGCAAGACAATATAGAACCATAAATATTGTTTAGCTACTTTGCTGCTTTTTTTTTTTTTTAAATTCACTCCTTCAGTACCAAACCTGCCTGTCAACTGTCACAAGAAAATCATGTGTATGGTATTTTCATATTCTGTGTAATTGCATACAAACAGAATTTTATTACCTAGTAAAGAAAGAGAAAAACAGCATTCTTTGGTCATATAAAAAGAAAGGCATTGGGAAATATTGTGACAGCTAAACAGATCAGTAGTAGTAGCGGCTGAGGCAGACAGAGAATGATGCTGGATAGACTGAGATGGTGGCTTGGAGGAATATCATCACAATAGCTGATCCATCACACTAAAGACTAAAATCTGTTTAACAGATTCTGTGCTAAACAAGTAGATTTGGACCAACAAAAATAAAAGATGGGAAGTATGGGTGTGTCACAGTTATTGCGTAACAGTTGTTAATATTGTAGCAGACATGTTGTATTACAATGCAATGACACACATCAAGGTGACATAGTGATCTACACTGATGGGTCAGTGGTGAGAAACAGGCGTGGTGGTTGAGGTTTCCTTGCGAAGATTATTGGACAAGTCTTGAAAAAGGAGAAAGGAGGTGGAAGCAGTAACAACAGCATTCTGTTGGTTAGAGGAGTCCACTGCAACACACATTGTATTCATTATGGATATTTTACCTTGGTCTTTTTCCGTTTTAACCTCTCACGGCAAAGAAAAGTAACGCCTGACTTGAACACAAATATGATATTCTCAAAATCTGCAGATTTTTTCACTTTGCCTAGGTGGTCAGTGATGTTCACCCACTCAACTGTTCCATACATCTGCAGCTCTCCGACATTCAGTTCAATAGGCTGAAAAAATATGGTTAAATACAACAAATAGATTTAAAAACTGTAACAAGCACAATTTAACTACTTTGTTAGAACAGAAATATGTGAGATACTAAACATCACTGAACACTAAAGCTTAGATAAATTGAACCAATTTTATTTAACAAACATTTATAAATAATATGTTCTATATTTTATTTCTAATGTCTAAATTTTAAATGTTACAAAAATGTCTTTACATATTTAGTGCCATTTAAATGTAAATGATGCATTAATCATATGTATAATCAAGCTCTGACACATTAGCAAACTTCAGCTATTTAAACTATTTATTGTTTATCAACAATAAATAGTGCATATAAACCCTCAACCACCCTTAATAGACATTTTACATATTTCTAAACCAAGCAAATCATCAAATGTTGATTTAAAGACAGAAGCCACAAACAATATGTTGCACTGATTTATTGCCTGACATAATTTGCTGCATCTCATCGGGTGCATACTAGCAGTTATTTAGCATATGAAATGAATAAATGGCTTGAAAACTGAAAACACATAATCATAGGTATTGTTCAAATGTGGAGCATTTGTTATCCCAACATTAATTTCACATTTAAAATAAACTCTTCTGCTTGCTGGAGCCACCTAATTGCTAAGGCCTCACTATATTTGAACAATCTTTTTTGTTAGCCAATTTTAATATACAAAGTATTTTCTTTGTTAACTTTATAACCATAGTTTATAAGATGTTGAGAAATCAATGAAGGGAGAGTTTTTATAGCTGTGGATTGCACAGGGATACATGAAGATTGATTAACTCTCTTTTCCACCCACACTGGTATGTTAGTTTGCCAACTTGTATTTCCGTACCACCTATGTAAATTGCTTGGCACTCACACTGAAATTGATTAATGCAGTTCTTTTACAGATGGAATAAGTACTTGGGGTGGTTTTATAACTGATCATTGATTGAGCAGTAAAGAATGTTTGGTTTACTGCAGTTTTAAGTCAATCATGTATTCCCATGCAATTATTTTAAAGTAGGAAACACTTAGGACTAACTTAGTTTAACTAACAATATTCCATGACAGAAACAATTACAGCAACAACTAGATAAAGCAGGAGGAGTTAAAAATAACTCATAATATGTGGAGTAAACATGATTTGTTGCCAGTGAGTTAAGAAAATCATGTTATATGTGGAGTCAACAATGAATGTATAGTAATTTATGAATAATCCAACAAATGAAATGTTAAGTTGTAGTAGCAGTTCAGTGTGGGATCAGTTGCATGTTACAGAATAAGTCAAGAAGATTAACAATATTTGGTTGTTATTATTTCTCAATGTATGATTTACTAGCTGGTCTTTGTGGTTAAGGGCTTACGGACGCGATTCGTAAGCTCGCTTACCCGTGGTCGAAACACAGCTGCGACCAATTTGGCAGCAGACCTCGTTGCGCTGGGTTTTAACGAGTTGGTATACAGGAGCCAGTCGTTCAGAAAGCAATGGCAAACTACTGAACGTAAAACTTTCCAAGACATCAACACCAGCAGAAAATGCTGGTGTTGACAGCGATGTCCTGTAAAAAGGATATGCAAAATAAAAAAAAATTTAAAAAAAAAGATTTACTATGAAGAATCAGCATCACTGCACTGGGGAAAGCTTATAAGCATTGTCTCTTTCAGCAGAGGTTAAAGGTTGTGGTTGCTAACATCCCTGTCCTCATGTTATGTTTTATAATTTCTCAATGTATGATCTACTTGCAGTTAACTGAATAAATTAAAACACGCTGAACTCATCTCAAGAAGGATGCAAGGAGTTTTCTTACTGCAACAGAATCATTACAAATATGATTATTGAAGAAACTGTGTTAACTGCACTAATGGTAAACACATAAGTGTTCTGACTCCTTCAGCTGACATAGATTGGTTTGTTAGTGGGGGGTAAGAGTGGATTTAATGTAGGACGTGCACAGCTCCACAAGAGATAGGCTTTCTTTCTTCTCTTCTGTTGCTTTCTTCTGGTAGTTTGTTTTAAATTGTTGGATGATATTTCCTCTTGTTTCTTTACATCAGAGCTCTGATATCTGCACATTTATGTCAGCACATCCATTTGATGGCTGATGTGGTAAATATCTAAAATTGTGGGTTTTCTTTTGCCGCACTTATCGGGGATTTTTATTTTATTGTTGGATGGTATTTCCTCTGTGTTACTTTACAGCAGAGCTATCATATCTGCACATTTAAATCAACATATCCATCTTCTTCCTGGCATTATTTAACTATGTTGCCTTCTCTGGTATGCTTGAGGACATTATATGGCTTCAATGTGGTGACATCATGTACATCTGCTGCATCCATAGGGGATGCACCCACCTAGAACAGCTGATTGCATGTGTTTCAGACTTTAAGGGGATGTTCCACTCCAAACACATCTAGAACAGCTGATTGCATGCAGTTCAGACCTTAAGGGGATGTACCAATCCAAGCTCATCTAGAACAGCTGATTGCATGTGCTTCAGATCTTAAGGGGATGTACCACTCCAAGCACATCTAGAACAGCTGATTGCATGCAGTTCACGCCTTAAGGGAAGGCACCCATCCAAAACTTATAGAACAGCCGCATGCATGCTGTCTGATCCTCGTGGAATGGCAGGGGCAACACATGGGTATTCCCTGCCATCTAAGGCAGCTTCCATTCATACAGAAGATGGTCCTTGAATCCGGTTAATTAATCAGTATAGCATGTATGCTTATTATTCTTTCAACACACTGGTTTTATGTACAATTATATTTACTTTCACTTCTTGCAGCCATTCTTTTGTTAATTCACAGACTACTTTGTTAACATACAACAAGTGGTTATTTATCAAATACGGCAATTAAACTTCTGCTCTGTGTACATTTTTATGTTTATCAAATATTCGATGAACAACATTTTACAATAAACGAAATTAAAAAAATAAATTATGCTAACCTATGCCACTTACTTGCATGAACTTAAAACATTCATATAGGAAACATTTTATAAAAATGTGTCCCAAAGCAGGAACATGCTTTGAGTCTGTGATGTGATTGGGCCTTCACATTTTGTAGACTGTAATTAAAAACATAAACTCAGTCCAAAAGCTACTTACAGTTTTATGTGAGTTATTTTCTCTGTATGATTTTCCCAGTTCATCAAACACAACTCCATATTCATCATAAATCTTCTGCATTTCATTGATATGTTCAGCAACTGCCTCCATCCCTTTCAAGGCCTCTAAAAATTGTATATTAAGGATATTTTACATAAATGTTAACAATGCTAAATTCATATTATATAGCAATGTATAAAATAAATTTATACTTCTGAAAGATAATATAAGTCTCTATTACAATTAAGCTATAGTATTGTAATAGTGATTGTGTTTGGATGGCGAAACATGGCTGTCAATGCTTATCATCATGGCACATGATGAAGATTATAATGGATAGCACTGTGACTTACCAGAATAGTAAGTAAAGGGGGACCAGACCCCTTGTCATGCCATAAGGTGTGATGAGAATCTGGTACTAGTCTCATATTTTGAGACCAATCAGCACTTAATGGCTGAAGTGGTCGAAATCAAAGGCCACCTTTGTCTCTAATACAAGTTTATGTACCCATTAGGCTCATTCAACCTGGGAGTCCAGGTCTTGAAGAGTATCTGAACCACCTGGCTGGTAGGCAAACGTGCCAGCCAGTAAGATACCATGGCTCCCCTACCACCACAGTACAGTTAAGTGAAGGACTCATTTACATGACTTGAGGTATATACCAGTACAGTAGTTAAGTGAAGAACTCATTTACATGACTTGAGGTATATACCA
The DNA here is from genome assembly GCA_014155875.1 of Cepaea nemoralis. Taxonomy (NCBI): domain Eukaryota; kingdom Metazoa; phylum Mollusca; class Gastropoda; order Stylommatophora; family Helicidae; genus Cepaea; species Cepaea nemoralis. The sequence goes on along the minus strand of JACEFZ010009833.1, from coordinate 226,518 downwards.
GTACAGTAGTTAAGTGAAGGACTCATTTACATGACTTGAGGTATATACCACTACAGTACAGTTAAGTGAAGAACTCATTTACACGACTTGAGGTGTATATTGGTATATGGTGCTAGCCCCACATTTGTACAGACCAATTGGCACCGGAAGGGTGATGTGGTCAATATCATGCCAGCTGTCTTTACTTTCCAGGGTATTTGCTGCTACCTATTTAAGGCGGGTTGAAATGTGAGATCAGGTAAATTATCACAGATGGAACATAAAAAGAGTTTGACTTCAAACAAACAAAAAATAAATAAATAAACAAGCATAAGCACATAACATAATTTCTTAAAGAATACGGAGACAAAGGATGTTGTCAGAGCTTGGTCATAACATATGATATGAGGGCCCACTGAAGTCCTGACAGGTAAAATCCATAGCAAACAAATAAGAGGTTGGTGGAAGAACATCTGTGTAGCTCATCCAATCTGAGGTCTGTCAGTAGGGACATATTCAGCAGTGAAGCAAACAGAGGAATATAGGCACTACTAGCAAGACGTGAGTGCAAAAGTTCATAACTAGCCCAAGAGCAGATAATTTGATGACAATGTAAAAATATCAAAGAAAACATGTTAATTGCATTGTACTCTATACATCTTCTTCTTGCTGTTCATGCTATGTAATGTTGGTGACCATGTCTGTCCACAAATTTCTGTCCTGTGTACTACCAATCACTACTGACACTGATACTCCTCCTTGCCATGTGACGGTGATCATTTCTGGCCACAGATTTCTGTATTGTGTACTGCCAACCATATCTGATACTGATGTTCCTCCATGCCGCAATGTCAAACTGTCCAGCATTTTCTTTCTTTGTCTTTCCCTGATTCTGTTTCCCTCCAACATTCCCATTGTCACAATGTAATTCAGCATTCCCCTTCTCATGACATGCCCAAAGAATGTAAACTGTCTTCTCCTGATGTGAGTAACCAGTTCTCCATAAAGACACAATATAATTTGCAGAGTCTGCCATGATGCATGTGTGTAACCACCAACTATGTAAACAGAAGGACCTTACAGTCAGTTCAACACTACCATAGTAACACTGAAACACTGAAACATAGGACCATGTATTGTGTATATAAGCTCCAAAGATTTCATCACATTTCTAGTATTGTATGTCCAGCTAATTCTGTTGTTTCTGCTTTCATTAATCAGATGTAATGTTGTTGAACATTGGCCATGTACTCAGAATGGACATGACAAGACTCCCCTACCAAGTCCTCTTATGGTCACCAGTAGGGAAAAGAAAACGGGGAAGACCAAGAGAGACCCTGCGTAGAACCATCATCAGAGAAGGCTCATTCAACGGCCAAGTGAACATCCAGGATCTACAACAGGTAGCAGCGAACCGTCGGACATGGAGAGCCATGACTTCTGCCCTATGCGTCGCCTTAGGCTCAAGAGGAAAGACTAACTAACTAAATGTTGTTGAAAATTTCACTGTACCGCAATTGTTTACTTGTGACTCATAATCACAAAATGTGCTTTTCACATACCTTCACTTTTACTTTTATTACATGAAAAATTATTAACAAACTACAAATATTACTCAGAGATGTTAGACAGAGCATTGCTTTGCTGATCCAGCAGCTTCTGCAGCTTGTCTTGTTCCAGATATATTGATGTTACATAGTCTCTACATTTTATCCCAGGCTTTGTGCTATGGAGAGGCAATAACTTCATCCCTGGCCTTAACCGGTTTTGGAATCAAAGTGAGAGGTATAAAATGATCATGTGGTCACATGCATCCAATGTGGATGAATATTTACAGCGCAAATTGGTCTGATCAGTCACATTTGCTACTGCCATTAGTTATAGTTATTATGCCTTTTTGAAGCACAGTGTCACAAAAAACTATCATCTGTCAAGACAGCAAGGTGTCAATGAATGAATCAATGAGTTTACCTGACAAATGGTGGCGTTCATCTGTATCAACATGTGTCATATTACACAGCTGCTGCAACAAAAGTGGGTATTTCAAAATTCTCTGTATGGGTTTAATGAGATAAGATTCCAGTGTGGCCGAGTGCTGTTGCTTGGGATTTCTAGCCCGCAGAAATTCACGCAAAGCTTCATTGGCATCTGAGGAAAGTAGGAAAAACAAATCCTTCAATAGTGTGGTTAGTGTGCAGTACAATACATGACTATTAAATCATTAAAATAGAACACGTCATCTGATGAAATTCAAATCATAGTGAATTTAAACACAGGCACCTTCTCATGACAACTTATCTGAGTATGATGAGAGGCTTTATTTTAATGTCAACCTATACTAGGTTACATAATAAGTTATGATCTGGACATTCTAATGTTTTATCATGTTATTTGTATGTAGTTATCAGTATAACTATTCATCTTTCTAAAGATCTTCTGTTTCTTTTTGAAATTGTTTACAAATATTTCAGTTCCTCTACACGTAAAAACGTGCAGCTCTTAAGAAATAAAAGAAACAAACTTATGGTTACCAAATATTTAATATTAGAACAAGCTATGGGTGTCTCCATGATTAAGTGGTCAAGCCATCTGTCTCATGCTCTGAAAGTCCTGGATAGGTATTTGGATTGTGTCATTCAAACCATGCATGAAATTTTCCAGAGACTCCTAACGGTCATCGCTGTAACTAAAGAGTTCATACTTTGTGCTATGCTCTCGGCAGATGCCTTTCTGTTCTGTGGAGCGAGAGTAAGACATACTGTGTAAACCCCAGTGCAATGAAGCTGACTCTCTCACCTTCAACCTTTGTGTCTAGAACAGGACATTGACCAGTGGTCAATATCATCAAACCACCTTTACTTCCCAGAAAAGTTCCAATACCCATTTTTAGCTGGGTCAACATGGGAGCCCTGGTCAGTGAATAAAATCCCTGACCTAAAGGAGATTTTAACATGTCAACTAGGCTGGCAGGCGAGCATGCTAACCACTGTGCTATTATGTCTCTCTTTAGAGTACATGGTTCTTAGTTATTGATTTATTGTTAAAATTACCACTTTCAGTTAGGTAACATTGCTTTTTTACATGAATAGGGTGTATGTTTAATAACTGTGCAGTGTTTGAAAATATTGCCGGTCCAAGTTTTGTATTCACCCTCTGTAAAGTTCATGCAACATAATAGGTAAATACAACACTTGGACCGGCAATATTTTCAAACGCTGCACAGTCATTAAAAATACACCCTGTAGACACATCACATTTTACAAGAACATGTTTCTTTTGAATTGATCTGTTATTGAAACTACAGTTACTTTCTTTCTTTTGCCCCACAGCAGTTTCCTGCTAGGCGTCTGTGATGTGATAGTGCCATCACAGTTTGTAGGCTTGTTGTCTGTGATATGATAGCGCCGTCACAGTTTGTAGGCTTATTGTCTGTGATGTGACAGTGCCGTCACAGTTTGTAGGCTTGTTGTCTGTGATGTGATAGCGCCGTCACAGTTTGTAGGCTTGTTGTCTGTGATGTGATAGCACCATCACAGTTTGTACACTTCTTGTCTGTGATGTGATAGCACCATCACAGTTTGTACGCTTGTTGTCTGTGATGTGATAGCACCATCAGTTTGTACGCTTGTTGTCTGTGATGTGATAGCGCCATCACAGTTTGTACGCTTGTTGTCTGTGATGTGATAGCGCCATCACAGTTTGTACGCTTGTTGTCTGTGATGTGATAGCGCCATCACAGTTTGTACGCTTGTTGTCTGTGATGTGATAGTGCCATCAGTTTGTACGCTTGTTGTCTGTGATGTGATAGCTCCATCACAGTTTGTACGCTTGTTGTCTGTGATCTGATAGCGCCATCACAGTTTGTACGCTTGTTGTCTGTGATGTGATAGCACCATCACAGTTTGTACGCTTGTTGTCTGTGATCTGATAGCGCCATCACAGTTTGTACGCTTGTTGTCTGTGATGTGATAGCACCATCACAGTTTGTACGCTTGTTGTCTGTGATGTGATAGCGCCATCACAGTTTGTATGCTTGTTGTCTGTGATGTGATAGCGCCATCACAGTTTGAACGCTTGTTGTCTGTGATGTGATAGTGCCATCACAGTTTGTACGCTTGTTTGTGATGTGATAGTGCCATCACAGTTTGCACGCTTGTTGTCTGTGATGTGATAGTGCCATCACAATTTGTACGCTTGTTGTTTGTGATGTGATAGTGCCATCACAGTTTGCACGCTTATTGTCTGTGATGTGATAGTGCCATCACAGTTTGCAGGCTTGTTGTCTGTGATGTGATAGTGCTATCACAGTTTGTAGGCTTGTTGGAATAGTTGGCCAGTCTTTCTCTCTTTTCCTCAGACGACTAGCCCAAGTGTTGAACCAATGTCCAATCATGCTCTTTACATTAGCAGCACAATTCACTACCAACTACGCCAGCCTGGCCACTAATCTACAGCTTACAATATATCATATATAATTGTTTACATGTAGATGCATCAAGTTTATTAGCAAACCTTTCTATTCAAAGTGAGCATTGGGGCTGCTGTCCATGAGGCCTGTTCATTTGATATCAAACCATCAACTTCCTATAAGTATAGCAGTCAGGTGAGAACATAACCACATGACTTAACTGTTCACAAGATATTTACCTGGGTTAAGAATCTTCTGTGATCGAGAGTGACTGGCACAAAAGGAACTGTAAACTTTGAAATGATTGGCATAGTATAAGAAGGATCCTCCCACCGAAAATAGGACCCTCTGGAGTGAAAATAAAATATGTTCAAAGTACCTAAAATGTTGAATACAAATGCATTAAAAGAGAGCAAAATTAACACCCTGACCTTCTTCAACCTTGACCTAATTATTTATATAATCAAAGTGACTAATAATATTTAATAAAGCGTATAAGAAAATGATAAGTATCTTATGTAAGAAGTCACTTTCTTTAAATGTCAGAAAGAGAGTACTCAAACGTTATATTGAGCTCGTTCTTCTGTAAGGCAGTGAATCTTAGAATGTGAACTAACACATTAAGAAGAGTTTGAAGACAGTGCAGATATGATTACTGAGATGAATGTTGCAAATAGCTAACAATGAAGAGAGCCAAACAGAGACCACAAGAATACAGCATGACGAAAACACAGTAGAAGAACCATCTGTAAATCTAACCATTAGAGAACTCCTGTTTGCGGACGACCAAGCACTAATAGCAAAATCAGAAGCTGAATTACAAGACCACATGAATAGTCTAAACGAAATATGTAGGGAACATAATGTGAAAATTAGCACAAGCAAAACAGAGGTAATGACTATAACTAAAGAAGAAAAACAAGAACAATTCACCTAAACGAACATACCCTGAAACAAGTAAAGAGTTTCAGGTACCTAGGAAGTATAATATCATCAAAAGGCAGATCAGAAGACGAGATCGAAAATAGATGCAACAAGGCAAACCAACTCATTGGACAAATGGCACCAATACTAAAGAACAAACATGTATCAATAATTACTAAGAAAGCACTTTACAACACAATCTTCCTACCAACTCTATGCTACCAATGCCATACCTGGACAATGACAGAAAAAGAGAAAAGAAAAATCACAACAACAGAAATGAGATTCCCGAGAATACTACTCAATGTATCAAGAAGAGATAATACCAGAAATGAAGAAATGAGGACTAAAGTGGGTGTTATAGCTGCACTAGATATTATTAGAAGGCAGCAAGTCACATGGTGTGGCCATGCAAGTAGGTTACCAACTAACAGTATACCACAATAAGCAATGATGTACAGACCAGAGAGAAGCAATGGAAGAGGCCGACCACGTAAACAATGAACGGAGGGAATAAGAGTCCATGGGAATATCGATACATGAAGCCCATAAGCGGGTACTCTCCCGCTGTTTATACTTCAACGCGACACCACAAGGTACAAGAGGAACATGATGAGATGAGATCAGCCTCAAAAGATACACGTTGACATTGCAAGTATAAAATATTAAGTAAATGAAGCGAACATGTTATTTCTTAGTTTATATACAACACAAATCAAGATTGGTCACATAGATTGCTTAATGTCAAGCAAATGAAGCGAACACATTATTTCTTTGTCTAGGAACAATACACCTCAAAACTAGTCACAGAGATTGCTTAATATCAAGTAAATTAAGCCAACATGTTATACTGTTAGAAAAAAAAAATGCAACATTATTGCAGTTTCAGTTGTAAACTTGGAATGGTCTGGACGGTGTTGTACAAGCCAGATGCAAACAGAGGAAGAGGTCGACCACATAAACGTTGGATGGAGGGAATAGCAGAGTCCATGGGAATATCGATATATGAAGCCCATAATCATGCACTCTCACGATGTTTATACTTCACCTCGACACCGCAAGGTCTCATGATGAGATGAGATGAGATGAAGAGGCTGATTTTTTAAATTTTGCATTTGCTCACTTTGAACTCAAGCATAATTCTTAAACGTGTGAACCTGCTAACATGGCATCAGCTTTTATTCATTCAGCCATGCTGACCTTCAAAGAGGCTAATAAAATTAAAACATTATACACAACTGTAATAAAGAAACAAATAGTGTTCTTTGGTCAAATTATGAGAAGCAAGATATTGGAGAATACTGTGGCGACTGGAAAGATCAGCGGTAGAAAAAGCAGAGGCAGACAGAGAGATTTTACTTGATGGTTTAAGATGATGACATGGCAAAATATCATCATTAGAATTGATCCAGAACACCAAGTTCTGAAGTCTGTGAAGATATGTGAATGCCCATGTCATTTGTCAGGGCACTTGATGCTGATGATAATATCCTGCTGCAGTCAATATGATGATTACTTATCCACTAGCCCAGGATCGGGTAGAAGTGTAGCCAGAAATCATTAATAAAACTATTGTTATAATAGAGGACCATGGTTCCAAATAATGTGCATAAGACTGGTTCCCAATCATTTGTGAATTTTACTTTATACAGGCAATGTTACTTGCTCTCCATCTCAAGAAAAAATATACAAATAGTTGAATTTATAAAACATTTACTGATGTTATTTCAATGTCTAAGATAACTAATAACAAATAAACTGTGTCACATATCACTGAAACTTACACATGCCACTACTTCTTAAATAATTCAATGTTTGTTTATGTTTTCAAGATATTGTGAAATCCTCAATTGCTGGAAGGCATTGCATTGTTTTGCTTAAGTTAAAAAATAATATAGCAAGTCTGGTTGTTGATGATTTATTATTTCTATTTGAAAATCCTTTAAAATTTATTTTACTTTATCTTTTATATTTTTCGTAGCATCTTCTTGAGACTGAGTTAAGTGCATGGAATGACACTGTGAGCTGTAGATTTAATGTAGAATGCTTTTAAATCTGCTTGTGGCGGTTTGTATTGTAAACTGCATGCTCAGAAAAATGGTGGGCAGATGGTTGCTAAACTAGCTGGTTTTGCCTTATGTAGATATCTGCAGCTAGATATGACTGAGCTACCATATAACAGTAGACAGTACTACCTGCTTTCTGTTAGCGCCGAACGTTGGGTGGCGCTTACCAAACCCGACACCCCACATTGTGCCAACGGCTTCAGGTAGAAGAGTGCAATTGGGAGGGTACAAGCCTTACCCTGGTGCAAGGAAATGCAACCTAAAGACAAAGTGTCATGGCAGGGCAGACCAGGCCCTAAGCCTTGGTTGGTGGCTGGTCTAGGATCGAAGCTCCGACAGGCAGACAATTAGAGCATTGCTTTGCTGATCCGGCATCTTCTGCAGCTTGTCTTGTTCCAGATGTAGAGGTGTTACCTTTCCTCTGGAGTGAACTAGGCAGGCCGAGAGAGGGATCATGCTGCATGGGCAACACATGATCTCTATATTTTAGCCCAGGCTTTGTGCTATGGAGAGGCAATAACTCCATCCCTTACAAACTATCGTCTGTCAAGACGGCAAGGTGCCAATGATGATTGGAATGATAGATATCTGCAACTTAGTTTGGGCTGGGAACCATCAGTATGGAACAATGCAATAATATCCTTAACCCCCCCCCCCCCCCCCGGCAAGGTGCCAATGATGATTGGAATGATAGATATCTGCAACTTAGTTTGGGCTGGGAACCATCAGTATGGAACAATGCAATAATATCCTTAACCCCCCCCCCCCCCCCCCCACTTGATGTGTCTCAACCTTGTCGCGGGGGGGGGGGGGGGGGGGGGGGCTGCGTATCCCAGTGAACCCAATTGCTATGCCGACGGAAGCACAACTACATGTCGGACAGCTCTTGGGGTAGGGGCCAGACTAAAAGAGACACAACCTGCTGCACTGCAGGTAGACTGAGGATAGAAGTCAAAATCAGGCATACAATGCCGCTAATTCTTGGTCCAGACACATACTCTAAGGCTCCCAGTCAAGGGATATGGCTGAACCCCTCTAAGCCATAAACCCTCGGACGTGAGAGCCAGGCCAATACCCACCTACCGAAAAATGGAGGTGAGATGCTGAGCACACTACATGCTCAGTTCAGATACTTGTTCGAAGGCTCTCAGCTGGGAGATATGAGGGATCCACGGATGGGAGGGCTGGCATTTCTCGTTCACTGATGCACGGAGGTAAGGTGCTAAGCCAGCAGCACATGTAGCCTACCTCGTGAGTGAGTACTAAAGGTATAAAAAGTGCCTCAGTAGCATGAAATGGTTACGAAAAATGTCTGTATCTATACTCATAGAGAGTGTAGTCAAAGGTGGAAAAACGTCTTAAAAACACAAAATGGAATGCTTGGCTAGCGAATCCATTGCATGGTCCGAAGTCCGAAGCGAAAGCTTACCAAGTGGATGTCGTCTGCAGACTGACTGTTCCTGGTTTGTGCTTGAGCGACCAGTGACAATCAAAATGCCCAATACATGGAAGTGAGGAATTAAAGCAGCAATGAGCAGGATGTGGCAATTCCTCGGGTGAGCCCAGTCTCAGAGCAATATATGCCGGCTCTGCAATTATGGAAGCCTCCTTGGATAGCGAGGAATGCCCATGGTCTGCCCCTGCCTTCCCTTTAGGGTTGACCATGATGTCTTTGATTATTCTACCTTCACCGTGCCTCGAAACTGAGGAAGGCTAACCTCATTAAAAAATGCCCGTCAAAGTCGGAAGTACTGGCCTACGTGTACCAAAATAAAAACTGGCACATCGCAATTACATCTGAGTTAAATGTCTGTCGTGGTCGAAAAAGCTCTGACTAACTAGTCTTCCGAATGTCCTGCAGTGCAGCAGGTTGTGTCTCTTTTAGTCTGGCCCCTTCCGAATGTCCTTAACATTCAGAACAGCTCTGACTAGCTAGTTTTCCTAATGTCCGTCGTGCCCGGAAGCTCTGACTATATTGTCCCTGGGCACAACGACAAGCACATGTCTGAATCGAAAACTCGCTGAGTGGATACCGTCTGCAGACCAGTCTGGTTTGTGCAGGAATGGCCTGGAGTGAACGAAATGCCAAAAATATTGAAGTGAGGAATTAAAGCAGCCATGAGCAGGACGTGACGATTCCCTCGGTGAGCCCAGCACCAGGGCGCTATGTGTCGGCTCTGCAACTATGGAAGCCACCCTGGATGGCGGAAAATGCCATGGACTGTCTTTTCCTCCCCCTGAGGGCTGATCATGAAGTATTTGACCGTTCCAACTTAACCACCTGGGATGTGGATGGCACTACAAAAGTGAGAGTCCTACAGGAATGCTAACCTGTCAAAAATGCACACTAAAAGTCGGATGTGTTGGCCTAAGGGTTTTGGTCCAAGGGTGCCTAACCAGACACCATAATGACATCTGAAAAAACATTCTTGATGAACGCAAAGAAGATATCCTTAATGTGCCAAAAATCACATCTAGCTTGGGGCTAAAATTATACTAGAATGTCAGTAGTGCAATTATTAGGCTCACCTTAAAACACATGACATCACTGGTAGTAAAAAACTCAGGTACAGACTCCACAGCTTCTTCTAGACTGTGCAGAAAGCGTTGCTGAAATGCAACTATTTCCTGAATGTTTCCGAAAAGCTGCTCAATTTCTCCTGAAGTAAGGAATGTTTCTTCTTTCAGGGGCTCTAAGTAGCGCTCAGTCAAGCATTTTAAGTCCTGTATGGTGGAAGGAAAATTAGTCATGAAAATCGTACCATCTGATAGCAAAATTACTTCTTGAATAGATGCATTAAACAAGTAAAACAACAACAGGAATCTCTCTCTCTCTCCCTATTCCCCTTTGTATGTATTGTGTGTTGGGGGTGGGGGGGGGGGGGTGAAGAGAGGGGAGGGGGAGGTGGAGAGGGCGGGGGAAGCTGATACAAATACAACAGATCTGACATATAAATAAAGACAAACAAATGCTATTATTACACAATATGACAGCAATAGGTGATATCTTTATAAACCATGGCAGCAGCAGATGACATTTTTACACAATATGGCAGTTTTAGTCCAATATGGTGGACAGGCTGTAGAGCTGTAGAGGCATCTGCAGTGTTTATGCTTCTGGTTACGGTTTGTTTACACATTTTCCTCATTTTTGACTGGAAACACATGGTTCCATTGGCCAGCTACTTTGTTAAGTACATGGAAAGACACTATGAGCTGTAGATTTAATGTGGAATGCTTTTACATCTGTCTGTAGTGGTTTGTATTGTGAAATGCATGCTTCAGAAAAATGGCAGGACGGATGGTCGCCGAACTAGCTGATTTTGCCTTATGCAGTAATTGTGTATGCATCTGCTGGTTTTCTAGTGATTGCCACTTTCATGGATGATGAACAGCAATTATAGTGGTGGACTGTGTGTAGGGGTTCTGATAGTGGCCTTTTGCATGTATACCTGTTTGTGCCATTGGTTTGTTGGTACTGCTGTCTATTCCACTTGTCACACGTGACAGTGAAGAACATTTTGTGTGATATTCACTGGCACAGGAATGGAGCATTATGGGGTGACCCTTTGCCGTGAAGTTGAAACCACAACTAACACTACATGGCAGCAACAGATGATAGTTTTCACAACATGGCAGCAACAGATGAAATTTGTACACAACAGGGCAGCAACAGATATTTGTGTCATTTGTATATTTATGACACCAATTCTGAAGCCATGGAATTTCCTATAACTCTGTGAAGGCAAATCCAGTCAGCAAATCCTGGGAAAATGTTGGATGTGACAACTTAAAGGTGTAATTATCACAGCTGTGTTTTAAACATGCTCAATGCATTTAAGTCTGAAAGTACACAAATATATTGGATGGATGAAGAAGAAAGAAGAATGGAGTGTTTAACAACATGCCATAATCAAGCTTATGTGTAAAAAAATTTAATGTATAAAGTATTTTAGTGATGTTTAAAATAATGATTAACTTCATGATCAACAGCCAATGCCTGAAATATCGCTCATGGAACATAAGTAAATTAGCTATCATAATTTACAATGTCCCTGATTAAACTGGAATAGGACAAGGTACAGGAAAATTAATGAATGTGGAATGTGATTAGGAAGCTTGACAAATGAAATGGGGATGGAAGGGAGGTGGGACAGATTTAAAACAGATATTTTGACCAAAGTCTTTGTAAACAAACAAAACAAACATACTTTAGCAAGAAATTAGAAGAAGACTAATTCTGCTTTCCAGTTAAGTATTCTTATGTAAAATAAAGAGTTCTTAAGCTGATGTATTGAAGTAAATCATGGACAATTAACAACTAGTAAGGAATTATGTGAAAGCTGCAGAGATGTGGTTTTATAGAGGAATAAAAAGAGCACCATGGACAAATAAAAAGCGTAATGAAGATTTCTTAAAAGAAATTTACTCACAAAGAGAAATGGTTACTTGCATCTGAAGAAGACAGTCTGCATTCTTTGAGCAAGTCATGAGAAGGGGACAACTGGACTGCCATGACAATGTAAAGTTAGAGGGAAGAAAGACAGGGGGAGACAGAGAGGAGATGCTAGACAGTTTAACATCATGGCATGGAGCAACATCAGTATCAGAAATTACTGGTGCTACATGAGACACAAGGCAGTGACAAACATGATAACCAATGCCAGATGGCATGGACAATAAGAATAAGATGACTGAAATATTTGTTGTCGTGTCAGTTTGTCTTTGGTTTGTTGAGCTGCCTGGTCACATTTCCTGTTCATTATCTTTTGACACCAGTTTGATAGCAGTCACTCATATTTTAAAAGGTGCAGAACAGGTACCTTTACATAGGCTCGCTCTGTCTCTACCAGTTCCATTATGGCTTTTCTCATTCTCTGTGCATCAGAAAGTGGTTTAATTGTGACAGTTCCATCTTCTGATGACATATTTAAGACTCCATCCTTCTGACATATGGCAGTCACCTCTTCGGCACCCTAAATTAAGAATAGATGCATTAACATCCAGAATTTTAACAAACAATTCAAAATTATGGTATGTCTCTTTCTTTTTCTGCATGTCATCTCTGAATGGAGCATAGGCTTTCAAGTAATTGACAACAAGTCCTTTATAGACTTGTTCATGATTGGTTGAATTTTGCTGCTATTGTTTTCTGCAGGATGAGTAACCATGCCAACCTTCCTTAGGCCTCTTGACATTTGCTGAAGTGTAGTGTTACTATTTTTTTGCGTGCTTAGAAACCTTAGTAAGACAGATGATATTAGTGTGTGTATTTGTTAAATTTATTCTTAAGGGATGCAAGATTTGCCTATATTTGGTACAGGCACTTTCTCTATGAGTTTGGGCATTTGCTACAAGACATGGTACTGAAAGAGTTAAAAGACTTACATTTTAAAGGTTAGTTATTTTCAGTTCTTTTTACAGCTGTACTGATGTGATTCAAACTATTATGAAGGGAATTTTTAACAATTATAAGTTGGTCCAAATGAAACCAAACATTTGGTAAAATGTTACTGCCCTAAAATGCTGGCGTCCATTATAAATGCTTAGAAATGTTTCATTGACTTCTGTCTCCCTATCCTTTTATAGGTTAAATAAAAACACAACCTAAATCTTTTTAAAGGTAAACTAAAGACATTCTTTTCTTGTACTTGTACAATATCATATATTTGTGTTTCAATTGATTACTTATTGAAAATGAAATTATTGTAATCCCATAATTCATTGCCGTCTCCGCTGCGAAGGGGTTACAGACGCAGTTCGTAATCCCGCATACCCATGTTTGAAACACAGCTGCGGGTGATGTGGCAGCAGACCGCCTTGCGTTGGTTTTTTAATGAAATGATATGGGTGCTGGTCATTCAGAAAGCAATGGCAAACTACTGAATGTAAACTTGCCAAGAGATCACAACAGCAAAAAATGCTGGTGGTGACTGCAACATCCTGTAAAGGATATGCAACTAACTTTTTAAAAACATTATTCACTCTTTACTATAACCAGTCTGTAGTTTTTCACTTAATTTTTCCAGTTTTATCTGACATGATTATTAAATTTGTTTAATAATGTAACTAAATTATTGAAAACTGATTAAAAGGCTGATTTAACTTCATAAATATAGCTGAAACTTATAAGTTCTTTTGTTTTCCTAACTGGTGAAATACTATGGGCATAAATATGAAATGTAAACATATGAGTAATTTACTCTGCTTATATTTATAGCAATAATTAAACACATTGAAGTTTAAAAAAAAAGAAAAAAAGAAAGAAACGGGATTCATTGGTTTGAGTAAGGCAGTGGCATCTGAGGAATTCTACCAAATAAAATGTATATCAATTGTAATAAAAGTAATTTATCTCAAACCGAGTATGCATTTATATTCTGAACAAATATATAACATATAAAACATTTCTTTTACACCATTATTTCATTTTCTTTAGATACTTTACAACTTTATTAACCATAATATAATACATGTAAAGCAAAAAATTCAGCAAATGTTTTTATCAATTTCTTACTTTCAAAAGGTCATCAATATGTGCTGGTGAACTGTTCCTTAATATTCTATCTTTTGCCTTTGCTGAAGGAGAGACATCTACTGGACAACCTTGAGAGTGGGTAATAAAAAAATGATATAAACCAAGTTATGATTTTACAATAAATGTCATTATCCTTAAGAATAAATGGCACCAATACTAAAGAACAAACATGTATCAGTAGATACTAAAAAAGCACTCTTCCTACCAAATCTATGCTATCAATGCCAAACATGAACAATGACAGAACAAGAGAAAAGAAAAATTACAACAATATTTCCTGAGAAGAATATTCCATATTTCAAGAAGAGAGAAAATCAGAAATGATGAAATGAGGACTAAAGTGAGGGTTACATCATCGCTAGATTTCATTAGAAAACAACAAGTTAATGGTTCGGCCATATATCTAGGCTATTAACTAACAGTATACTACAACAAGTAATGATGCACAGACCAAGTGGAACCAGAAGAAGAGGCTGACCATGTAAATCATGGACAGAGAAAATAACAAGAGTCCATGGGAATGTCCATATATATGAAGCCCATAAGCAGGCACTCCAGCTGTTTATGCTTCCCCTCTGCATTGATAGATCCATGCATACCTGTTTTATTAATGTTTTTCTCTGTATTTTTACCCCCAGTATTTTGTCTTCTAGTAGTTCCTTTGATGTTTTTCATATCATAGGATGTGACTAAAATAAATAAATATGTACTCAAAGAATTGTAATTTCCAATGCATTCAAACTATTTCTCTAAATAAAATATACTATTTTAATTTGTTTCTAAATGTTCAATAGAACAAAACATATGCTGGTCTCCCTGGCAAAGGCGTTAATGACTTTCTCAATAATCCCATATATCTACGTGAGGAAAACAGCTGTGTGAGATTTGGCAGCGGATCACATCGCGTTGGTTACTTATGGGATATGTGAGCTGGTCGCTCAGAAAGCAATGGCAAACTACTGAGCATAATCTTGCCAAGAACATCAACAACAGCTGAAAAATGCTGGTGTTTACTGCAACTTCCTGTAAGGAATATGCAACTTTAAAAAAAAAAAAAACTCATTTAAATTGTCTTTATATTGCCTTTCTTAATTTATGAATATTCTATTCTGTAAATTAATATCTAATATAATTTATGAAGATAATTTTAAAATCAATTTTAAATACACATATCAATTAAATAAGTGTGATTACTCACAATTTAAAACTTCTTATATAACGTCCAAATATAACTGCCATCAACAGACGGTATTCAAACAATTCATTATATAAATAGATTATTGCAGAACACTTATAAACTCTGCTATATCTCTACTTGACTGCTATACCTTGTTAAGTGGTGATATGAGTTGTAAAACAACATCAAGTAATAGACGAATAGCTCTCTGTCTAAGACCAAGAAATTGACAGTGTTAGAAATCCACAACAGCCAACCACCACTGTGGAGGCAGCATATGATATAGTTTTGACAAATCTTCATTAGTCCCTGTGATCAGTTAAGGACTTCTGTGTAATTATGCTCAGACTTGAGGAAAGTAGATTACAAACATAAACTTGTGCTGCATGATTGCTTAGATGTGTTTAGATGTGTGCTATATCAGAGAACAGCTAAGGTAGCTGGCATTCATACGATTTGACATCTGTGAGGGCATTTCCAGAGTGCCACATTGAGTAACCTGTAAGAATTGTACTTGATTGATCAGTCGACTGCTAGCAACACATACACAAATGCTCAGTTACCAAACGTAATTACTGTGAGCTTGAACAAAATTTGAATATAAAATGTAATAATAAATGCAGTCAGAAAACATTCACATATAAAACTATGTTATAGATTAGAGAGAACAACAAACATACAAGTAATTCAAAACAATGAATTCCCTTAGTGAATTTACACACAGAAGCCACAAACAATATGTTGCATGATTTATTGCCTGGCATATTTTGCTACATCTCATCAGGTGCATACTGCTTAGTTATATATCCTATGAAGAGAAGACATGAATAATACTTCAGCTGAAACAATTAAAACACATAGCCTCAGGTGTTGTTTAAATGTGGAACACCTGTTATCCCCACAGTGCAAACAAAAGAGTTTGTGGTAAATTTGAAATCACCTGTGACTGTGTGTTTTAATTGTTTCAGCTTAAGTATTATTTATTTATCCACTTGCAGTCTGCACCTGACGAGATGCAGTGAAATATGCCAGGCAATAAATTAAGTAACATGTTGTTTGTGACTTCTGTGATTAAACATATAAAAACTCAAATGTTAAACTTAATTACTAATAGAAAGCAAACAAATAACACTCAGTTACAAATATCTGTACCAGGTGCAGGCACTATTAAATTTCCTATTGACTTCTCGGACAGCCGGGACTGATGTGGAGGTGGTGGCACTACCATCTTATCAATGTAAGCATCGGTGTGCCTCTGGATGAAGTTGGAGCGGGGTGGCTGTGTGCGCATACTTCTTACAGTCAAAAACAATGTCCGTGACTCATGCAGGAGGGTCTCAATATATACCATGTCCAGTTCAGAGACAATTTTGCCATTAATAACCATGATTTCATCTCCGACAATCAAACCTGTTGAAGAAAAACGAATGTGAACAAAAGATTGAATGTTTCTTGTTATTTGTGGTGCCTCTAGTTATTTATGCTTTAGTTATCGGTGCCTCTAGTTATTTGTGATGCCTCCGGTTGCTTCTGGTGCTTCTAGTCCTTTGTGATGTCTTTAGTTATGTGTGGTGTCTCTACTCTAGTTATTTGTGGTGCCTCTAGTTATTTATGCCCTAGTTATTTGTGGTGCCTCTAGTTATTTGTGGTGCCTCTAGTTACTTGTGCCAAAAGTTATTAGTGCCTCTAGTTATTTATGTCCTAGTTATTTGTGGTGCCTCTAGCTATTTGTGGTGCCTCTAGTTACTTGTGCCAAAAGTTATTAGTGCCTCTAGTTATTTATGCCCTAGTTATTTGTGGTGCCTCTAGTTATTTGTGGTGCCTCTAGTTACTTGTGCCAAAAGTTATTAGTGCCTCTAGTTATTTATGCCTCTAGTTATTTGTGGTGCCTCTAGTTATTTGTGGTGCCTCTAGTTATTTGTGGTGCCTCTAGTTATTTGTGGTGCCTCTATTTACTTGTGCGAAAAGTTATTAGTGCCTCTAGTTATTTATGCTCTAGTTATTTGTGGTGCCTCTAGTTATTTGCACCTCTAGTTATCTGTGCCTCTAGTTATTTATGCATCTAGTTATTTGTGCCTATAGTTATTCTTTGTGGCTCTAGTTATTTGTGACTCTAGTTATTTGTGCCTCTAGTTATTTGTGCATCTAGTTATTTGTGCCTCTAGTTATTTGTGACTCTAGTTATTTGTGACTCTAGTTATTTGTGACTCTAGTTATTTGTGACTCTAGTTATTTGCGCCTCTAGTTATCTGTGCCTCTAGTTATTTATGACTCTAGTTATTTGTGCCTATAGTTATTCTTTGTGGCTCTAGTTATTTGTGACTCTAGTTATTTGTGCATCTAGTTATTTGTGCATCTAGTTATTTGTGGCTCTAGTTATCTGATGAGTCTAGTTATTTGTGCCTCTAGTTATTTGTGACTCTAGTTATTTGTGCCTCTAGTTATTTGTGCATCTAGTCTGTGCATTATTTGTGCATCTAGTCTGTGCATTATTTGTGCATCTAGTTATTTGTGCATCTAGTCTGTGCATTATTTGTGCCTCTAGTTATTTGTGCCTCTAGTTATTTGTGCCTCTAGTTATTTGTGACTCTAGTTATCTGTGCCTCTAGTTATTTATGACTCTAGTTATTTGTGCCTATAGTTATTCTTTGTGGCTCTAGTTATTTGTGACTCTAGTTATTTGTGCATCTAGTTATTTGTGCATCTAGTTATTTGTGGCTCTAGTTATCTGATGAGTCTAGTTATTTGTGCCTCTAGTTATTTGTGACTCTAGTTATTTGTGCCTCTAGTTATTTGTGCATCTAGTCTGTGCATTATTTGTGCATCTAGTCTGTGCATTATTTGTACATCTAGTTATTTGTGCATCTAGTATGTGCATTATTTGTGCCTCTAGTTATTTGTGCCTCTAGTCTGTGCATTATTTATGCCTCTAGTTATTTGTGCCTCTAGTTATTTGTGCCTCTAGTCTGTGCATTATTTGTACCTCTAGTCTGTGCATTATTTATGCATCTAGTTATTTGTGCATCTAGCCTGTGCATTATTTATGCCTCTAGTTATTTGTGCCTCTAGTTATTTGTGCCTCTAGTCTGTGCATTATTTGTGCCTCTAGTTATTTGTACCTCTAGTCTGTGCATTATTTGTGCCTCTAGTTAGTTGTACCTCTAGTCTGTGCATTATTTATGCATCTAGTTATTTGTGCATCTAGTCTGTGCATTATTTGTGCCTCTAGTTATTTGTACCTCTAGTCTGTGCATTATTTATGCCTCTAGTTATTTGTGCCTCTAGTCTGTGCATTATTTGTGCATCTAGTTATTTGTGCCTCTAATCTGTGCATTATTTGTGCCTCTAGTCTGTGCATTATTTATGCATCTAGTTATTTGTGCATCTAGTCTGTGCATTATTTGTGCCTCTAGTTATTTGTACCTCTAGTCTGCGCATTATTTGTGCCTCTAGTTATTTGTACCTCTAGTCTGTGCATTATTTGTGCCTCTAGTTAGTTGTGCCTCTAGTTATTTATTTGTGCCTCTAGTTAGTTGTGCCTTTAGTTAGTTGACTTCGTGGCTTAGAGGTTATGACTTTTCCCCGTAATCTCGTATACTCTCGTCGGTAACGTGATGACGGTTCAAATCAGCAGTGGTTCGAATCGCATTGGTAACTTACGGGGTATGTGAGCCGGCCGCTCAGAAAGCAATGGCAAACTACTGAGCGTAATCTTGCCAAGAGATCAACATACAGCTGGAAGATGCTGGTGTTGACAGCTAAGTCCTGTAAAGGATATGCTTAAAAAAAAAAAAAAAAAGTTAGTTGTGCCTCTAGTTATTTATTTGTGCCTCTAGTTATTTGTGCCTCTAGTTAGTTGTGCCTCTAGTTATTTATTTGTGCCTCTAGTTAGTTGTGCCTTTAGTTAGTTGGCTTCGTGGCTTAGAGGTTATGACTTTTCTCCGTAATCTCGTATACTCTCGTCGGTAACGTCATGACGGTTCAAATCAGCAGTGGTTCGAATCGCATTGGTAACTTACGGGGTATGTGAGCCGGCCGCTCAGAAAGCAATGGCAAACTACTGAGCGTAATCTTGCCAAGAGATCAACATACAGCTGAAAGATGCTGGTGTTGACAGCTAAGTCCTGTAAAGGATATGCTTAAAAAAAAAAAAAAAGTTAGTTGTGCCTCTAGTTATTTATTTGTGCCTCTAGTTATTTGTGCCTCTAGTTAGTTGTGCCTAGTAAAAACAAAGTAAAGTAAGGTACCTTTTACACACCTTGAAGCATACTGAGTACATAGTAGTAGCCCCACATTTGTATCAGCACTGGATGAGTGATATGTTCGGTATCATGATGGCTACTTTACTTTCTATGGTATTTCATGGCACCCAGCTGAAGCTGGGTTAACCTGGCAGCTCAGGTCAATTTTAAACAAATCTGTCTTGATGGAGATTCAAACACATGACCACCAGGCCAGCAGACACGACTTGTGCCTAGTACAATTTGTTATTATGCACATTTGGTATAAAGAGTTTAAAAACTTAGTTCCACATCCCTTACAGGGCTTAGCAGTCAACTCCAGCATTTGTTTGTCTGTGATTCCTGGGCAAGTTTATGTTCAGTAGATTGCCATTGCTTTCTGAACGACCAGAACTCATACCATTGTATGAAAAGCAATGCAAAGCGGTCTGCTACCAAATTGCCCACAGCTGTGTTTCGAACGCGGTATGCTGGATTATGAATTGCATTCTATCTCTTTCGCAACAGAGCCAGCGGTATATAGAGAACTATACAAAATACTTGGTTAAAGTGTAAGAGATAGACCAAAACAACATTTGTAATAGACATGCAAAGATTTATCAGTGCAAACATGCACAGAATTAAAGAGAGCAGCGTCAAAAGGCATCTATGGAATGGAATTAAAGAGAGCAACATGAGACAAGCAACAAAGGTATGGAATGGTCAGAAAGCTTCACGACCAGCCCAAAGGATGAAATATTTGATTATTGTGGCCATTTCCCACAGCCTATGCCAGTATCTGCTGAGGGATTACCTTTAGCTTGCTAATCAACATCACCATCATTATCATCGTCATGCGTTATGCCCATAGGTATGGATAGTCAAGGTTTGCCATCTCATACAATCATCATAATCTTGGATCAGATCTATGTTCTTGCCCAGATCTATCTAGGTGTTGATCTATTTTGTTTTCCCCTAGCTCTTTTCTATCAAGTTTACCAGTTGTCACTAAGTTTTCCAGTTTATTTCTCCTCATAACATTTCCAAAAAATCTTGAATTTCTATGTCTAATTTCAGTAATCACTTAAGGGATTACATTTATTTCATGAATGACTACATTTATTTCACTGTTCATTTTTGGTATTCTTTGCATTTTCCTCACATACCCTATTTCCACTGTCATTAGATAGTTCTCAGCCTGTCTGCTCATTGTCCATGTTTCACATGCATACAACAGTGCAGATTGTGTGTTCTTAAATCATGATTTACTAGGCATCTGTTCAGAAGGTAGTCTGCCATTGCTGTTCTCTTTTGCAGGGACTACACAGGCTGGTGATCATAGCCATTGTCTCTATAAAGAGATCTTCTATTTACCCTAGAGAACTCATCATCATCATCATGTGCCATGCCGATAAGCGTGGACAGTCACGTTTCACAATCTCACATGATCACCAGAGACATGGATCAGTTTAGCGTTCTTGTCTCGACCATGCCATGTGGCCAAGCCATCCAGGTATTTACTTCTCTGCCTTCCCCTTGTTCTCTTCCCCTTAATCTTGCCAGTTGTCACCAGTTGTAGAGAGCTACAAAACTGGATTAAGAAATGCATATTGCAAAGATACATAAAGAAATGTATGCATATGATAAAATTCTAACAGAGTAAGTTACTACAAAAACTGTAAATGGATAAAAGTAGGGAAATCAAATTATGAAATAGAAAAGTATAACAATGCAATTCTAGGATTCAACAGTTTATTATAATATCTAAGCAACACGATGAAATTAAAATGTACCTCTCTTGTCTGCCACGCCGTCTTTGGTTACATCACACACAAATACTCTCAGCTCATCATCCCGATCAAAATCTTCTGCCAGCTCAGCTTCCACTGCAAACCCAAACATGCCATCTTTGGTTGGCTTTGTCAGTTCCATTTGAAAGATACATTTCTGGCACACTTCAATAGCATCATAACGCTACAGGAAAGAAACAATTTGATTTATCTTTACACTGTCATTGATACATGTTGTTAACTATTTGAAATAAATTATATTATCAACATCAAGTACCTCGTTGACTGGCATGGGTGATCATATTTCTCTAAATCTTATGATCTCCAACAGCATGTATCCCAGTTCATGTGCAGAAACCTTTCTGTGAGATGATGAAAGACCCTATAATTTTCTCTTGTTATCTTCCTTTATCTTTCCACAAAATTTTCCAGTTGTCACATGTTCTAGTTTTTCTCTTCTTTTGATGTGGTCAAAACATGTTTGTGATAAGTTGTGTTTGAGCCTCTTTTAAAACATTTAGATAACCCATTTTAGCTGTACAAATATAGAAAAGGGTCTAT
The DNA here is from genome assembly GCA_014155875.1 of Cepaea nemoralis. Classification (NCBI taxonomy): domain Eukaryota; kingdom Metazoa; phylum Mollusca; class Gastropoda; order Stylommatophora; family Helicidae; genus Cepaea; species Cepaea nemoralis. Next base: position 204,855 of record JACEFZ010009833.1, on the reverse strand, counting down.
CAACAGTTTTGTATGTCTACCTCTGTGATGTTAAGGAAATCTTACTTATCTGTGGATCATTAGTTTTGTTTGCTCCCATTTCTATATTGTGTTCATTGACAATTAACACACAAAATATGTTTCATTGAAAACTGCTTTTGGTTTGAAATAGATTTATTTGTAATTTTGGGTACCATTCTTCTAAGCTGAACAATGTACATTAGTATCTAACTAGAAATAGTATAAATACGCTGATTCACAAGATTCATACACATTTTATAGAGGTAAATGTTTCATAAATAAATATTAACGCATTAACCATTTACATATTTGATGTAATGGGCATAATTCTGAAAGCCAAGGCAGATTTCACATGCAGGCATCCCAGCAGAAGTCCACAATTCTTAAAGTCACACTAATTTTAATACCAGGACATGCAGATGTTGTGGGCAATGAAAGGGTAGAAAGACTGGCCAGCAAGACGTCTGTATCAGAGGGTCAACCATTGGATCACAGAGTCAACACCCTTAGAGATGCTGGCTGACATGACTATTTTTAACTGAATGAACTGGCATCAATAGCCTTGTCTATTGGCAAGGAAGGGTGAATGAACTGGCATCAATAGCCTTGTCTATTGGCAAGGAAGGGTGAATGAACTGGCATCAATAGCCTTGTCTATTGGCAAGGAAGGGTGAATGAACTGGCATCAATAGCCTTGTCTGTTGGCAAGGAAGGGTGAATGAACTGGCATCAATAGCCTTGTCTGTTGGCAAGGAAGGGTGAATGAACTGGCATCAATAGCCTTGTCTATTGGCAAGGAAGGGTGAATGAACTGGCATCAATAGCCTTGTCTGTTGGCAAGGAAGGGTGAATGAACTGGCATCAATAGCCTTGTCTATTGGCAAGGAAGGGTGAATGAACTGGCATCAATAGCCTTGTCTATTGGCAAGGAAGAGTGCCAGTACACAAACTGATACATGCTGTTGGAAACTGCTAGAAGTGGAGAAACATGATCACCCATAGCATTTGGCAAGGCAGTTGGTGATGATGATGATGAGTCAGAAAGCAGGCATTCAGACTGAATATCGGTGTGACTAGGAAGGAGCTGAATACCAAGTGCACAAGGAGACATGATCAGGTGTGATAATCTGAATTGAACTGAAATGAAAGCAATTTTGCTTAAACTTATAGTACTGTTACGTAAAGTATGCATTGTATTTGTTTATTTTTCTGGTTAGAAAAAAAATATGTGTACATGTCATCTTCAGAGAAAACAGGCTGTTTAATTCAAAATGGGTTTCAAGATAGTTTAACATACATGTGAAGTGAGCTGTTCTTCACATCAGATATTCAGACATTATAACAAACAAAGCAACACGGAAACAATCTGATTAAATTTAAAAAAAAACATGACTAGAAAGCTCAATGAAAGGAAATATGATTGATTGATTGATTGATTGATTGATTTAGGAACCGACATCACAGCATTCGGGGCATTCCCATAAGCGCTATGTCCCCATCCTCAGCAGCTAGCGAAGAGTTCCAACACTAATAGTATCACTAGCAATCTCAGCAGCAATCTTCAGCAGCTAGCGAAGAGTTCCAACACTAATAGTATCACTAGCAATCTGATTATATGTCCGTCTTGCCTTTCCTCTGAGCGTCGATTGTCGACCAGATCCCCTCGTCACCCCTCGCTGTTGCATTCTTGCCAGACCATGGTGATCCATTTGCTCCTCCAAGGTGTACACATGCTCCCACAAGGCCGCAACCACGTCTGCCTTATCATGCATCAATACTCCACCAAGTTTTGCAGAGCCAGCCAATCTGTCCGCCTATTCATTCCCCAGCACACCAGCATGCCCGGATTAAAAGATCTAGACGATGCTTGTCACCCGTGACTTCCGAAGCGAAGCAAGCCACTCTGCACGAAGCTTGCCTGTCCTCACTCTACTCAGCATGCTTTCTGAGTCAGTTACAATCACGAAATATGTACAGACACAGGTTAACATTTTGACCAACAAAAAGTTTACCTTTATCTGTGTGTGTTTGTTCCTTTTGCCAAGCTTCCTAGGCAAATTTTATGTTTGGTCGGATTCCGGTAGCTGTCAACCCCATTATTTATATTAATATGAAAACAAACATGACTTACTTACATTTAACTTGTATGCCTTTAATGACGTTTTGCAAAATCATATCCTTTGGTATGAATGTTTCTCAACAAAATGTCACTTGACTTCTTGATAATGAAAATTGTGACTGAGGACACTTTTAAAAACTAATTAAATTCTTTTCCATTTTAAATTTTTTCTTTCTGACTATCTTATCTTTCCTTCTTGCATTCTTATTGCTCATCTACTAGCCTAGAATTTAGAGAAAAGGCCTTGCAGTTTTGTTTCTTTTCTTCTTCTTTGACCTTTCATCTCTCAATGGAACAGACTCCCAACCAACTCATATCAAGCCCATTGTCGACTTGTTCATGACTGGTTGGATTTTGCAGCTAAATTTTCTACCGGATGAGGTAGTGATTGTCTATCAAGAATGATGATGACCATTCATTTCATCCAGTGGGGTTGAAAGTATGGAACCATGAGTTCTAAAATGGCTGATAAGGCCTAATTTGGCTAGAAATTTTCTTTGACAATATGGGCAAAGAATGCTTGACGTTCCAGCAGGAGGATCTCCTGCAGTGGTTTTTTTGTCCAGCCTTTTTTTCATAGCTCTTGCAGGCCTGTTTGCTTCACGAGTGACTGCACCTTTGTGTAAGATGTACACCATGAATTTCAGTCCTTGGCAGCAGTCTCCAATGTGTCATGATGAATTCCAAAAGCTTTTAGTGAGATCTTCAGAGCATTGTTAAAGCATCTCCTCTGACCGCCTTGTTAGCGTTTACCACAACGCAGCTCGCAGTAACAGATTTGTTTAGAGAGCCTGTGATCTGGCATGCGAGTCAAGTGATCAGCCCAGCAAATCTGATTTTTCATTTGTACAGTGTGGATACTGGGCATGGACACTCTTTCTAGGACTTCAGTGTCTGAGATCTTGTCTTGCCATTTAATCTTCAATAGCTTCCTAAGGCAGACTGTGTGGAAGTGGTTTAGTTTCCTAGCATGTCTCTGGTAAACAGTTCAGGTTTTACAAGCATATAGCAGTGTGGATGAGGTAGTAAACCCTTAGTCACTACCTATGATATGCGTGGTAGGTTAAAGAGTAACTATTCTTTGCTTTCCTTATAGACCCCAGTAACATACAGGTGGTATTCTTGTTTAATTTCTCATAAACACCACAAACTCTTCATTTGACAAACCAAGGCTACAATAACATGACATGACATGAAACTCCACATATAAATGACAGAAGAATGATACTTCCATTCAATCACAGATAAGCCAGAAATTTATTCTACAACAAACTGATGTAGAAAAAATATAAATTAACCAGTACTATATCCCATTTCATAATACTGATAAATGGATGTCTTCACTTGACTTACCAGTTTTTTAATATTTTCATGTTTGTCTGGAATCACAAATTTATTATCTGTTGACCCCAAGGGTTTTATTCGCACATAGTGATCTCTGGAGTTCAGGTGTCTTTTGCTGCATGTAATCTCAAGCAGATCTTGTACACTGGTTCCTCTGTCTACACCAATTAACATGGTCTGAAAGTTGTAACACTGAAATATACATAGAGAAGACAAAGGATCGCTAAAGGGACCATCACCACAGGGGAAATGTTTGCAAAAGAAATTTGTTATTAAAAGAAATAAAGACACACACATACAGGGTGTTTGTAAAGTCTTACTACACTTTGTATGTAGAATAAATTTTAAAAATGAAGTACATGATGTCATCAAAAAATGTACTCCACAGTCCATCATGAAGCAATATGCAGTGAATGGCTGTTGTCTGCTAGTGTCATTATTTGAACTCCAAACAGAATGACGTTATCAAAGGAAGGAAGAATTTTTCAAATTTGTCCTACATAGAGAGTGTAGTGAGACTTTACAAACACACTGTATTTATACACATACACACACACACACATCATGTTATCCTGTGGTTAAATAATTTCTTATCTAGGTTAATTTACTTATCCTGGTTCATAACCATTGATTACCAAAGTTCTGTAAATGATTCCATTGTATGTATTGATAGATTGAAGACAGAATCTTTTGGGAAGATTGAATTTTAACTCTTGGGTCTGATGCACTGAAAAGACCTTGCACCTATCTTGAGTAAGATTGGAGTATGGCTTTTCCTCCCACCCCTGTACTGAAACACAGAAGAGACTATGTTGCATATCTCTCCTTCCCCTCTCCAAGCTCATAAACATATGGGGATGTGCAAGAATAGTACTGGAACTTTACATCTGCATCGAGGCATATTAGATGTAACTAGATCATGATTAAGCACAGCACATATAGGCTGGCTGGGACTAGGCCTACGTTGTTCATGTGTCACCCTTTGTTTGCAAGTCAACAGACTAAACATGCAATACCCAGGGGGACCCATTTTTTGTATATAATAGAAGTCTGGCCCATGTAGTCACAATGAAATAACAGTTTCTAAAATGTAGTTTATTCGATTGTTACTAAATAGATCTAATTCATATAATTTACATGGAGATTTATCCTCATCATCCTGTGTCACACAGTTTGGCACAGGAAATCATGTCCCTATTGGGTATGTTACAGTAGCTGATCAGCTGTGAGGGTAATGTCTTGAACATAGTTAGACGAGAGTTCATCATCTATGTCCGTCATCTCGCTAGGTGAGGACAAGACTAATCAAGCCTACAAAATGTGATGGCTTTATCATAGACGAGGGTTCATCATCTATGTCTGTCATCTCACTAGGTGAGGACAAGACTAATCAGGCCTACAAAATGTGATGGCCTTATCATAGACGAGGGTTCATCACCTGGGTTCATCATCTATGTCTGTCATCTCGCTAGGTAAGGACAAGACTAATCAGGCCTACAAAATGTGATGACCCTATCATATCACAGACCTATGGCTGGAAACTGTTCCTGGGATAAGTTATTATTATTATTATGCATGTATTTCCATAATCGTTTGTTCTGTGGTTTCTATAGTTTTAACCACTGTTCACCTTCTGTGCCACTCTGCCAACCCACTGAGCATTTCCTGCCCGTGTCTCTAATAACCAAAATCTCCCTGGTTTTCACATCACTGTCCAGACCCTCCTCTTAAAATATGATTAAAGAATTATGATTGTCTTTTCCTGATATGAGAAATATTCTGTCTTTGTGGATTTGCTTTCAGTTGTACTACAGATATTGGTATTCTCAGCCATCTATGGGTTTTTTAGCATTCTACAAAGAAGCCATTTCAGTATGGCTTCTAGTTTCTTTCTAATTCAGGTTAATTCTCCATTAGCAGTTTTTGTGAGATTTGAGTACAGAGGTCAGCATGGCTGAATGAATAAGAGTAAATATTAACTAGAGTAAGTAGCTCTTAAACTTATGTTTGCTGATGCTGTTCAATCCCCTACATAAGTCAGTTGGACTAAAATGTTGACATTCTTGTCCTTGACTTGGGGATGTAAATTACAAGTACCTCTGAAGTCGGAGTGGGTTTGCCTGGTGGTGAGGAACACTGGTAATAGGGAAAGCTAATCCACATGCAAAACTAAGTCCAGTGCACTAGAAGCAGTAGCACGTGAATGGACCATGCATGGTCTAAATTATACAATGCCTAAAGATATAACCTTTATATGGAAAGGACACACTAAAAGAATATGCACATGTCATGGATAGAGCAAGCAAATGGAGCATCTGGATATGTGATTATTATAGAATTTATAATATACTGGGGATAAGCACAGAAAATAAATTAACACTGACAAGAAGGAGCCATTGTATTTCTTTCCTACTGTCATATGAGATTATTCAGTCTGAAAATGTGTATGAAGTTTATGGAAAATAATACAGCAGGATAAATCTATCCTTGTGACTGCAAGTAAAGTAAAGTAAAGTAAATGACCCTTTCCCTTGCCTTGAGGTGTATTGGTTATATGGTCATTGTTTCATAGACCAATCAACACCCGATAGATAATCCAATCATATCACACTGACTGTCTTGACTTTCCAGAACATTCCTTGGTACCCATTTAAGGCTAGGTCTGCCTGGAAGCCTAGGTCAGTTTTGAACATAAATCCCCATTTTGATGGGGGTTTAAATGCATGGCCACAGGGCTGGCAGGCAAGCATGCTAGCCACTGCACTACTACAGTTCCCATCTTTGTGACTGCTTATAAATTACTCTATGTAACAACAAAACTATGAATCTGGCTCTTCACAAAATAAAGGGTTAATTAACACAAGGCATTGTAGAAATTACTTTTACTTATAGAAAATAACATAAAAGGTCAATAATACATGTTGGGCATTACAATTTAAAGAGGTGATGGAATTGTAAATAGTAAATAAAGACATTGTTTTAAAAATAAACTTGTTTAATTTAAGAAATATTATACGTATTATATGTATATACACAAAATCATGGGTAATATTTGAAGTAAGTAAATCAATCAATCAATCATGTGCCATGCCGGAAAGCGTGGGCGGTCATGATTCGCCATTTCACTCGATCACCAGAGTCGTGGTAAGTAAATACAAAGCAATTTATCTGAACGTCAAATAGTATTTTCCCAAATGTGCATTTACTTTGTTTTTGCTGGTTGCAACTAATGAAACCAATAATAATTCATTGCTCTCTCTCGCTCTCCACAAATCCACTCACACACACACCCATCCATATACGAGAGGAAGTCAATAAGTAAGTCACAAATGGCTGCAGAAAAATAACTAAATATGTTAACAACTTGAAACCAGTTTATTTTTATACATACATTGTCCCTTTATGTCTCAACATAATTTCCACCAACATTGATGCACTTATCTCATCGTTTTATCAGTCCCTCCAAACCGGCTGCATAGAACTGCAGGCTCTGTATTCTAAACCACGTTTTCACTTCACATTCAACTTCGACGTCATTCGCAAAACGTCTCCCACCAATGTGGGTTTTCAGTGGACCAAAAAGGTGGAAACTGTTAGGGGCTAAGTCGGGGCAGTAAGGTGGATGTTCTAGAACTTCCCACTTTAGTTGGTTAATTTTCTCCTGAGTTAATGGAGCAGTATGTGGTCTGGCATTGTCATGAAGAAGCAACACTCCACTAGTCAGCAGTCCTGGACGGTTTCTTCGAACTGCATCATGAAGCATCGTTAGAACTTGACAGTACGATTCAGAATTCATATTGTCACTTTTTCTTCTTGAAATTGGTTAACACTGTCAGCATAACCTTCCCTGCTGTTGGCGGAACCTTGAATTTTTGGACACAAGGCGAAGAAGTCGTTTAAAAAATGTCGCTTAAAAGTCGACAGGGTCGACTTCATTGCACCGGGTTTTATCCCATATGGCTCGGTCTCTTTCCGCAGCGCGGAAAGGGTTGCATAAAGCATGAACTCCATAGCTCTAGTGACGCCCCACAGGAGTCTCAGAAAAATTTAATTCGTGAACCAAAGACCGCGGCCCGGAATCGAACCAGCAACCTTCGGAGCCCGAGTTAAATGACTTGACCACTTCGCCACAGAGACTCGGCGAAGGCGAAGAAGGATGTTTTCTACCCAGCTATGCACCGCTTTATGGGACAAACATTTGTCAGCATAAACAGGAAGCATTTCCTTATGAATGTCCTTTGCCCACAGTCCTTTCGCCCACAAAAAATGCACAACAGCACGTTGCTCTTTGGTTGTACACTCCGTAAGTACAGTCGCCATTTTGATTATGCGCTGTGCATGAGACACCTAGAGTCACCTGATGTACGGGAATATAAAGTTCGATGTTGCTGTCACCTAATGACACCTGTAGATAACACCAACTACATTTACCTGCCATCCCACAGAACTGTGCGACTTACTTATTGACTCGCCCTCATATGTCCCTTGGCAGGAACCTGCTGTGGGTATGTGAAATGTTAGCACCATCACATTTTGTAGGTCTGAGTGCATGGAAGAAAAGATGACAAGTCTTCCGCTTCTATGGCAAATAACGAGGGCAGGCATAAACACCTTGTCTGAGCACACTCAAGCCAGTATCAGCACAAAATCCTAATGATTGCACCAATATGTCTGCTCGTTGCTATACACTACATATTACAAATTAACCCATAGAATTTAAAGTATTTTGAAATTTAAAATATGTAACAGACTCTGAGATATAAATATGCTGACAACAATTTAAAAAATATATTAATCATAAAATTTTACTTACAATTTAAGTATGTCAACTTTTCATGAAAGCTCAAGAAAATATTTGCGTGGAAATGGATCAACTTAATACAGAATGCAAGAGGTATTTAAATTACCTGGTTGTTCGGTAATGTGACTTTGGACAGACTTTCTTGACCATGATTAATATTTGTTCCAGCCTTTTCTAGAAGATTATCTACAGAATCTGAATGACTGTGTAAGCCTCTCTGTAGGCCACTGTAAATTTGAGAAAATTACAGGTTACATAAACGTGGAAACAAAAAAACATTGAGTTGTACATATGTAGTTTTTTGTTTTTTTTTGCATATCCTATTTACAGGACATCGCTGTCAACACCAGCATTTTACTGCTGCTGTTAATGTCTTGGTACGTTTTACATTCAACAGTTTGCCATTGCTTTCTGATGACCGGCTCCCATACCAACACGTTAAAACCCCAGTTTGACATTGTCTGCTGCCAAATCGGTTGCCTCTGTGTTTTGAACGTGTGGTTAGCGGCTCACGAATCACGTTCGCAAGCCTTTACGCCATGAAGACCGACGTGGAGACATATGTAGTAACATAAGAAATTTAAAGAAAACTATATGCTTACTATATAAATACAAATGCTTACTATATAAATACAACAATTCGTGGCGTGCATCATTACGGAAGGGTGCAGTCATATGTGAGGCAACCAGGACTGCAAGAGCTGTGAAGAAAAGGCAGGACAGAAAAACCACTGCAGAAAATACTCCTCCAGAAACGTCAAGCATTCCTTGCCCACATTGTCAAAGAACATTTCGAGCCAAAATAGGCCTTATCAGCCATCTTAGAACCCACGGCTCCATACTTTCAACCCCTCTCGATGAAATGAATGGTCATCATCATTCTTGATGGACAAACAACAAATACAACACTATATTAACTGATCAGTTGATTAGTGATTTCTGTGGAAAACTGAGGTGTAACTGTTAAGTCTGATGTATTGGTGTTCAGGTTGTTTGAGCCTTGAAAAAAGGTTTGAATCTATCACTGAGGTTGGTGTAGACATGTCCCTGTGGGCCTGGTCCCGAAGTATCAACTTTACGGAAACTGCTACAAAGCTCTCCTTTCCCTCTCTGAGCTCAGAAACCAGTGGTATATGTAATATATGCAGACTACTGTTTGCAAATATAAATTTATAGTTTCTGTAAATATAAACAACTATATATAACAACAATGAATTTGACAGTTTGACATTGAAAAGAACTTGTCCAATAGGCCACTGCCCAGGCAAAATGTTCAAAATGATAAAAGTTATCCATAAATAATTATAGCATGTTTGATTCTGCCATAAACACATTTTGATAGAACAGAGAGTAGAGTAGATGTTGCCCTGGACACTGAATACAGTGCTCACAAAAACATAAAAACTGAATATTACATAGAAGTGTGTCCATAAAACTTCAAATCATAACTTAGTTCCATAACCTTTACAGGACATAGCAGTCAACTCCAGCATGCATAGACTGTTTATGATTCCTAGGCAAGATTATGTTCAATAGTTTGCCATTGCTTTCTGGACAAGCACACATATCATTGTAGGGAAACCAAGGCAAGGCGGTCTGCTTCCATATCGCCAGCAGCAGTGTTTCACACAGTATGTGAGATTACGAATTGAACTCGTAACCTCTACACAACAGAGCCGGTGATTTCATATAAAATTGTGTTTATGTAAACATCACTGTGTTAATTATATCCAGAATAATGTTTATATGAACTTCATAAAAAGTTTTAAAAAAATACTTACTCAGAACTGATGCTGGAACTGACTAAAGCTGTAGGAGTCAGGGACCTTGGTTTCTGTGTGATCTCTGACCTTGGTGATAACATCCCACCTTTGTGGCTTGTTCGACCATATATATTTGGCAGAACTAAGGGCTTCCTAGCACTGACTAATGCATGGAATGAAGTCACAGTAAATATACCTAGGCGAGCCAGAGTTGTTTTTGATGCTTTGGATGCATATGCTAGCAAGACCTGCAAAATACAATTGATCAGTATAAGAACAATGTCTTCATAAGGGTTCACTTTTACTATAATTTATTTTCCCTTATATAAATAGTTTGTGCTTTGAGTGATACTTTCGGCAGGCAGCTTGCCACTCTGCAGAGACCATGCCCAGTGCAGTGAAGTAAATTCTCTCACCTGTAACCTTTAACAAAATATCCACATCTGAAGAGGCAAGTTCTGAAGGAAGTAGAGGTCCAGGACAGTACTCAATGTGAAAAGGCAAGTTCTGAAGGGAATGAGTAGAGGGCCAGGAATGTACTCAACGCGAAGAGGGAAGTTCTGAAGGGAATGAGTAGAGGGCCAGGAATGTACTCAACGCGAAGAAGCAAGTTCTGAAGGGAATGAGTAGAGGGCCAGGAATGTACTCAATGTGAAGAGGCAAGTTCTGAAGGGAATGAGTAGAGGGCCAGGAATGTACTCAACGCGAAGAGGCAAGTTCTGAAGGGAATGAGTAGAGGGCCAGGAATGTACTCAACGTGAAGAGGCAAGTTCTGAAGGGAATGAGTAGAGGGCCAGGAATGTACTCAACACGAAGAGGGAAGTTCTGAAGGGAATGAGTAGAGGGCCAGGAATGTACTCAACGTGAAGAGGCAAGTTCTGAAGGGAATGAGTAGAGGGCCAGGATGGTACCTAATGTGCAGAGACACATTCTTAAGGGATTGGGTAGAGGGCCAGGACGGTACTCATTGTGCAGAGAACAAGCCAGGCAGACTTTTAAGCAAACTGCTTTGGAAACTATCAGCATTTCGAACTCTGTTGCTTTTAAGGAGGGGGAGGGAGCATATATGGGAGTGTCATGAGTGCAATGGTTTGATTCAGGAACCAAGAATTAAGTTTTTTGCTAGAGTCTGTAATTTTCTAGGTCTATTTACACCCCAAAAAAAATGCTACAGAGAATATTATTTTTAAACATTTAATCAGAATCCTTTTAATGGTTTACATATATTTTTTTGTACATTAGAATAAAGTGAATGGAGAAATTGTTGATACTTTAGTATAAATATATTTATTTCTATTTAACAAGTGCTAACACCTATAAAGCCATTAGTTAATGATACAGACTAAATTCCCAACAGTGACAGGAGTTTTTGTTTATTTCCTGACTCTGGGGAATTACACTCTCATGAAATAGTTAGCACATAATATTTCAAAATTGTCTGTGAAGGAAAGGTGGTGTGGAAGAGAACTGGCTATGCTACATCATAAAACAAGACCAAGAATATGTGAAGGCCATAACAGTTTGCTCCCCTGAGGCAGTATTTCCCATGGGATTACATTTAAAAATGTCAAAACTGCACATATACCGTAGACCTTAGATTTAAGAGACCATAATATAATGGGGAAACCGCAGTAGCATAGTGGCTAGCAGGCTTGCCTGGCCTCATGGTGGTCATGTGCTAGAATCACCTTCAAGGCAGAATTATTTTTCACTTACCTTAACTCCCAGGTTGACCCAGTCTAAATTGACATTGATGACTACATCCCCATCAATTGTTTAGTGGTCTAAAACTGTGGGACTAGCACCATTTACCCAATATGCCTCATGGCAGGAAAGGGGTCCCGTTCTTTACTTAATATCATGTCATGGAGATAACAGACCCAGCAACTGTGTGAATAGTAACTATTATTCTTCATTACATTATGGCAGTACACCGGCATCTCCATATTTGTATTATAGCGTAAGTTCCATTCTTACACTGTTATGTTGTATACACTAATTTAATGTGAATAACGAAGACATAAACAATAGATTGCACGATTTATTGCCTGGCATATTTTGCTGCATCTCTTCAGGTACATATTGCAGAATTCACACAACATAAAGTAAATTAACAAGATAAATCCTTCAAGCTGAAATATACACATGTTCACACAGTAATATCAATTGTCTACCATGGTAATTTTAAGCTGACTAACATGTCTTTCTGTTTGCACAAATCTGGCTTGCCTTGATTGATCATTATTGCTTCAGCAAACTTTAACAAGCAAGTATTTTGTGTGTTAAACAACACACAAAAGGCAATGTTTTTGTCAACCACATGGCCGCTTTCGAGAATTTGTCTACCAAGTGAAGACACGGGGAGCTTCCGGTGTGTCGGCCCCACTAGGCTCGCAATGCCTGTGTGTCATATCTTGTCGACCCATTGAGGTATGTGTTCTGACACTCTTTTGTTCAAGCTGTCTTTCTGTTCTGCCGATGTAGAAAGCCTGGCATCTACATGTGAATTGGTAAATACAGTTGTTTTTGGCGTACAGAGGAACAGGCTCTTTTACTGCTGGTGTGGGAATCGGTGTGGTTCTATACCTAATGACTGGAGTTGCAGCACAGAATGTTCAGCCTACTGCTGTAGTAAGCTGTTCTTGTAGATGTTGCATTACTTCATCCCCTCGAAAGGTTAGCTGGATGAATACCATGAGTTTAGGGACTGTAGTTCCCAGGACTGTAGGACATCTGGTTTTGGTTTGGGCTGTTGGCAGTGGCGCTTTATAAATCCTGTGGAGTACCCATTCAGGTTTAAGACATTCTTCAGAGTTTCAAATTCCTCTGCCAGTGTGTCCTGGGTGCATATCTTTCTAGCACGGTCAAACAGGGTCCGCACTAAGCCCCGTTTGTACCGGACATGTGTGAAGCTCTGAAAATTTAGGTATTGGCCAGTCCATGTTTCTTTGCGGTACACCGATCTCTGAATTGTGCCGTCTGCTCTATGTCTCATTAGAATATCTAGGAACTAATTTAATGGTTTTACTTACATTCTTTGTATTCAGTTATAAAATGATCTCCAAGAAACTAAGACTAGCTGGCAATTATGAACAACTTCTCTACATATTACTGCATGACTGTTTACAATAGTTTTCTTTTGTTTTAGTGAATCTCCCATTTTTGTTACATGCATTTGTTCTTTTTGTGTGTGTGTCTTGTTAACATAAGCTTGCCCAAGAATCACAAACAGCCAAAAAATGCTTGAGTTAACTGCTATGTCCTGTAAAGTATCTGCAACTAACTTTTAACGCTTGTGAATCTATTGGTAACAGGTATGCATAAGATGATTTCTGTATTCTTAAGTTGATTCATGTAATTGTTAAGCAAATTAAGCTCTCTATCTGCTGTCTGCACATGTTCACATTCTCATGTGCGTATGTGTTTGTACATTAAATTAAACCAAGATTAAACCTAGATAATTGGTACATCTACTTTCAGATACAGAAAAGAAGGACTGTCAATGAATGAATGTACATAAATATTTAAAATGTTTTAGACAGTACTACATTTCAATGCACTAACAAACCTTTGGATTTGGCAGTTCCGACCCCTGCAAAGATGCAGAGTAACATCGAAAGCGGTACTGCTCGATGTACAACTTTTCTAGATTTTCCTCCCACTGAGCAATCTGCTTCTGGATAGCTTGTTTACTTTTTGGATCAGTGACCACTGACATTTGTAGTTCTGCCATTTTACGCATCTTGCCATCCTTGAATGAAGAAAAATATTGTCATAAACTGCCAATGAAAATTATCACTTCAAACAGCTATTACATTTTTATAACCCTACATTTTTCATGGGGAATAGCACCATATACTGATAACGTATTAAGGTGTATAAAAAGAGTTCTTTAACATTTTTTACACATAATAAAATTTTAGTTCAAAATTACAGTAGCATGTTTCATATGCTAGTTACCCAGTTTTAACTTATCCATAAATACAAATATTTATGCATCTGATATTTATTCAGTATTTAGTTATGGATAAGACCTCCATTGTCAGTAGCCTGCCTATGAAGGTTATGGCAATAACTAAAGCAATAGGCTGGCTGGAGACAGACTTTCACCCAGGCAAGTTTTCTCAGCCACCAGCTTCACTTTTGTGTGTCTGATGCATGCACAGGAGTTCCTGGATGACATACATATGCATTTGACTTAAAGAATTTTTAGAGTTTTTGAAAGCATTTTAAGAAGAATGAGCAAGCAGATAGGCTTCTGAGCCAGGCTACTGTAGAAAGTGGGTGAGCAATGGACCAGGCTGATAAAGTGAATGCCATCAGAGAGGCAGGAAAATTATTATTAAGACAGTATCTGAAATGCAACAGCCAACCTGTACTCCATTCCCAAAGTGACCTTCCAGAAATGCTATAAACAATGGTGGGACTACAGGGAGAAGATTGAACACTCACAAGGAAAGAACTTTGAAACAAATTAAGTTTTAGACCTCCAGTTGAGTAATTGTATTTTCCTCCACCAAAGGTCCAATACTTTTTGGTCAGTGTCTATATTTTTGCATTAGTCCATGTTTGTTCTTACTCTTTCTACATTAGTATTACTAGATTTGACAGATTTATAATAACAACATACTTCAGTGAACTGTCTCCAGCTGTTACTCCACTAAAGCAAACATATTCAGCAATATAATTAAAGCAAATATAATCAGCTATAATCTTACCATATCTATGCTTGCATCTAGTTTCTGTAACTCAGAACAAAGAAGTTTTAAAGTATTGTCCTTGCCATGCTGACGTGCATAAGATGATGCACAAGCTGAATGGATTGCTCGAATCCAGTTCTCAAGGTCAATCTGAGAAGAAGCCTAGAAATTCACATTTTAAAATTTGTAATTTTGAATGCTTGTAACATTTTATAATTATGTTATCATGGCGTGTCTGTAAAGTGGTTGGTTGCTTAAGTGCTTCATGCCTTGGAAAAACACTACCAATGAGAAAAACCTATGTAAAATAAATTATTCAGAGTACATAAATCTCATACGTGGATGTGGAAGTCTAGGGAAAACCACAACATTAAAGGCAATAAAGAATAAGTTTATGGGCTAGATTAATGATGGAGTAATACTGTGTTTCCCCGAAAATAAGACTGGGTCTTATGTTAATTTTAGCTTAAAAAATACACTAGGGCTTAGTTTCAGGAGATGTCTTATACATATGTATATATATATATATATATATATATATATTTTTTTTTTTTTCCCCAGATACAAAATTCTACATTTATTCACGTACAAAATTCTACATTTATTCAAATACAGTCATGTCAGCTTCTTATTTAACACGAGTGATGTATAGATTTATGAACAACACCCGTTCATTATCCAGTGGCGTCTGTACTCCGACTGGCCATTCGGCAACAAATCTCTCATTCTAGCTGACGATCTTAACTAGGGATTATTTTAGGGGTAGGTCTTATATTAAAAGCATCCTGAAAAATCATGCTATGGCTTATTATAGGGGTAGGTCTTATTTTTGGGGAAAAAAGATTTGTTCAAGAAAGCTTCATTCTAGTTTTCAGACTGAATAACCCAACATGATGTTCATTCAACGACCATTCAATGAATTTGTTGACTGATGAGTGTTCAGTTCTAAGGATAAAACAAAAATCTCATGTGGTGAATATTTACAATTTTTGAGGTATTTTAATTTGTGTAGGAGAATGTTCTGGGCTATTCTATGCTGTAATTTAGTGGAAGGAAGTCCATGTATGATCCACTACAATATGTGAGGAAATATATGCTGGAGTCAGATGTGCATGAAGAAGTTCATGTACCAAGTATAATATCTAAACTTTGTGCTAGTTATTCACTGATTAGACTTATTCTAATATGAGGAAATATATGCTGGAGTCAGATGTGCATGAAGAAGTTCATGTACCAAGTATAATATCTAAACCTTGTGCTAGTTATTCACTGATTAGACTGATTCTAATACAGCCGGCACTATGGCGAAGGTGTTACGGATGCAGTTAGTAATCCTGCTTACCTGAAACACAGCTGCGAGAGATTTGACAGCAGACCATTTTGCGTTGGCTTTTTTATGAAATGGTGTGAGTGCCGGTCATTCAGAAAGCAATGGTAAACTATTGAACGTAAACTTGCCAAGTGATCACAACAGCAATAAAATGCTTATGTTGACTGTGACATCCTGTAAAGGATAAGCAACAAATATAGTTTTGGGAGCTGTGGTAGCTCAATGGCTAGCACACTTGCCTGTTGGTCCAGTGGTCATATATTCAGGGATTATTTTTTTAAACTGACCAGGCCTCTGAGGTCAACCCAGCCTAAATGAGCACCAGTAAATGTTCTGGAAGTAAAGGTATCCAGCATGATTTTGACCACATGACAAATCAATGCTGATTGGTCTACATAAATACAGGGCTAGCACCATATATCCACTATGTCGCCATGTGTGGAAAGGTGTCCTTTACTTTACCGATTTCATAATTTTGATTTGTTTGCGGATGCCTGCTGGCTATGCATGTTAAACCTCTCAACCAGGCTCTAATTAGATATACTTGACTAACAAAATCTTTTTAATTACCTGAAAAAGGTAAGCATCTCCACAAGCTGTACTCAATGAAAATATGTTATCTCTTTTAGGATGTTCTGGAACTGCCTGACTTATGGCTCCTTCAATTACTGCAAGAGCAATATGTAAATATAGATGGAGTGAACCAGAACATTTTCATATACAGAATGAAGAATTGTTTATATGTTCTGCATTGAAAATGAACTGATGATAGCAAATACAATGTTTTAACAACATCCTAGAAGATTTCTACATGAACATCATAGGATGGGAACACAAAACAACCAAATAAGCTAGACCATAACAAATCAGCGATGGAGAGTAAGTACACCAACTAGTATCATTGTGTAGTAACCATGAGCTACTAAAGCTAGTACTAAATGTCCATTTGAAAAGAAAAAATGATTAAAGATCCAATACTAGTCTGCTATCTTTTTTTGTTTTTTGTTTTAGGGGGGGGGGGGGGGGGTGTTTTGCCTTTTATTCCCTATAGGGGCATAGGTCCTCAATCAACTCACTCTATTAACTATCCCATGCAGCTCTGTGTCATGAAATGCTGCATGTTAGGGAATCCCAGATCGACGACTGTATGCAGCGAATACCCAGGGAGTAGAAGGGTTAATGAAACAGAAGGATAAAACACAACGGATTGACCAGCGCATATGTATATAGGTCAAGGCGGGAGAGTCGACTACAATACAGGTGACCGGGAGAGTGGAAAAATTAGTTTGCTACAAAGACAGACAGTATCATGGATCAGTCTATTGCGTTCTGGAGGTAGGGATATACGGAAAAGCCCAGATCTGGAATTTTCCACTGACCAGGGATAATGAAGTCTGAATTTGCTTTGTCCAGCAATGTCAAGGACGATGGGACAAAGATGATCTAAAGAGAGTGGCCACGTCTTTGTGTCAGTTTAGTGTGTGTTCCCCAACTGGACGGAAAGATAGAATTATGTGTCCTGTAATGAAAAGAAATATCCTCCCTTATAATGGGATAAAGTGCTTGGATGCGGATTAATTTCGATTCGTGGATCTACATTAATTCTATATAGGAACATAGATGTGTATAAGGTATATTAAAATATAGTTTTAGAATAGGAATATAGATGAGCGTGTATTACCTTTATCATTACATATTATTAGTGGGTGTTTTAGACTGAGGTGAATTCTTATGTCTTATGCGGATGGTGACTTCGAAAGCCTTGTCATTATGGCTGGAGAAGGACACTTGCATAAGTTAGGAGTAAGGGGCGGACGCTTACCACTCGACTTGTTATATTCATCCACAGGTTCCCAGTTTCTAGGGACATTAGAGAAGAAAGAAAAAAACTACTCTACGTGAACCAATAAAGTACATACTTAGATCCAGAAAGAACCTAAACAGTTCGTTCAGATGAACAAATACTAACATCAAGTAAAATACAGAAGACTGTATGCTAACACGCATATACCACGGGGGCTCCTAAACAGAAAGAGATGTTAAGGTGGGGCAAGCAGAGACTTCAACCTACATACGACTTGCATACATAGGGTAGAAGGAATAGACAAAGACAATAGTGATAATCATAATAGACAATAGGAAGAACATTGACAATGTGGTGTTTTTTTTTTGATGATGGATACTTAATATCATGAAACCGATTTGGGCACAGTCATAAACTTACGGGACTTTTATAGCAATACGGTGACTCAGTGGTGAACAGTTTGTTTTCATTTCACTAACGGATTTACCATCAGATTCAAGCCTACGGATCATCCCGGGTGAGCTCTGTCCTGTTTGATGTGATGTCCTGTAATCGTGAAGAATGACTGGCGAGAAGATACAGCTGATAGACATTCTGAGTTCATTCTTTCCACAACCATAGAATACAATAGCAACTACACAGACAATATTCATACACACACCGGACATAGTTTTCTTTATTAATAAATCTTTTATTATATGTTGAAAGGAAATGTTGTCGGAGTATGTGTTGAGAGAATAATAGAGAGAGTGACAGAAGTAGATATATGGAAGGGAAGACAGAAGAGAGGAGTGTAGACAAAAAGTCAGTAACTAATCCCAACAGATAATCAGGTTAAAGATGTGCATGTTGATTCCAATCTCCTCTCGAGGAAATAACAGCACATAAAATGGTGGGAGGAGCGGGATACGTACATACATAATACTCATATGACCTAAGGCATAACAAGGCATATGCAAGAGAGAGGTACCGGCATATTGGCACAGGCATAGCGGAGTACCTACATGTTGGGACATACTGATTGGAAGGAATATAAGTATATATTGATGACTTTTAATGGAAGGACGTCCATTGGATATATGGTGCCATTACATTTATGGTAGAAACATTTCATTAAGGCTGGTGACTTTACAGTGAGAAAGTTCCAGACAGAGTGAATGTGGATAGGTGGTAAGACATTACATACCTAGTCACACGGTCACACGTCTACATAAGTCTTTATCCTATATCTCCTCTTGTGGATGAGAGAGTGGTTGTGATGTACTGTGTGGTGGTGTAGATTTATAATATTAGATAGACATAGATAAATGGTATAGGTTCTAGGTGGAATATAATTGTATAGTGAGTATTTCTTTTCTGCCTTGAGGTGTCTTTACTCAACGTGCTGACTTATCTGCTGTAACTATGGCAACTCCTAAAGTAACTACAGCCGAACTGAGAGCCAACGGGGAGGCAATAGGGTTGGCTGGTTCAGACTTAACTGATTACATACAAGAAAGAGAGCGAGAGATTCGTCAAGCGGAACGAGAAGAGCGAAAGACCGAGTTGGAAGTGAGAAGAATAGAGGTGGAGACCAAGAAACTGGAAATGGAACAAGAGGCCAAGAAAATGGACCAGGAGACCAAGCGACTAGAAATGGAACAAGAGGCCAAGAAAATGGACCAGGAGACCAAGCGACTAGAAATGGAACAAGAGGCCAAGAAAATGGACCAGGAGACCAAGAAACTGGAAATGGAACATGAATACCGCTTGAAAGAGTTAGAACTCAAGACACAAACTAAGGGTGAAATAGATGCAGCAGAAGGAAGTTCATCTTCACCTGGAGCAACCTACATGAGTGGACAGGGTTACCATGCCATGAAGTTTCCCTTGGCGGTCTATGATGAAAGTAAAGAGAAGATATTCCAGTTTTTGGATCGGTTCGAGGCTATGGCAGTCGCTATGGGACTAGATAGAACCAGATGGGCTCTTAAAGTATCCCAGTCTTTACGTGGTTCGGGCTACGAGGTCTACACACGCCTACCACCAGGACAGGAAAATCAGTACTGAGGAATTGAAAGCAGCTCTGATGAAACATTATGAAGTCACAGCACAAACGTATCGGAAGAAGTTTAGATCGTCTAGACGAGAGCCGGGAGAACTATTCGCCGCCTACAGTCTGAGGCTGAAATCCTATCTCCAGAAATGGATGGACTTGGCAGAATTCCAGAGGGATTATGAGAGTCTCGAAGAGATGATGGTGGTAGACCAAATGCGAAAGCAAATGTCGAAACCTCTCAGAACCTTCTTAGGAGAACAAGGGGCGGAACGGATTGATGTGGTGAATAAGCTGGCGGAACGATTCGTGGAAGTACATGGTGAAACTGAGGAACTAAGTACACAAACCAAAGGTCAGGAGAAACCAGAGAAAAAGAAACATAAAAACTGGGAAGGAGAAAAAGGGGAACCTTATATAAAGCACACAGAGGAGAGTTCAGAGAAGGTGAAGGTAGGAAACCAGAGCACCTCGAATTCTCAAGCGAAACGACAGTGGTCTGAAAAGGTGGTGTTCATTTTGTAGGGCGGCCTCCCACAACACAAAAGACTGCAGATCGAAACCTAAAAGTTCTTACTTCGCAGCATGCAAAGTGATTCCTACATCGGTGATCACAGACAAGGCTGAGGTCGGCGAAGGAGAAAGGAACAAAAAGGACACACGGAAACCTAGGAAGGGAACAGAGTGCACTCACTGCCAGTCGACAACACATAATACTGTGGACTGCAGATGCAAGGCCAAACACGCCAATTGCATAACCAACCTCGAGGAATCAAAAGAGGAAGGCAAGGAAACGGTCAAGGAGATGAAAGACACTCAGGACCAAGAGAGACCACCTGTGGTTGAACTTATTGAAGTCAATGGCCAGCAGGTTGCTTGTCTCTACGATACCGGTTTGGATGGGGAAGCGGTGGTGGACGCCAGCTTAGTAAGCCCAGACCAACTTTACAGGGGAGACCATAGAAATACAGCCGGCAATGAGGAGTGCTGTTACCATGACGCTGCCAATCGCCAAGGTGGAGATTAAATCCAGGTACGTCACGGGCATTATTCCAGCTGCTGTATTATCTGACTCCTTATTTCCAATGATCATTGGCACGAAATATGTCTTTTTGGGGATGCCCAAACAGCAAGCCCACAAGGGAACAGTAGTCAGTGGATCTCAAGGGAAGGAAAAAGAGGCAGAGACACTATGCGACAACTCAGGAGATAGGAGAATTGCATACTGCCCAGAGGAAGGATACTACGTTGCATCCTTGCTACAGGAAGCTGCAAAGAAGTGCTGAGCCACCAGAACGGGGACAGTACTTTCTGAAGAATCAACTACTCTATCGGAGAGCTGGGAGGGGAGATAACCTGCATGAGCAGTGGGTGGTTCCAGAGACCCACCGTCCTCACATTCTTCAGAGTGGACACATCATAGGCGAGAATCGACATATGGGTGTCAGAGAGACCTTGCAGCAAATATCCGGCCATTATTGCTGGCCAGGAATGACCGGAGATGTACGCCGGTGGGTGAAGTCTTGTTCGGAGTGCCAGAGAGCACCACCCAACAAGCGAATTAAGAGGAAACTAGCTCTTAAAGTGGAAGACAAAGTGGAAGTGTGGAGTCCAGCAGAGACCAATATACTCCAAGTAGGATGGAAAGGACCTTATCCTGTGGAAAAGGTGGTGTCCAAGAACATCTACAAAATACGGATCGGGGAAGAGAAGAAAAATCTCCCTAGACATCTCATTAGGAAATATGAGGAGAGATCCGGGAGCAAAGCTTCGCACTTTATGGTGATGGCAGCCATTAGGACAACGGTTACCAGTCCAGACGAAGACCAGAGATCGCCAGTACAACATAGGAGGGCCTATGGGACAGTACGTGATAGGTCAGATTTACCCAACGACAGGAGGAGGGAAATCACAAGTCAGGGAAAGGACAAGAGTGAAAGTTTCACCGGTAACCAAGTTCAGAAGGGGTGGGTAACGTCGGGAAAAGCGAGAATTACCCAGGACTCCAACCAAAGATTGGCTGACCAGATACAACATCGCCCAAGATGGTCCTGGAAGCAAAAGCCCAGGAGGTTTGGGAAAGACGACTCGGTCCGACGAGGACGAGGCGGAACATCCCCAGAGGAAAAAGCCGGGGGAAACCAAGAGGACATGGAAGCAGTGTTACAATCAGGATGGGACAATCCGTTTGTATTGTGAGCCGTCGCTGACGCAAGTCGAAAGTAGGTCGACCTGAACGTACAGGAGCGAGGAGCCAACACTAGTTTCAGTCGTTAGTAGTATAGTAGGGTGTCAATTAGAGCGCCTACTAGATAATGAAGTGAGCATGTGAGGATCCAATCATATCATCAACACGTGATGTTAATAGCTACTTCGCAGAAGCTCAACGCACGATGGATGTGATGGAAGTTGTTGCTGCAACGGGACTTCACAGTGGAATACTTTGGAAAGGAGAATGTAGGAGCAGATTTTCTATCCAGACATCCAGCTCCAGAGGAAGAAGATTAGGATTGTGGATCATGGGAATCAAACCTACAGTGAGAAAGATTCGACGCGGTCTAATCTCTTAAGAGGGGGCCTATGTCATGAAATGCTGCATGTTAGTGATTCCCAGATCGACGACTGTATACAGCGAACACCCAGGGAGAAGAAGGGTTAATGAAACAGAAGGATATAAACAACGGATTGACCAGCGCATGTGTATGTGGGTCAAGACAGGAATAGCCGACTAACCGGACAGGTAACTGTCGAGTGGAAAATTTGGGTAGCGACAAAGAGAGACAGCATCATGGATCAGTCTATTGCGTTCTGGAGGTAGGGATATACGGAAAAGCCCAGATCTGGAATTTTCCACTGACCAGGGATAATGAAGTCTGAATTTGCTTTGTCCAGCAATGTCAAGGACGATGGGACAAAGATGATCTAAAGAGAGTGGCCACGTCTTTGTGTCAGTTTAGTGTGTGTTCCCCAACTGGACGGAAAGATAGAATTATGTGTCCTGTAATGAAAAGAAATATCCTCCCTTATAATGGGATAAAGTGCTTGGCTGCGGATTAATTTCGATTCGTGGATCTACATTAATTCTATATAGGAACATAGATGTGTATAAGGTATATTAAAATATCGTTTTAGAATAGGAATATAGATGAGCGTGTATTACCTTTATCATTACATATTATTAGTGGGTGTTTTAGACTGAGGTGAATTCTTATGTCTTATGCGGATGGTGACTTCGAAAGCCTTGTCATTATGGCTGGAGAAGGACACTTGCATAAGTTAGGAGTAAGGGGCGGACGCTTACCACTCGACTTGTTATATTCATCCACAGGTTCCCAGTTTCTAGGGACATTAGAGAAGAAAGAAAAACCTACTCTACGTGAACCAATAAAGTACATACTTAGATCCAGAAAGAACCTAAACAGTTCGTTCAGATGAACAAATACTAACATCAAGTAAAATACAGAAGACTGTATGCTAACACGCATATACCACGGGGCTCCTAAACAGAAAAAGATGTTAAGGTGGGGCAAGCAGAGACTTCAACCTACATACGACTTGCATACATAGGGTAGAAGGAATAGACAAAGACAATAGTGATAATCATAATAGACAATAGGAAGAACATTGACAATGTGGTGTTTTCTTTTTTGATGATGGATACTTAATATCATGAAACCGATTTGGGCACAGTCATAAACTTACGGGACTTTTATAGCAATACGGTGACTCAGTGGTGAACAGTTTGTTTTCATTTCACTAACGGATTTACCATCAGATTCAAGCCTACGGATCATCCCGGGTGAGCTCTGTCCTGTTTGATGTGATGTCCTGTAATCGTGAAGAATGACTGGCGAGAAGATACAGCTGATAGACATTCTGAGTTCATTCTGTCCACAACCATAGAATACAATAGCAACTACACAGACAATATCCATACACACACCGGACATAGTTTTCTTTATTAATAAATCTTTTATTATATGTTGAAAGGAAATGTTGTCGGAGTATGTGTTGATAGAATAATAGAGAGAGTGACAGAAGTAGATATATGGAAGGGAAGACAGAAGAGAGGAGTGTAGACCAAAGTCAGGCAATAATCCCAACAGATAATCAGTTTTAAGATGTGCTTGTTGATTCCAACTCTCCTCTCGGGAATAACAAGTGACATAAAATGGTGGGAGCAGCGGGATACGTACATACATAATACTCATATGACCTAAAGCATAACAGAGGCATATGCATAGAGAGAGGTACCTTGCATATTGGCACAGGCATAGCGGAGTACCTACATGTTGGGACATACTGATTGGAAGGAATATAAGTATATATTGATGACTTTTAATGGAAGGACGTCCATTGGATATATGGTGCCATTACATTATATGGTAGAAACATTTCATTAATGCTGGTGACTTTACAGTGAGAAAGTTCCAGACAGAGTGAATGTGGATAGGTGGTAAGACATTACATACCTAGTCACACGGTCACACGTCTACATAAGTCTTTATCCTATATCTCCTCTTGTGGATGAGAGAGTGGTTGTGATGTACTGTGTGGTGGTGTAGATTTATAATATTAGATAGACATAGATAAATGGTATAGGTTCTAGGTGGAATATAATTGTATAGTGAGTACTTCTTTTCTGCCTTGAGGGATCTTTACTCAACGTGCTGACTTATCTGCTGTAACTATGGCAACTCCTAAAGTAACTACAGCCGAACTGAGAGCCAACGGGGAGGCAATAGGGTTGGCTGGTTCAGACTTAACTGATTACATACAAGAAAGAGAGCGAGAGATTCGTCAAGCGGAACGAGAAGAGCGAAAGACCGAGTTGGAAGTGAGAAGAATAGAGGTGGAGACCAAGAAACTGGAAATGGAACAAGAGGCCAAGAAAATGGACCAGGAGACCAAGCGACTAGGAAATGGAACAAGAGGCCAAGAAAATGGACCAGGAGACCAAGCGACTAGAAATGGAACAAGAGGCCAAGAAAATGGACCAGGAGACCAAGAAACTGGAAATGGAACATGAATACCGCTTGAAAGAGTTAGAACTCAAGACACAAACTAAGGGTGAAATAGATGCAGCAGAAGGAAGTTCATCTTCACCTGGAGCAACCTACATGAGTGGACAGGGTTACCATGCCATGAAGTTTCCCTTGGCGGTCTATGATGAAAGTAAAGAGAAAGATATTCCAGTTTTTGGATCGGTTCGAGGCTATGGCAATCGCTATGGGACTAGATAGAACCAGATGGGCTCTTAAAGTATCCCAGTCTTTACGTGGTTCGGGCTACGAGGTCTACACACGCCTACCACCAGGACAGGAAAATCAGTACGAGGAATTGAAAGCAGCTTTGATGAAACATTATGAAGTCACAGCACAAACGTATCGGAAGAAGTTTAGATCGTCTAGACGAGAGCCGGGAGAACTATTCGCCGCCTACAGTCTGAGGCTAAAATCCTATCTACAGAAATGGATGGACTTGGCAGAATTCCAGAGGGATTATGAGAGTCTCGAAGAGATGATGGTGGTAGACCAAATGCGAAAGCAAATGTCGAAACCTCTCAGAACCTTCTTAGGAGAACAAGGGGCGGAACGGATTGATGTGGTGAATAAGCTGGCGGAACGATTCGTGGAAGTACATGGTGAAACTGAGGAACTAAGTACACAAATCCAAAGGTCAGGAGAAAACAGAGAAAAAGAAACCTAAAAACTGGGAAGGAGAAAAAGGGGAACCTTATATAAAGCACACAGAGGAGAGTTCAGAGAAGGTGAAGGTAGGAAACCAGAGCACCTCGAATTCTCAAGCGAAACGACAAGTGGTCGGAGAAATGGTGTTCATTTTGTAGGGCGGCATCCCACAACACAAAAGACTGCAGATCGAAACCTAAAAGTTCTTACTTCGCAGCATGCAAGGTGATTCCTACATCGGTGATCACAGACAAGGCTGAGGTCGGCGAAGGAGAAAGGAACAAAAAGGACACACGGAAACCTAGGAAGGGAACAGAGTGCACATCACTGCCAGTCGACAACACATAATACTGTGGACTGCAGATGCAAGGCCAAACACGCCAATTGCATAACCAACCTCGAGGAATCAAAAGAGGAAGGCAAGGAAACGGTCAAGGAGATGAAAGACACTCAGGACCAAGAGAGACCACCTGTGGTTGAACTTATTGAAGTCAATGGCCAGCAGGTTGCTTGTCTCTACGATACAGGTTTGGATGGGGAAGCGGTGGTGGACGCCAGCTTAGTAAGCCCAGACCAACTTACAGGGGAGACCATAGAAATACAGCCGGCAATGAGGAGTGCTGTTACCATGACGCTGCCAATCGCCAAGGTGGAGATTAAATCCAGGTACGTCACGGGCATTATTCCAGCTGCTGTATTATCTGACTCCTTATTTCCAATGATCATTGGCACGAAATATGTCTTTTTGGGGATGCCCAAACAGCAAGCCCACAAGGGAACAGTAGTCAGTGTATCTCAAGGGGAAGGAAAAAGAGGCAGAGACACTATGCGACAACTCAGGAGATAGGAGAATTGCATACTGCCCAGAGGAAGGATACTACGTTGCATCCTTGCTACAGGAAGCTGCAAAGAAGTGCTGAGCCACCAGAACGGGGACAGTACTTTCTGAAGAATCAACTACTCTATCGGAGAGCTGGGAGGGGAGATAACCTGCATGAGCAGTGGGTGGTTCCAGAGACCCACCGTCCTCACATTCTTCAGAGTGGACACATCATAGGCGAGAATCGACATATGGGTGTCAGAGAGACCTTGCAGCAAATATCCGGCCATTATTGCTGGCCAGGAATGACCGGAGATGTACGCCGGTGGGTGAAGTCTTGTTCGGAGTGCCAGAGAACACCACCCAACAAGCGAATTAAGAGGAAACTAGCTCTTAAAGTGGAAGACAAAGTGGAAGTGTGGAGTCCAGCAGAGACCAATATACTCCAAGTAGGATGGAAAGGACCTTATCCTGTGGAAAAGGTGGTGTCCAAGAACATCTACAAAATACGGATCGGGGAAGAGAAGAAAAATCTCCCTAGACATCTCATTAGGAAATATGAGGAGAGATCCGGGAGCAAAGCTTCACACTTTATGGTGATGGCAGCCATTAGGACAACGGTTACCAGTCCAGACGAAGACCAGAGATCGCCAGTACAACATAGGAGGGCCTATGGGACAGTACGTGATAGGTCAGATTTACCCAACGACAGGAGGAGGGAAATCACAAGTCAGGGAAAGGACAAGAGTGAAAGTTTCACCGGTAACCAAGTTCAGAAGGGGTGGGTAACGTCGGGAAAAGCGAGAATTACCCAGGACTCCAACCAAAGATTGGCTGACCAGATACAACATCGCCCAAGATGGTCCTGGAAGCAAAAGCCCAGGAGGTTTGGGAAAGACGACTCGGTCCGACGAGGACGAGGCGGAACATCCCCAGAGGAAAAGCCGGGGGAAACCAAGAGGACATGGAAGCAGTGTTACAATCAGGATGGGACAATCCGTCTGTATTGTGAGCCGTCGCTGACGCAAGTCGAAAGTAGGTCGACTGAACGTACAGGATCGAGGAGCCAACACTAGTTTCAGTCGTTAGTAGTATAGTAGGGTGTCAATTAGAGCGCCTACTGGATAATGAAGTGAGCATGTGAGGATCCAATCATATCATCAACACGTGATGTTAATAGCTACTTCGCAGAAGCTCAACGCACGATGGATGTGATGGAAGTTGTTGCTGCAACGGGACTTCACAGTGGAATACATCTTGGAAAGGAGAATGTAGGAGCAGATTTTCTTATCCAGACATCCAGCTCCGGAGGAAGAAGATTAGGATTGTGGATCATGGGAATCAAACCTACAGCGAGAAAGATTCGACGCGGTCTAATCTCTTAAGAGGGGGCCTATGTCATGAAATGCTGCATGTTAGTGAATCCCAGATCGACGACTGTATGCAGCGAATACCCAGGGAGTAGAAGGGTTAATGAAACAGAAGGATAAAACACAACGGATTGACCAGCGCATATGTATATAGGTCAAGGCGGGAGAGTCGACTACAATACAGGTGACCGGGAGAGTGGAAAAATTAGTTTGCTACAAAGACAGACAGTATCATGGATCAGTCTATTGCGTTCTGGAGGTAGGGATATACGGAAAAGCCCAGATCTGGAATTTTCCACTGACCAGGGATAATGAAGTCTGAATTTGCTTTGTCCAGCAATGTCAAGGACGATGGGACAAAGATGATCTAAAGAGAGTGGCCACGTCTTTGTGTCAGTTTAGTGTGTGTTCCCCAACTGGACGGAAAGATAGAATTATGTGTCCTGTAATGAAAAGAAATATCCTCCCTTATAATGGGATAAAGTGCTTGGCTGCGGATTAATTTCGATTCGTGGATCTACATTAATTCTATATAGGAACATCGATGTGTATAAGGTATATTAAAATATCGTTTTAGAATAGGAATATAGATGAGCGTGTATTACCTTTATCATTACATATTATTAGTGGGTGTTTTAGACTGAGGTGAATTCTTATGTCTTATGCGGATGGTGACTTCGAAAGCCTTGTCATTATGGCTGGAGAAGGACACTTGCATAAGTTAGGAGTAAGGGGCGGACGCTTACCACTCGACTTGTTATATTCATCCACAGGTTCCCAGTTTCTAGGGACATTAGAGAAGAAAGAAAAACCTACTCTACGTGAACCAATAAAGTACATACTTAGATCCAGAAAGAACCTAAACAGTTCGTTCAGATGAACAAATACTAACATCAAGTAAAATACAGAAGACTGTATGCTAACACGCATATACCACGGGGCTCCTAAACAGAAAAAGATGTTAAGGTGGGGCAAGCAGAGACTTCAACCTACATACGACTTGCATACATAGGGTAGAAGGAATAGACAAAGACAATAGTGATAATCATAATAGACAATAGGAAGAACATTGACAATGTGGTGTTTTCTTTTTTGATGATGGATAATTCATATCATGAAACCGATTTGGGCACAGTCATAAACTTACGGGACTTTTATAGCAATACGGTGACTCAGTGGTGAACAGTTTGTT
This sequence comes from Cepaea nemoralis, assembly GCA_014155875.1. Lineage (NCBI taxonomy): Eukaryota > Metazoa > Mollusca > Gastropoda > Stylommatophora > Helicidae > Cepaea > Cepaea nemoralis. The sequence continues at coordinate 175,887 of JACEFZ010009833.1, read as the reverse complement.
TTCATTTCACTAACGGATTTACCATCAGATTCAAGCCTACGGATCATCCCGGGTGAGCTCTGTCCTGTTTGATGTGATGTCCTGTAATCGTGAAGAATGACTGGCGAGAAGATACAGCTGATAGACATTCTGAGTTCATTCTGTCCACAACCATAGAATACAATAGCAACTACACAGACAATATCCATACACACACCGGACATAGTTTTCTTTATTAATAAATCTTTTATTATATGTTGAAAGGAAATGTTGTCGGAGTATGTGTTGATAGAATAATAGAGAGAGTGACAGAAGTAGATATATGGAAGGGAAGACAGAAGAGAGGAGTGTAGACAAAAGTCAGTCAATAATCCCAACAGATAATAAGTTTGAAGATGTGCTTGTTGATTCCAACTCTCTCCCGGGAAAACAAGTGACACTCTGTCAATTATCTCACTATATTATTCATTTATCTCTCTACTTCTTTTCTCCATGCGTTTTTAGGTTTCCTCTTTTTCTTTTGTTTTGTGGATTCCAGTCTTTTCTAATTACACTGTTCTCAGATTTTCTCGATGTTTGTCATTTCCAGAACCAGCGTCTTTTTCTTCACCTTGTGATTCACTGATATTTGCTTAGTTCTCTACATCAGCCACACATTTGTGTTTCTGTTATACCATTTTAATCCTTCTATTCTGCACAGACACCAATTAATGAATGTTGAAAGTTTATTAGTAAAATTTCCATGCTTCTGAACCATACAGTACTGTCAACAACACAAGACTGGATTGAGAAATTAATAAAGTTCAAGAGCAAGATGAAAACACATCTTATATCTCAATTTAACAAAAACAAAAATAATGACAACTGACATAATAATAAAGTCAGTAGATATAGATATATTTAACAATGAAGAGAAATTACAGAACATGAGCAGTTTTGAACATCTCATCTTATTTTTACATTTTATTTGAAATTGTTTGATTTATTTTGTATAACTTTTCTAACCGCTTGAAGTTAGGCACTGTTGGTGGTTTATGTTCATGAGTTAACAACATAGTATTAGTGGTTTACGTTAATTAATGAGTTAACAACATAGTATTAGTGGTTTACATTAATTAATGAGTTAACCACAGTATTTATTAGTAGTTTACGTTAATTAATGAGTTAACAGCATAGTATTAGTAATAGTATTAGTTAGTGGGTCATGTTAATTAATGAGTTATCAACTTAGTATTAGAGGCTTACATTAATTAACGAGTTAACAATATAGTATTAATAGTTTACGGTAATTAATGAGTTAACAACTAGTATTAGTGGGTCATGTTAATTAATGAATTAACAGCATAGTATTAGTACTATTACTTACCAAGTATATGTCTGGGTACACTATTTGCTGTGACAGAACTCTCATCATCACAATCGAAAAATAACAGTGTTGTCCCTTTGAGACACACCCAGTACTTCTTCCACGCTCTGTGAGGTGCCAACTCGATCTTCTTCTTCTTGTGGAGTAACCAGTTTTTCACCACCAACCACCTTCAACATAGGACAATAAATGCATGATAAACACTTCACCAATTGAATTTGGATATTGTTATTATATTTTTATAATTAGCCATTTCATATTTGCCACATCAATAACAAACTGACAACAGAAAATACAGCTTACATTGCATGCTTTATTCTGTATATGCAGCATTGTTGTTGATCCATCATGAATGACAAAGACCACTCATTATTCAATGAAATTAAATTATTATGAGTAGCAAGATCACAGATGAGGCCAATATGGCTTGGAATGTTTGGGGGCAGTGATAGTATTTATAACATATTTCATGTGCACACAGCACCTCTTATTTGTTACTATTATCTGAGAAGACAAAACACTTGATCCCCTGACCAGAGATCAGATTGGAGAATGGCATCATCAAGTGCCTCTATAGACATTCACTAACTTGTGTCTGTGCATAATAATCATTATCATCAACATCATCATGTGCCATGCTTGTAAGCATAGGCGGTCTTGTTTTGCTGTCTCACACAATCACCAAAATCATGGATCAGCTCAGTGTTCTTGTCTGGATCATGCCACGTAGCCAAGCCATCCAGATATTTACCACTTCTCTGCCTTTCCCTTGTTCTTTTCCCTCAATCTTGCCAGTTATCACCAAGTTTTCTAATTTATTATTTTTATAACGTACCTAACGATTTTTGACTGTCTATGTCTAATTTCTCTAATCCAATTTACAGTTTTCATTTGTTTCTTTTAGGATTTGCTCATTCGTTTTTCTTATTTATAATAGAAAGACTCAAATACATGAATAACTAGTGAGGAGCTTATGGTAGAGAACTAACAAAACTCCATCGAATCAAAAGATGAAAATATTATGCAGGTGCTGGTTATGACACACATTGAGAAAACCTGATAGAATAACTAGAAAGTCATTCCTCTAGAACCCACAGGACAAACAATATATGGGGAGTCCTAAAATCCCCAAAAGAAGAGATATCTGAGACAGATATGAATTAAACTGGGTGGAGATAGAGGGAGTTACAGGGTATTGCAAACGATAGGGTGGCTTTGCAAATGTTGGTTGACAGCCTATGCCCCAATGAGAGAAAAAGTGCAGAAGAAGAAGAAGATGTAGAAGAAGAAGAAGAAGAAGAAGAAGAAGAAGAAGAAGAAGAAGAAGAAGAAGAAGAAGAAGAAGAAGAAGAAGAAGAAGAAGAAGAAGAAGAAGGTAACTCAGAACAACTGTCCTAAAAAATAGTGTCATCAACTAACTTTGAAAGCGCTAGATTTCAAGTTTAAATAGATACCAGAATTGTAAATGACTTTACTATAAACTACACTGAACTCTAAGGATATGAGTGTTTGCTGACAGGTGTTTCTTCCGAGTTTAATTTACCGTTAAAGATTAAATAAAGTAAGCATTGGGCCCTGTATGACAACGTAAGTTGTATTGGGTATGGTGCTATACCCACAATGTTATAGACAAACAGGCGCTCCTGTGGGTAACTAAACACAGATTGATTTGGGTTAGGGTTAATTATTTCCATCATTTTTCAAAATTATAGTGACATTATAAGTGGTAATAAAGGGGTTAATTAAAATGTATACCCTAGTGAATTTAAACACAGACATGTCTGTTTAAAATTTATAACCAGGAAAACAGCCGAAATAAAATTTCTGTAGACGTTATCCCGTTATGAACGCTTGTATATCCACAAACATTCGTAGCCACAAACAATCTATTGTTTGTATATCCACAAACATACGTAGCCACAAACAATCTATTGTCATAGTATTGTTGGTGTCTTCGTTATTCAAATTCACTTTGGAAAACATTGTTTTGATTTTATATCCATCTGTTTACCAATGCTTTCTGGACGAGATGTCATGGTTTAAGTCCAACTTAATGTAAGTGTAGAGACTGAACTTATTACCCCGTCACCATCTAACCGGAAGTCTAAGAGCGAGCACTTTTATTCTATCGGCCACGTCGACTTCTTAGATATTAACATTTATATCCTCGCCCATCCTCCCCATAGCTTTATAATCTGGCTACGCCTCTGTCAAAAATCCTAACGATGGTTGCGCGATGACATAGTAGTCATTGCGCTTGCCTGAACAGGCAGTGGCCCAGGCGGAATCCCAACTGAGGAAGTATTATTTTGTTAAACCAATATGGCTCTGGGGTCGACCCAACCTTACTCATAAATATCGGTACCAGAACATTTTCATAAATTTCTGAAAGGGAAAGGTGAAGAGGAAAAGTCGTGGAACCCCACCTCATATGTCATGGCCTAGAATATGTGAAGGCGTGAAGCTTCACGCCCCAACGGCAGTATCTGATATGGGACTATCTTTTAAATCAACATTACTTGAGCATACGTTTGTAGTTCTCTTTACCCTGTAAGACAGAGCAAAACAAAAAAGCGCGGACATAGCAAACTAACACAACAGCATTGGACATAAGAAACTGATAAGAACTGCATTTAACATAGCAATCATAGGTAAAGCACTGGACACACAAATTGAAATTAAAAACAATGATGTAACACAATATAATAAATTGATAAAAATTCAGCTAACATAACACAATGAGAGAGAAGCGGTGGGCATAACGAATAGATAACAAGCACATTGGATCATAACTGATAAGAATACTCGGCATTACTCGCGGAAATAGCACGATGACAGTGGGCATAAACACAATGTAAAGAACAGCGGGAGATAATCAAGAAGAATGTAAAGCAATGAGACATAACAAGTAAAGTGGCATTTCAAGAAACCAAACTACTTGCTAACTCAACGATCCAGTTAAATAACCAGATTTGGAAAGATGCTTTAAAAAAACATCATGCGATTTCGACCCGACAATATAAATTGCAAACTAGGGATTCGTCTGGGAAAGATACACGACGGCACACAAGGAAAGGATATATCAAACTAGCTGACCCGGCCCGGCTTCGCCCAGTCCCTGGAGGGGATCTATCTATCTATCAGTCTGTCTGTCTGTCTGTCTGCTTGTTTGTCTGTCTGTCTGGCTGACCCGGCTTCACCCAGTCCCTGGTGGGGAGCCTCTCATTTAATTCATATACGTAGTCATATAAGCTCCCGTTCCCGACTGTCTGTCTGTCTGTCTGTCTGTCTCTGTCTGTCTGTCTCTGTCTGTCTGTCTGTCTCTGTCTGTCTGTCTGTCTGTCTGACCCGGCCCGGCTTCACCCAGTCCCTGGTGGGGAGCATCTCATTTAATTCATATACGTAGTCATATAAGCTCCCGTTCCCGACTATGTCTGTCTGTCTGTCTGTCTGTCTCTGTCTGTCTGTCTCTGTCTGTCTGTCTGTCTCTGTCTGTCTGTCTGTCTGTCTGACCCGGCCCGACTTCACCCAGTCCCTGGTGGGGAGCATCTAATTTAATTCATATAAGTAGTCATATAAGCTCCCGTTCCCGACTATCTGGCTGTCTGTCTGTCTATCTATCTGACCCGGCGTGGCTTCGCCCAGCTCCTGGCGGGGAGCGTCTCATTAAATTCACACAGTAACTTAAAAGAATGTCCTTCCACACACCATCCATTATTTTTAATGAAAACTGTTTTTAATCACCTACATGACTGTAGATAACGTCTTTAAGCATAAAAAGATGAGTTACAATGTTATGCATTATGCATTATTTTTATGAAAACTTTGAAAATGCCTTAAAGATTATATCATTATTTATTATAACTCATATGCCTGTAAATAACTATAGACAAAGAGTTTATAAATCTTTGAAAACGATGCAACAATATGACTATAAAATATATAGAAATGTTATTAAAAGTTATGCCCCTTGAAATAACTTTTCTAGAGTTAAGTCCCCTTGCTATATAGAAATTATAATGAAAAATGAAATATTAAATTTTAGTAAGTAAGTAGCCGATTTTACACTAAAAAAACTATGACAGGAAGTTGCACAGGAATGAAAAGAAAACGTGTAGAAAATTTCATCTCAATCGGATGGACCGTTTGCGAACGCATAAAGAACGGACGGACATACATACATCGTGTTTTATATATATATAGATAAGGAAATGATGGTAAACAAGGTGGTGATGGCAAACAAGGTGGTGATGGCAAACAAGGAAGCGACATAAAAAAATGAAGCGATATCAAACAAGGAAATGATAGCAAACAAGGAAGCGACATCAAAAAATGAAGCGATATCAAACAAGGAAATGATAGCAAACAAAGAAATGATGGCAAACAAGGAAGTAATATTAAAAAAAACAAAAGCGATATCAAACAAAGAAATGATTGCAAACAATGAAGTGATGATACACAAAGAAGCGATATAAAAAAGCGATATCAAACAAAGAAATGGTTGCAAACAAGGAAGTGATAGCAAACAAGGAAGCGATATCAAACAAGAAAATGATGGTAAACAAGGCAGTGACGGCAAACAGAAGCTATATAAAAATATAAATAAAAACAAGCGATATCAAACAAGGAAATAATGGCAAACAAAGAAATTGTGGTAAACAAGGATGCGATTTAAAAAAGGGAAAAAATAAAGCGATATCAAACAAGGAAATGATGGCAAACAAGGAAGCGATAACAAACACGGGAACAGGTCATACTATTTAATATTATCATGACACAGCCAATGCTTAGTTCCAACAGCTTGCAACCCTACAGCGGTTTATGTTATTACATTAAGTTTTCTTACTGTACCTGTTATCTTGTTGACTATAATGAGATACTCACCCAGCTTTTCTGATAGCGCCAACCTGTTGGGCATACGACATCTGTGACTCAGTGTCCATCATAGTATCTATACTCTCATCACTTGCTTCCTCGTCATCATCAGACAGCTGAGGGGAACAATATGGATGGATGGATGGATGGATGGATGGGAGGGTGGGCGGGTGGTAGTGTCTGTCTGTCTGTCTGTCTGTCTGTCTGTCTGTCTGTCTGTCTGTCTGTCTGTCTGTCTGTCTGTCTGTCTGTCTGTCTGTCTGTCTGTCTGTCTGTCTGTCTGTCTGTCTGAATGTTATTGCTAAGTTCTCTTAGTTGTTTGGATATATTGGTTAGTATGTTCTTATGAATTAATGCTACTATTTACTTGATCTGAAACGTGCGATGACCAACAAAATTGTCAGCGTAATTATCACGGGGATTCGTGACCAGCCAGAAAAAATGTCAGCTCTTCTGCGTGTTTAGCAAATTTGCCTGACCAAAAGGAGACGTAGTGAAAACAATCTCCAAATATTCTAAGGACACTCAACGGTTCTCTTGCGTAGGGATAAGACGTATAATTGTGATGTATGTGGTTTGTTTTTTTCCCTCGGCAAGTTATTCATGTCTGTAGTGAGGGTGTTAAATAATAGACATAAAGAGGATTTGTATTATTATGATTCATAACAAATGGTTAAAAGAACCCAGTTATTTCCCCTGTTAGAGTGGTCAACAGTATCCACGATTCATGTACATTATCAAGAGCCAAAGAGCTGAACCGCCAACTACAACTGAGACAAGAGAGGAGTAAAACTGGCCGACAACCATCAATGGTGAGCATTGCGTATAGCAGTTTTGCAGTTAGAGCCAACCGCAGCGGTAGCCAGGAGCTTGTCGAGGCTGCTCTGTGAGGGAGAGGTCACAGCCTTTTGACAAGTTATCTGAGACTTTACGAGTGAGGTCACAGCAAAGAGGCTTACCACATATCCTCCTGGGATAACTGGTTCAATACAACAGCAGACAACTGATGTCACAGCCAGATGTTGCCCAGCCTATTATAATCATTGTCTTGTTGTTCGTCTGACGTGCAGTAAACACCACACCACAGCTCTTTACAATTAGCCTAAGATATTTACTCAACTCGAAAACAAACAAAAACACAGTGTGTGTGTGTGTGTGTGTGTGTGTGTGTGTGTGTGTGTGCGCGCGCGCGCGCGCGTGCTTGCGTGTGTGTAAGTAAAAAATAATGTAAAGTATTCTGGGACATGATATATCATGGTCATATCCCTTCTTTGACGTCTTTCCTTCTCAGCGCATTTTTGAAAATTTTCCGGTTCCCATTTTGACTAGGTTGGGTCGACCGCAAAGCCACACTGATCTTGAAAACAAAAATCCTGGACGTAATGATTACTGATTTTTATATTTCTGTGTTTATTTCAAAACTATCTTCTAATGTTATTTCCATTAGTAAATTACATGAGTTGGTGCGTTTCATAAATTGACATTTTGATTGTTAATTCTCCCTTGTGTTTCTGTCATATAACTTTAAGTTATATGCCCTTTTAGAAAAATAAATATTTATTCTTTTTATTTATTGTTTATTTTTTATTTTTATGCTCCTCTGTTTTACTAGCTATAAAAATGTATTCCTTCCAAATTATTAATCGTAAAAGGTTCCCCACACAGCTTTCTTGTACATTTAATAAATTATCATCACGGTTTGTAGAAAATGGTGCTGCAGGGAGTGACCAGGAAGATCTAGCCAACACTCAGAGGAAAGGCCAGCCAGACACATAATCTAACTATTACTGGTACTCTTAGTATTGGGACTCTTCGCTGGCTGTTGCAGATGAGGACGGAGAACGTATAGGAATGTCCCGAGTGCTGTAATGTAAGTTCCTGACTTAACTCAACTCAAATCATAAATTACAATTATCAACCCTCTTTCGTCTATTATTGTCATTTCTTTCAATTTGCAAGATTAATTACTGGCACTTTGCCGTCTCAATAGACGAGTTTGTAAAATGAGTTATATCTCTTCATAACTCCAAAGTCTGGACTGAACTTATAGACCATGTGTTGCCCATTCTCTCTCGCTCGCTCTCTCTCTCTCTCTCTCTCTCTCTCTCTCTCTCTCTCTCTCTCTCTCTCTCTCTCTCTCTCTCTCTCTCTCTCTCTGTGTCTTGGTCTGTCTAGTTTACTCCGGAAGAAAGGTAACACCAATACATCTGGAACAAGGACAAGCTGCAGAAGCTGCCGGATCTGCACAGGATTGCTCTAGCTGTTCGTCTGTCGGAGCATCCATCCTAGACCATAATGCCGACCAAGTCTTAGGACCTGGTCTGCCCTGCGTTGGCATTTAGTCTTTAGGTTGTATTTCCTCGCATAAGGATACAGTTTGTACCATCCTAATTGTGCTCCTCCGCTAGAAGCCGTTGGTACAATGTGGGGTGTCGGGATTGGTGAGTGCCATCCAACATTCGGCTCTAACAAAAAGCAGGTATTACTGTCTACTAAACAGGAAAGTGGCGAAGTGGCCAAGCTTACTACCTCGCGCTCCGAAGGTTGTGGGTTCGATTGCAGGATTTTACTCGGAAACTCCTGGGGGGTCGTCGCTTTGTGCGATGCTTTCGGCAGGCCGCCCTGCGGAAAGAGATCGAGCAATATGGGATAAAACATGAGGCAATGAAGTTGATCCTCTCGGCATTTTTTTAAGCCTTTGCTGGGGATTTCAACTAGTTTCCTGAATAGCAAAAAGTGTGCAGATCTTTCTAACTTCGCCAGTTAAATCTTACAGATTTTGTTGTTGACATAGTTACATTCTATCTAGCTCCCATTATATAAATTATATTATTATTATTATTATTATTATTATTATTATTATTATTAGGGTATAGTATAGCTGTTTTTCATTGATAATGTTTTTCTTTTATTCGAGTCTGTTCTTTGATGCGATCTCCTGGTTTGTTGATTTTTCAGCTTCAGAATAGGTTCCAAATGTTGCTGTATGTAGCCGGGGCGCAGTGTTGGGGTGAGCGTCCAACATTGCTTAAATACCCCAATGGCTCGTGAATACATAACCTCTGCAGCAAAAGTCCAACTCCTGGCCTTCACGTGGCGGAACTGTTTCTACTAACAGGAGAAAGACATAAATAAAGTAGTTGAAGAGTTTGGGAAATGCATACCACAGGCAGCGCGAGAAACAGTACCAATAGGAGCCCGTAAACAATATAAACCCTATTGGAGTAGTGAACTGGAACAGTTGCATAATGATGTGGAAGTGTGTAGAAAGCAAGCAGAGGTCACACCCAGACAAGAGCACCACAATAAATTCCAGCATGCAAAAGCCAAATTTCAAAAGGCGAAACTGCAGGCTAGGCGGAAAAGCTGGAAGGAGAAAACGGAGTCTCTGAACTTTGAAAGAGACATAAGGAAATTGTGGAAGCTTATAAAACAACTTAACGATGAGGGCACAGGGAGAAACTCAAAAATTGCACTACATAAAGATGGAAACATCTTAACAAGAAAGCAAGCAGCTGACCAATTTGCGGACTCATTCGCACAAGATAACAATATCAACATTAGTCCACAGAAACAACAAGAGATTCGAGAGAAACGGCAACATACAGGACAGAAGGAAATAGTACATGAGGTTCTGGAGGCACCCATCACAATCAGCGAACTGGAGCAAGCCATATCAAAACTTAAAATGACAAAGTCACCAGGAGCTGATGGTATTTCCAATGAAATGATCAGGAACCTAGGAACAGAGGCCAAAGCAAAGCTGTTGCAGATCTTCAATAACAGTTGGATCTTAAGCAGTGTTCCACAAGGAATCATGATACCCCTCCTAAAATCAGGGAAAGATAGTTCCATTGCCTCTAGCTACAGACCAATTAGCCTCATCAGCTGTCTCTGCAAAACACTGGAGCGCATCATCAATCACAGACTGCAGTGGTACATTGAAAGTAAAAACATCCTTGTGCCACAGCAGGCTGGCCTTAGGCAGTGCTACTCTACGGAAGATCAGGCAACCTATATCTCTCAAGAAATTGAGGATGCATTCTAAGATAAGAAGCTGGTGCTTGCTGCATGGATAGATTTGAAGAAAGCCTTTGACAAAGTCTGGAAAGAAGGTCTGTTGAAAAAAAATGATAAACTGCAAAGTCAATGGAAGAATGTACACATGGGTGAAAGCATACTTGCACAACAGAAGAGCCCGAGTACAGATAGACGGACTCAAGAGCAAGAAAGTACTACTGCGTCACGGTGTTCCCCAGGGCGGAGTATTGTCCCCCACACTTTTTCTAATCTTCATCAATGATCTCGTTGCTAATCTACCGTATGGAATTAAAGCCGCAATGTAGGCCGATGACCTGGTTCTATGGAGCACAAATGAACATGCATCAGTGGCCACCAGATTGCTACAAAGGGCTATAGATACATTTGTTGCATGGGCATATAGATAGTGTGTCAACATAAACACTGACAAGTGTAGCACCATTCTATTTACCCATCCTGACTCTCAGCCATAAGCAGATAGAAAGGATGGAAAGGATACAGAATGAAGCTATGCGCATTATTCTTGGATGTACAAGAGATACAGCATGCAGGGCGATGCGCTACCTTCTTGATTTTCCACCCATTGAAAAGAGAATACAAGTTTGCAGGGCACACGCCTACCTCAGAGTTAACGCAAACACACAACATCCACTGCATAGTGAAATTAGGAAGGTGAAGGGCAGCAGGTTAAAAAGAGGACGGTCGTGGATGGGTCAAACCGAAGACATTCTTCAACAGGTGTGTTCACTTGAGGACTTAGAACCTGGCGAGGAGTGGGTGCAAGTGCCAACAGACTTCTGCACATCCTTTTCAGTTTGCATCCAACTAGATAGGAAATGCAGACAAGAAAATCCGGCTGCTGTGGAGGCTGAAGTACAAGCGTTGATTTTCGAGAATTCGCTAGATAGTGACGCGGTCATCTACACAGATGGGTCGGTCGTCCGCCATGTGAGAAGCTCATGGGTCTTTACAGCTCTGGCCGAAGGGAGAATTGTGAAGGTGGACTCTGGTGCTTTCACTGAAACCACAAGTAGCCTGACCATGGAAGTCATGGCAGTAAGTAAAGCAATAACATGGCTCGAGACACAGACATTCACTAGGGCTTGTTTCCTTAGCGACTCAATGAACATGATCAAGAGGATAGAGGATGGGTCGATCCGAATAGAATGGTTGCTGCCTCTGGAGCGGTCTCGGCTGGCAAAGATTAGTTTCATCTTCGTGCCAGGGCATGCAGGAGTACAAGGAATGAGCGGGCTGACAAGCTCGCAGATGAGGCTACTGTGGAGGGCGGACGCGCCATGGACCAGGCTGACATTCTGAATGCTCTACGAGAAGTAAGACTTTTGCGAGAACCAAGTGATGACTGTGAATCTACAACAATGGCCAGACTGCTAGAGTAGCAAATTAAAAGAGGGGTGGCCAAACAAGAACACTACGCAGGAAGCCAAAGAAGATTGATAAACCAACACAGAACTGGCGTCGTTAGCCGCTACACGCTGCGGGATTTACTGAGGAGGGGATCCGAGCACTTATGGACTGAATGGTTCGATGTGCAATGAGGATGATCTGTCGACTAACTAACTAACTAACTATTTACACTCTCTCCAAAACAAAAGGCAGGGATGATCCAGATAAATGGAATATCCCTAAGAGAAGATAAAGAACCAACATACCTTGGAGTAACATTTGATGGCAGGCTGACATGGAGAAAGCACATCAACAAAGCAGTAGCAAAAGCCAGAAGAAAAATAGCCATCCTGAGAAAGCTAAGTGGAACCACATGGGGAGCCAGTGGGAAAATACTTAGCAAAGTTTACCAACAGAGCATACGACCACACCTGGAATACGGGTCAACTGCGTGGTGTTCGGCATCAAAAACCACACTACAAGAGCTGGACAAGGTGCAAAATCAAGCACTTAGAGTCACCACATGAGGGATGAGATCAACCCCTATAGTGGAAATGGAGAAGATGGGGAGGACACAAGCACTGAGAGAGCTCAGAGATACGAAAACACTAATAGAAGCAGAAAAGTTCCTCAGCTTGCCAGGCCACCCTATGAAGAACAGATTTGAAAATCTAGCTATGGAGCGGTTGAAAAGAAGTAGTTTTATCCACCAGGCCAAACGACTCTACAGTGAAACCGCCCATCTGCCCACAGTTGGTATCCCCCTAACAACTATTCCAGAGCGAACTCCATGGAAAGATGAACATAGACTATCATTACAAATCCAGACAAAAGTGAGAGGCATATTTGACAAGGAAGAACAGAACAGAGTGCAGCGCAGAACAGCCACTCTCAGCTTCCTTGATGAAGAATACCCACAGGACCTCTGGAACCGAGTCTACACAGATGGGTCAGCACAAAATGCTGTTCAAAATGGAGGAGCGGGAGTTTACATATAATACCCAAATAATAATAGGGACACAGCCAGATTACCGACAGAAAGAACTGCCATAACTATGATGCTGAAATAGAGGCAATCAAGATAGCAACAGAGAAATTACTAAATACCAGCAATGGTACACAACATGTGGTGCTATAGACAGATGCAAAATCAGTACTCGGGGAGCTCCTGTCTGGGAAATTGTCAGTACTAAGGACACTACTTTCTGAACTTAGCAGGCAGCATAAGGTCACCATACAGTGGATATCATCCCACTGTGGAGTACCCGGAAACGACAGAGCTGATCAATTGGCTAAGGAAGGAGCTAAAGAAGAACAGCCTGATGTGCCCGTTACATACCACCAAAAGAAAAGAATGATCAAATCACTCAGAAAGCCATCAAAACCTGCTCAAGATGCTACCACATTATGGACAGACCAGAACAAGTCATTATTCTGCGCCTCAGAACAGGACACAATAGATTACGCAGCCACATGTATACAAAATTCAAAATTGGTGAAACAGCCATGTGCACATGTGAATTGGCGTCGCAGACAGCAGAGCACATATTCCAAGACTGCCCAAAATATAACATATCTAGGCAAAACTTCTGGCCTAGAGAGACGACAGTGGAAACTCTATGGCCCGCTGTGTGAACTGAAAAAGACAGTTAAATTCATACAAGAGACAGCATTACAGTTATAGACATATTTCAAGCGAACGAAAGAAAAAGAAGAAGCTTCAGAATATACTTTTATGTCCAGAAATTTGATTCATATTATTTTTCTACACTCCGTGCTTTGTTTACCATATTCTTAACCTTAGTTCTCCAGTTTTCTGCCTTTGTATATATTTATTCCACAGAAATAATGCAACATATATTAAAGCAACATAATGAATCATTTTAACTGAAATACACATAACACAATGTCACATGCTTAGCTGTCACCGCGTTGATGGCCGTACAAGATCCAGCACAATATGCCAGGCAATAAATTGTGCAGTGTATTGTTTGTGTCGTCTTTATTCAAATTTACAGCAGTAAAACATTCTTTTAATATTTATTTTAGTTGCATTTTTTCATCCTTTAAGATGCGTCTCTTTTTTCCAGTGCTGTTTAATGTTTTTATTTTGATATGTCAGTTCCAATAATTATAATCCAGCAATTTTAAAGACAGACAGACAGACAGACAGACAGACAGACAGACAGACAGACAGACAGACAGACAGACAGACAGACAGACAGACAGACAGACAGACAGACAGACAGACAGGCTAAATTTCCCACAGTTATTTGTGTTTTAAAAACTAATCTGTTATTCTGTTTTGCTAAATGCTATTTAATTTGCTTGCTCAGTGTAATTGATTGCTTTAAAACACATTTTGTTGTTTACAATGGAAGAAGCGTAAAATAGCGTTATATAAGCTACACTAAAAGCTACTTTAGGTACACAGGGGAATAAATAGTGCAGCACTTTAACGTTTTACAGTCTTCCGTAATTGCACATGCTTGTATCTAGGTCAATACTTTTACTACCACGAAATTGTTTCATAAGCGATACTGTGAGAAAGCGGCCATTGCATCCATTGAACCAAGCATAATTGTGGATATTTAGTCTGACCATAATTCATAGTGCCTTTACGTGTATAATCCATTTACCACAATGCCCACTGTGAACGCCCTACAACGAACAAAGAAGAGCAAAGAATGCACGGCCATGTTGCAAGACTGTCGAAAAATGAGGGTTGCAGCAGATGATAACCAACATGGTATCTCGAAGAAGAGGCAGGGGTCGAACAACACGAATGCAGGCTATGGACATTAAAGACATATTAAGCATGATATTCATAAGACTGGGGAACTGGCGAAGGATCTAGAATCTTTCCGCTGACGTCATGTGACGTTCTGTAAATGTCCTGCTGCATGATGGCAATGGTGATAACGTACATTCCCGAAAAGGTTTGTATGGGTGTGTATGTAAATAAATAAGGTCCTATATTCTGTATTGTTGTTCTCTCACGCCTATCACGAGAAAATGTAAAATGTCGTAACGTAAAATCTGGCTAAATTGTTTTAATTTACACTGATTTATTGATTATAGTAGGGAAAGCGCTTAACCAAATTGATACATTTAAATACCTAGGAGCAAACATAATATCAAATGGAAGACACATAACAAAGATTAAGAACAGAACAGGTCAAGCAAAAGCTGCATTTCAGAAATTGAAAAGTGTCTTATAAAATAAATCACTATCATTGGATGTCAGGATAAAAAGCAGTGAAATGGTGAACAGAACATGTTTCCTTCTGTATGGCAGAAAATCATGCAGCGTGAATGAACAAATCATGGCAGAGCTTAGAAGCAACAGGAGATGTGGTTCCTGAGACGATTATTGCGAATTTCTTGGATTGCAAAAGAAGCTAACAATGACTGCACGGAAGGGGCAAATGCATCTACTACTCAGTTGTTTCGAGGACAGATCTATGTATCTGTTGGGAATTACGTAACTTCAGCACTGAACCTTTCAGGGGTTCCTCAATAACTATCCCGCTGACCCTTAGCACACTTGTTTAAATGGCCATGCTGAACTCCCTCATCCAACTTTGGGGGTTTCTGGAATTCTGCGATAAATAGTAAATTGTTTCCCATTTTAATTTCATTGTTTTCATTTTACTTTTCATATTTCCATTCTTCTCATTCGGTTATTATGAATACAGGAGAATATCAGCACAGAGCACGAAATCCATGGTACTAGTGAGAATCCAAATGTGTATATACCAAATTTACACTGCCAACAGATTGTTCATGTGCTCAGTGTCCTTCTGAGTTTTTCGTCTTTGTCGGAGAAGGCTAGACTCCCATACATGAACTCCAGGACCCGATGTGAGTGTGGGGTAGTATTCAATGCTCTTTCTCATTTTGTAAACATCCACACATTCCACAGCATGAATTGAACCAGGTCTTCACGAGACAACGTAACCTCTAACCACGCTACCCTTACTTTTGTGATACTTGTTTCATATAAAAGCTGATACATTTGGTATGACACCACTGACTGGAGCTGATACGATAACGCAGACAGGAGTTGATTTAACGATGTGCAGATGAATAGCGGAGTCCATGAGTATCTCGATACATTAAGCCCATAAACTTCTCCAGTTCACATCGACTCCGCAAGGCAGATGAAATGAGATGATGAGACTATTTGATAACATTGACAGGTTATTTAACACTGATAGGAGTTCATTTAACACTGATAGGTGTTGATTTAACACTGATAGGTATTGATTTAACACTGGTAGAAGAAGTATAATACTGACATGAGTTGATTTAACACTGACAGGAGTTGATTTTACACTGATGGGCGTTGATTTAACACTGACAGAAGTAGATTTGTGTCAGATTCCATTTTAAATCTGATGTTGATAGAACGATAACACTGAAGGGAGTTGATTTGTACTATTCTTTGTGAACATCGGATTCGTATGGTACTATAACATTGACTCTGATTGATTTATCTCCAATTCCATTTGAAATCTGATACTTGTGATACTATAACGCTGACTGGCTTTGATTTATAATCAATGTCATATTCATTTGATTCCGACGGATGACAGACCTCGCTAGTAACGACACCGTTTATTGCGATAGTTGGCCGAGCGCTAACGCGAGCCGCCGTGGGATATGAACAATTACAAATTTGGAGTGCATAATGCTTTCAGACGTTGGGTAACTTCTATAACGTAATGACTGGAACCGTTGGAAACAGGAAACTACGAATATGTGATGACGAAAGTTATAAGGCCTGCATTATAAGAAACCGAGGTAATCGTTTTGCTGTCGTGTGTGTCCTTCGGTTACTTCTTGTGTCTTTTACTTTTAGTGACTTGGCACCTTGCCGGTTTGATTGATGATAGTTTTAGTACACCTCTCCATAGCACACAGCCTAGGCTGAATTTAGAGACCACCAGTTGCCCATGTAGCATGACGTCTCTCTCGGGATGCCTAGTTTACTCCAGAGGAAAGGTAGTACCAATATGTCTGGAACGAGACAAGCTGCAGAAGCTGCGGGACGGACTTTATTTTTAATATTTAATAAATAATAGCATAATATCCTTGCCATAATCTCCGATGGGTGGTTGTGTTATGGATCCTCTGGAAGATTGGGAGCTTTAACTCTCGACGTACAATGCTTGACTTGCAGGTCGTCTGAGCCCTGAAAAGGTACTGCATCTAACAGAGTGAGGTTGATATAGAGACTACTCCCTATACTGTGTGAAGGTACCATCTCCATGGAGAGATGTGTTGTACAGTTCACCCATTCCAAGTTTAGAAACCAGCGTGGAGCACAAAGCAAATACAGGAATTTCGGAAACGTAACTAGGTCATGCTTGACAGTTTAAGTGCCAAACAAAAAGTAGGCTTAGACCAAACATGGTATACAATCAAAGGAACAAGTATTATGTTTTGTGTTTATTTGGAACTCGTTCGCTTTGATCTCAAGCGTAGTCCATACTTCTAGTAGCACCGGACTGACTTTTGCTTGTTGTTTAGCTTTCCCTAATACCAGTGTCCCTCGCCATCGGGAGAACCCACTCCGACTTCAGAGGTACTTGTAATTTACGTCCCAAAGTCAAGGACGAGAAGTCAACATGTTAGATTTTGGTCCAAATGCCCGGTCTAGGGGTTGAACCCCTTACCTCTGCATCAACACATATTTAAGAACGCGCGATCTTATCATTTCGGGCATGCTGATCTCCGTATTATTGTGTACATTTCCGTTCATTGATATTTGAAATTGCGGAAGATACCACGAAACAAAACAAATAACGAGGTGGCCCTAGTATGACGATACACCATCCTTCCGTCCAAATGGGAGGTCACATATGACGGTATATTATCCTTCGGCACTAATCAGTTAAGCACAGCTCTTACAGACTGGCAGAGATTAGTCTAGGCTTAAATGTTTCTTCCAGCGGTTTTATGTATTTCATTGTTCACAGACGCCAACCCAAAGCCCACGGGGAATAGACTCAACTAGAACAACAGGTAGTAACTTACATCAGGTGACAAGTACTGCTTAATTTCAGAACCTTCGCCGATCTGTCTGATTATATCACTGTGCTCACTGGCCCGGCTTCCACTGCTAGTATCGTAGGAACTGGATTTTAGCTCATGGCTGGAGTGCTTATCTGTGACAAAACAAAGACAATACCTGGTTATGAAATATATGTGCTTTTACCATAATGGATATACAAGAAAATATGCGAAGGCATTTCATTTCATTCATCTGTATAGGACAGGAGAGAGAGAGAGAGAGAGAGAGAGAGAGAGAGAGAGAGAGAGAGAGAGAGAGAGAGAGAGAGAGAGGTCAGGGGGGAGAGAGAGGGGGCAGGGGGGAGAGGGAGAGAGGGACTAAAAGGGACAAATAATACTGCTAGTTTCTTACTCGCCGTCTCCCTGGCCTAGGGTTAAACGACTTTCTCCGTAATCCCGTTTATCTCACAGCGCGCGAGAATTGGAAGCGGTTCTCGCCGCGTTCGTAACTTGCGGGATAAGTCAGCCAGCCGCGCTGAAAGCAATGGCAAACTACTGAGCGCAATCTTGCCAAGAAATCAAGGACAGCGGTAAAATGCTGGTGTTGACAGCGATGTCTTGTAAAGGATGTGCGAAAAAAAAAAATGTTTCTTACTCATTTTCCAAATGCTAAAACATAGACAGTAGTTAGTCCAATAAATAATCAAATGAATTGTCATAGAGCAATGCATTATTTGATAGTTTACAATTCTTCATGTGTAGAGACATTGTTGGTCTTTGTTGTCACAAAGAAACCTCTTAATACGGCAAAGTTCAGAGAAATGGAAGAGGGAATGCAACGTGTCCATTTACATACAGAACGATGAGGTTAGCGGGATCACTGATGTAGGTTCTGTGAAAGGTTCAGTCTTGGAGTTGTATGTTACCCTCACATGTATATAAATCGCCCCATTCATCCATCCCTCCCTCCCTCCCTCCATCCATTCATCCACCCACTCACCCACTCATTCATTCATTCTGCAGAAACTCGCGCCCATAACAACCTCCCGGAAAACTTCTCGGTCATAAGCAGGATGTCCCATGTCCGATACACCCATCTGGAGATCTTCTGCCACATCCTGCACCCATCTTCTCTTTGGCCTTCCTCTTCCTCTCTTCCCAGGCATATACCCCTCCAGTATTGATCTCTCCAAACTTTCATAACGAAGTTGTGTAACCCCCACAGGTGTATAATTCCTCCTAGAAATAACTACTATAACAGTTTTGCGAGTGGGTTTTTATTACTATACCTTTCATTTCTTGAGGTAAAAGTAGCTTCCATTCGCCAAAAGATTATGTTGTTTCTGTGCACTTTTTTCTTCTCTGTCGATATGTGTCTCTGCCTGCTCTAATACTTTATATCTTCACCATGCACCTTGCCAAAGGGCGTTAATGTTCCTGTTTCCCTGCGTATCTCGGTTTTTGGTGTTCTGTATAAACTCTTTCAACCCCCCCCCCCCCCCCCCCCCCCCACTTCACCCCTAGCCTCCTACCTTTGCCATCGTATTCGACCGTTCAGAATCATTTCTTTCGGTCTGTGTTTGTATCTTTTACCGCCCGTGTTTCCAGTCGTCGCTGTTTTTCTTTGCCTCTCTTCTCATTACACAACCAAAGAAACTGTTTGTGTCTTTCTTATTAAAAACAGAAAGAAAGAAACACAGAAGACAGACGGACGGCCGGCCGGGCGGGTGGGCGGGACGGGACGGGATGGGACAGGAAGGAAGGAAGGAAGGAAGGAAGGAAGGAAGGAAGGAAGGAGGGAAGGAAGGAAGGAAGGAAGGAAACAATTCCCCCAAGCATGAAGCAGCTAAGCGCCTGTGATACGGAAGAGTCATTACATGTTGTAGGCATCAAGACACGAAAGAATGGGTGGCCAGTCTTTTTCTCATTTAGCAGACGATAAGCGCGGGTATCGTACTCTCGTCCGATCAGCGATCAGCCTATTTCGCATAATTAATAATGTTCGACTATTATTAGCCCTGCCGTCTCCCTGGTCTAGGTGTTACACGACTTTCTCCGTAATCCCGTATAATCTCGTGAGTAACGTGAGGTTGCGTGAGAAACGGTAGCGGTTCTCTCCGCGTCGGTAATTTAGGGGTATGTGAGCTGGTCGCTCAGAAAGCAATGGCAAACTACTGAGCGTAACCTTGCCAAGAAATCATCAATCAGCTGAAAGATGCTGATGCTGACAGCGATGTCCTGTAAAGGATATGCGACTCTGGCAGTCTAAGGTATTCGCAACAACTTCTCTAAGAAACCACATCCCCGTTGACTTTCAAGCTCTCCCGGACTTGTTCGTTCACAGTCGAAAATTCACTACCACTAGAGCAGAACACCATCTATATAATATTTTAGCACTCCTTCCGACATTAAGTAAACGTGATTTATGACCTAACATATTTTACATCTTCTGAAATTCGGAATCTGATTCACATATTCCGATCTTAATGCATCTTCCTGTCATGTGTCTTTCATCCTATGTTATAATTTCCTCCCATCCCATCATATGTGAGTTTATTGACTTGGTTACGCACTTTTGCTAATATTGTAATAACACATTTCGGTGTTATCTTTTCCTTTGATATAACCATTGCTTCTGTTTTCCTGACATCAAAGACAGTTCCTGTTTTGCACTTTGTACTTGTCAACAGTTGTTGCAGATTTTTTGCGTTTTCAGTTACGAAAACTGTATCATCTGCAATATCCCCATATACCAATTGTTTATTCTAAGTTAGTGGGTTTTTATTCTTGGTCAGCTTAACAAGAAAGAAATCTCATGAAAGAGCTCGCAAGGTCATGGAAAACCACCTCATTGTCCCGCTGGGATCGCTTTCGCCTTATTGTCTCATTGCCCCATACAACTTCGTTTAATCGTAGCCGACCTCCTGTTTTTCCCTATCAAGTCACCCAAAGCGCCTGCCATTTCCTTATCTCTGTCTGTGTAGCTCCATTTTCTTTGTGGTGAACCCATTCCACTCATTGCTTTCCTATAGTGATTGACCTTCTCCCTAACCCTCCCCTCCCTCTCTCCCATTTCCACATGACTTAACCTTTACGTATTACTCACTTCGCCGTTCAGCTGATTGACGACGTTCGTGGCAATCAATTTGATTGTTCCCACTCGAGGTTTCAGATAGATTTGGGTGCCCCTAGAAACATAAACCGCACTCAGCATAGCTATTTTTTAATCTTTTTAAAATAAAAATAAAAAACATGTTATATCAGTGGATCGGACTGATGTTTTGAAAGCCGCCAGAGAGGCGTCGGGATTAAAAGAATAAAAAAGACGAATACGAATCTGCATTCCTGATCAGAATGTGAGAACAAGCGAAAAGGAGCGAAGCCAGACAGGAGCGCTACACAGGAAGCCAATGAAGTATAATATAACTACGTCGAACCTCGAACACTACACGCTGAAGGAGATGCTGAGGAGGTGATAAATACGAAAATTCGTGAACTGAATGGATCAGTGCTTAATGAGGATAATCTCACGAACAACCAACAGATATACCGGAGCCATTTTGTAGTTTTTATGTTTTGTGTTGGCGAAGGCTTTCTAACCGTAACGTCCATTCTGTCATTTGTCATTGTTTTATTGTTCATCTGACCAATGCCACTTTCCGTTTGTTGTCTTTTTACTCATCGTAGTTTTAAATCTGTACTACAGTTAATCTTATTTCATTCCTCTACTTATTTAATGAAACAGCTATAGACCTTTCGCCAACAATCCGTGAAGATGTATACAAGTACGAAGTTGTCACGTATGATATTATTCATTCACGAATATGTAAGTTTAGGTTTGCCATAGCAATGTCATCAAATGTCATGTCATCTACTCCCAAAAGTACATTGCGGTGTAGGACAGGGGAAATCTTTTAAGGACTTAAGGTCGCCTGGCTAGTGCAGTCCCCGCGAACTGTGCAGGTTCAGCGTTTATTTTTGCCTCCGACAGAAAAACTCCACACCTTACTTAGGATTCAAACACGGGTCTCCCGGAGGAGAACCCAAGTATTCTTAGCAATTTGGCCAGCCGCTCCTCGGCCATAGCAATGAGGAAGTAAAACAGTATTGAAGAACCTATGGCACTACACCAGCAAATAAGTTACAGTAAAGTGTTAGAAAACATGCATCTTTTCCGTGGCAACGTGTGTATGAATGTGGGTAATGGACCACTCGCAATCACTAAAGAAGACAATTCTGGCTTTTGAAATAACATGCTACAGAAGAGTTCTTTGAATATCGTGGACCGAAAATGAGAAAAATACCTACATTCTATAAGATTTAGACAAAGAAATCTAGCTCTTAAACAGCATCAAGACTCGGGAACGTAGAACTTTGGCCATATCAAACGGCAAAGATGTAATGAAGACATGGTTCCCAGAAGAAGAGGGACCGGGCCGACCAGCAGGAATATGGGCGCAGACACATCAGGGCATGAAGATGAGGAAGGCAGGAAAAAGGACTAAGGATCGAGACACTTTTCGGTCGGCGGGCCGTGTGAAAGCAACATCCTGCAAAAGACCTTCCTTATTCATCTTCTTCTGTCACCTTTACCCCTCTCCCCCCAATTGGGGCATATACTCTCAATCGACTCCATCCAAATACTCCTAACGTTAGCTATCCCATGATACATTATTATTATTATTATTATTATTATTATTATTATTATTATTATGTTGCAAAGGATGGCTCGGTTTTCGTTAAAAAAACACTCTTCCTATCTGTGAGTACCTCCAATGATGACGTCATCGATATCTACGTAAAGATGCTTTGCATTTTTCTTCTGTCAGCCCATAGATTTAAGTGTTTAGAATATAGTGTGAAATTGGCTCTGCAGTTTATTCTATTTATTACCCATTTCAAACAACTCTGATTGCATTCCACTTGCTTAACCGATCGAGGTATTGAATTATAACGGACGGACGGTATTTGTATCGATCCCTTATTGCTGTCATTTGCTGAAATAGCTGCACAAGCAAGATTTTCGTTTATGGATTTCAAAACCATTTTAACAGGAAGTTTGCTGCAATGAGTATAATAGGATCAACATTTTTAATTCTTGCACATGGAAAATGGATATTTCTGAAACCTCAAATGCATGTGTGTGTCTCTAGGTGAGTGAGTGAGTAGGTGAGAGTAAGGAAGAGAGAGAGAGAGAGAGAGAGAGAGAGAGAGAGAGAGAGAGAGAGAGAGAGAGAGAGAGAGAGAGAGAGAGAGAGAGAGAGAGAGGATGAGTTGTTATCGTTGTTGTTGTTGTTGTTGTTTTTGTTGTTAGCATGGCGTGCTGATCATAGATTCAACGTACGCGTGATGTTCGGATTTTCACCTTGTCTCTTATGTCCGTAGGTTACTCTTAATTGTGTGTGTATGCTGATCGCATAGCTTTATGTGTCGGTGACGCCCCTTTAAAATGTCTGCCCTATCAAATATCGATGGTGCGTGACATGCCTACCATGTCTTTAGAGGGGAATCAGGGTTCAATTTCAGATAGAGAGCATGATACACATCTACCACATCCAAGGAAGGCAGCAGTCGAGCAACTTATCCACTTCATGTGGAAGTAGTGACGAAAGTACTCTCTTTCGAGAACCCGTAACTGGAATGAGCATACTTTAAATCCATGGTGGTTGTAGCAAATACAAAAGGGTTAAACAGGCAAGGTCTAGCAAACGGGCAAGGGAATTTTCTCCATCCTAGATAATACTTCTCACGAAAATATGGAGGAAGCTGGAAAGAAGCTAGTCACAAATGGTGGAACTCCAATGACTCCTCCCCACGACACCTAACAACTAAGTGGGAGACAACAATAACAACTCTTACTTTTTAACTCTTACTTATATTTCTACTTGTTATTGTGCATATTTTCACGCGTCCTTATTCTGATTATATATGTTTATCATACTGTTCATTCATTCATTCGTTTCGTTAGTTCGTTCGTTCGTTCGTTCGTTCGTTCATTCATTCATTCAGTAGCATGTCCTTTGCAGAACCTCGCTCCCATAACAACCTTCCGGAAAACTCTTCGAACACAAGCAAGATGTCCCGCGTCCGATACACCGATCTGGAGATCATCCGCCACATCCTGCACCCATCTTATCTTTGGCCTTCCTTTCCTCTCTTCCTAGGCATCAGTTACAACTTTATCATTAGACATTCCAATTCCGTTTCCACCATACCCATTTATACAGATGTATTATTTAAAGTTTTCTGTGCTACCGAAGAAGGTAGTAGTACACCGAAACGTTCAGTGTGTCTGCATTCGTTTATACAGCAGAATTACAGGTTGTATTTTTAATTACTGTGCAGTTTTTGGAAATATTGCCGTTTCAAGTTTTGTATTCACCTTGTGTGGATGTCATGAAATGCTGCATGTTAGTGAATCCCAGATCGACGACTGTATGCAGCGAACTACCCAGGGAGCAGAAGGGTTAATGAAACAGAAGGATAAAACACAACGGATTGACCAGCGCATATGTATATAGGTCAAGGCGGGAGAGTCGACTACAACACAGGTGACCGGTATAGTGGAAAAATTTGGGTTGCTACAAAGACAGACAGTATCATGGACCAGCCTATTGCGTTCTGGAGGTAGGACTGGACAGCAGAATGCGACTTTGGTTGTATTAAACAACGGAAAAGTTCGAGATCAGAAATTTTCCACTGACAAGGGATAATGAAGTCTGAATTTGCTTTGTCCAGCGATGTCAAGGATTATGCGACATAGACTGACCTATAAAGAGAGTGGCCAACTCTTTGTGTCAGTTTAGTGTGTGTTCCCCAACTGGACGGAAAGATAGAATTATGTGTCCTGTAATGAAAAGAAATATCCTCCCTTATAATGGGAAAAAGTGCTTGGATGCGGATAAATTTCGATTCGTGGATTTACATTAATTCTATAAAGGAACATAGATGTATATAAGGTATATTACAATATATTTTTAGAATAGGAAGATAGATGAGCGTGTATTACCTTTATCATTACCTATTATTAGTAGGTGTTTTAGACTGAGGTGAATTCTTATGTCTTATGCGGATAGTGACTTCGAAAGCCTTGTCATTATGGCGGGAGAAGGACACTTGCATAAGTTAGGAGTAAGGGGCGGACGCTTACCACTCGACTTGTTATATTCATCCACAGGTTCCCAGTTTCTAGGGACATTAGAGAAGAAAGAAAAAAACTACTCTACGTGAACCAATAAAGTACATACTTAGATCCAGAAAGAACCTAAACAGTGTGTTCAGATGAACAAATACTAACATAAAGTCAAATACAGAAGACTGTATGCTAACACGCATATACCACTGGGGCTCCTAAACAGAAAGAGAGGTTAAGGTGGGGCAAGCAGAGACTTCGGCCTACATACGACGTGCATACATAGGGTAGAAGGAATAGACAAAGACAATAGTGATAATCATAATAGACAATAGGAAGAACATTGACAATGTGGTGTTTTTTCTTCGATGATGGATACTTAATATCAGGAAACCGATTTGGGCACAGTCATAAACTTACGGGATTTTTATAGCAATACGGTGAATCAGTGATGAACAGTTTGTTTTCATTTCACTAACGGATTTACCATCAGATTCAAGCCTACGGATCATCCCGGGTGAGCTCTGTCCTGTTTGATGTGATGTCCTGTAATCGTGAAGAATGACTGGCGAGAAGATACAGCTGATAGACATTCTGAGTTCATTCTGTCCACAACCATAGAATACAATAGCAACTACACAGACAATATCCATACACACACCGGACATAGTTTTCTTTATTAATAAATCTTTTATTATATGTTGAAAGGAAATGTTGTCGGAGTATGTGTTGAGAGAATAAGAGAGAGAGTGACAGAAGTAGATATATGGAAGGGAAGACAGAAGAGAGGAGTGTAGACCCAAGTCAGGCAATAACCCCAACAGATAATCAGTTTTATAGATGTGTTGTTGATCCCACTCTCCTCTCGGGGAAACAACATCACATAAATGGTGGGAGCAGCGGGATACGTACATACATAATACTCATATGACCTAAGGCATAACAAGGCATATGCAGAGAGAGGTACCGGCATATTGGCACAGGCATAGCGGAGTACCTACATGTTGGGACATACTGATTGGAAGGAATATAAGTATATATTGATGACTTTTAATGGAAGGACGGCCATTGGATATATGGTGCCATTACATTTATGGTAGAAACATTTCATTAAGGCTGGTGACTTTACAGTGAGAAAGTTCCAGACAGAGTGAATGTGGATAGGTGGTAAGACATTACATACCTAGTCACACGGTCACACGTCTACATAAGTCTTTATCCTATATCTCCTCTTGTGGATGAGAGAGTGGTTGTGATGTACTGTGTGGTGGTGTAGATTTATAATATTAGATAGACATAGATAAATGGTATAGGTTCTAGGTGGAATATAATTGTATAGTGAGTACTTCTTTTCTGCCTTGAGGGATCTTTACTCAACTTGCTGACTTATCTGCTGTAACTATGGCAACTCCTAAAGTAACTACAGCAGAACTGAGAGCCAACGGGGAGGAAATTGGGTTAGCTGGTACCGAGCTAACTGATTACATACAAGAAAGAGAGAGAGAGATTCGTAAAGGGGAAAGAGAAGACCGGAAAGCCGAGTTGGAAGTGAGAAAAATAGAGGTGGAGACCAAACGAATGGAAATGGAACAAGAGGCCAAGAAACTAGAACACGAGACCAAGCGACTGGAACTGGAACAGGAGACCAAGCGACTAGAAATGGAACAAGAGGCCAAGAAAATGGACCAGGAGACCAAGAAACTGGAAATGGAACATGAATACCGCTTGAAAGAGTTAGAACTCAAGACACAAACTAAGGGTGAAATAGATGCAGCAGAAGGAAGTTCATCTTCACCTGGAGCAACCTACATGAGTGGACAGGGTTACCAGGCCATGAAGTTTCCCTTAGCGGTCTACGATGAAAGTAAAGAAAAGATATTCCAGTTTTTGGATCGGTTCGAGGCTATGGCAATCGCTATGGGACTAGATAGAACCAGATGGGCTCTTAAAGTATCCCAGTCTTTACGTGGTTCGGGCTACGAGGTCTACACACGCCTACCACCAGGACAGGAAAATCAGTATGAGGAATTGAAAGCAGCTTTGATGAAACATTATGAAGTCACAGCACAAACGTATCGGAAGAAGTTTAGATCGTCTAGACGAGAGCCGGGAGAACTATTCGCCGCCTACAGTCTGAGGCTGAAATCCTATCTACAGAAATGGATGGACTTGGCAGAATTCCAGAGGGATTATGAGAGTCTCGAAGAGATGATGGTGGTAGACCAAATGCGAAAGCAAATGTCGAAACCTCTCAGAACCTTCTTGGGAGAACAAGGGGCGGAACGGATTGATGTGGTGAATAAGCTGGCGGAACGATTCGTGGAAGTACATGGTGAAACGGAGGAACTAAGTACACAATCCAAAAGTCAGGAGAAAACAGAGAAAAAGAAACCTAAAAACTGGGAAGGAGAAAAAGGGGAACCTTATATAAAGCACACAGAGGAGAGTTCAGAGAAGGTGAAGGTAGGAAACCAGAGCACCTCGAATTCTCAAGCGAAACGACAATGGTCGGAGAAATGGTGTTCATTTTGTAGGGCGGCCTCCCACAACACGAAGGACTGCAGATCGAAACCTAAAAGTTCTTACTTCGCAGCATGCAAGGTGATTCCTACATCGGTGATCACAGACAAGGCTGAGGTCGGCGAAGGAGAAAGGAACAAAAAGGACACACGGAAACCTAGGAAGGGAACAGAGTGCACACACTGCCAGTCGACAACACATAATATTGTGGACTGCAGATGCAAGGCCAAACACGCCAATTGCATAACCAACCTCGAGGAATCAAAAGAGGAAGGCAAGGAAACGGTCAAGGAGATGAAAGACACTCAGGACCAAGAGAGACCACCTGTGGTTGAACTTATTGAAGTCAATGGCCAGCAGGTTGCTTGTCTCTATGATACAGGTTTGGATGGGGAAGCGGTGGTGGACGCCAGCTTGGTAAGCCCAGACCAACTTACAGGGGAGACTATAGAAATACAGCCGGCAATGAGGAGTGCTGTTACCATGACGCTGCCAATCGCCAAGGTGGAGATTAAATCCAGGTACGTCACGGGCATTATTCCAGCTGCTGTATTATCTGACTCCTTATTTCCAATGATCATTGGCACGAAATATGTCTTTTTGGGGATGCCCAAACAGCAAGCCCACAAGGGAACAGTAGTCAGTGGATCTCAAGGGAAGGAAAAAGAGGCAGAGACACTATGCGACAACTCAGAGATAGGAGAATTGCATACTGCCCAGAGGAAGGATACTACGTTGCATCCTTGCTACAGGAAGCTGCAAAGAAGTGCTGAGCCACCAGAACGGGGACAGTACTTTCTGAAGAATCAACTACTCTATCGGAGAGCTGGGAGGGGAGATAACCTGCATGAGCAGTGGGTGGTTCCAGAGACCTACCGTCCTCATATTCTTCAGAGTGGACACATCATAGGCGAGAATCGACATATGGGTGTCAGAGAGACCTTGCAGAAAATATCCGGCCATTATTGCTGGCCAGGAATGACCGGAGATGTACGCCGGTGGGTGAAGTCTTGTTCGGAGTGCCAGAGAACACCACCCAACAAGCGAATTAAGAGGAAACTAGCTCTTAAAGTGGAAGACAAAGTGGAAGTGTGGAGTCCAGCAGAGACCAATATACTCCAAGTAGGATGGAAAGGACCTTATCCTGTGGAAAAGGTGGTGTCCAAGAACATCTACAAAATACGGATCGGGGAAGAGAAGAAAAATCTCCCTAGACATCTCATTAGGAAATATGAAGAGAGATCCGGGAGCAAAGCTTCAGCACTTTATGGTGATGGCAGCCATTGGGACAAAGGTTACCAGTCCAGACGAAGACCAGAGATCGCCAGTACAACATAGGAGGGCCTATAGGACAGTACGTGATAGGTCAGATTTACCCAACGACAGGAGGAGGGAAATCACAAGTCAGGGGAAAGGACAAGAGTGAAAGTTTCACCGGTAACCAAGTTCAGAAGGGGTGGGTAACGTCGGGAAAAGCGAGAATTACCCAGGACTCCAACCAGAGATTGGCTGACCAGATACAACATCGCCCAAGATGGTCCTGGAAGCAAAAGCCCAGGAGGTTTGGGAAAGACGACTCGGTCCGACGAGGACGAGGCGGAACATCCCCAGAGGAAAAGCCGGGGAAAACCAAGAGGACATGGAAGCAGTGTTACAATCAGGATGGGACAATCCGTCTGTATTGTGAGCCGTCGCTGACGCAAGTCGAAAGTAGGTCGACTGAACGTACAGGAGCGAGGAGCCAACACTAGTTTCAGTCGTTAGTAGTATAGTAGGGTGTCAATTAGAGCGCCTACTGGATAATGAGATGAGCCATGTGAGGATCCAATCATATCATCAACACGTGGTGTTAATAGCTACTTCGCAGAAGCTCAACGCACGGTGGATGTGATGGACGTTGTTGCTGCAACTGGACTTCACAGTGGAATACATCCTTGGAAAGGAGAATGTAGGAGCAGATTTTTTATCCAGACATCCAGCTCCGGAGGAAGAAGATTAGGATTGTGGATCATGGGAATCAAACCTACAGTGAGAAAGATTCGACGCGGTCTAATCTCTTAAGAGGGGGCCTATGTCGTGAAATGCTGAATGTTAGTGATTCCCAGATCGACGACTGTATGCAGCGAACACCCAGGGAGCAGAAGGGTTAATGAAACAGAAGGATAAAACACAACGGATTGACCAGCGCATGTGTATGTAGGTCAAGGCGGGAGAGTCGACTACAACACAGGTGACCGGTATAGTGGAAAAATTTGGGTTGCTACAAAGACAGACAGTATCATGGACCAGCCTATTGCGTTCTGGAGGTAGGACTGGACAGCAGAATGCGACTTTGGTTGTATTAAACAACGGAAAAGTTCGAGATCAGAAATTTTCCACTGACAAGGGATAATGAAGTCTGAATTTGCTTTGTCCAGCAATGTCAAGGATTATGCGACATAGACTGACCTATAAAGAGAGTGGCCAACTCTTTGTGTCAGTTTAGTGTGTGTTCCCCAACTGGACGGAAAGATAGAATTATGTGTCCTGTAATGAAAAGAAATATCCTCCCTTATAATGGGAAAAAGTGCTTGGATGCGGATAAATTTCGATTCGTGGATTTACATTAATTCTATAAAGGAACATAGATGTATATAAGGTATATTACAATATATTTTTAGAATAGGAAGATAGATGAGCGTGTATTACCTTTATCATTACCTATTATTAGTAGGTGTTTTAGACTGAGGTGAATTCTTATGTCTTATGCGGATAGTGACTTCGAAAGCCTTGTCATTATGGCTGGAGAAGGACACTTGCATAAGTTAGGAGTAAGGGGCGGACGCTTACCACTCGACTTGTTATATTCATCCACAGGTTCCCAGTTTCTAGGGACATTAGAGAAGAAAGAAAAAAACTACTCTACGTGAACCAATAAAGTACATACTTAGATCCAGAAAGAACCTAAACAGTGTGTTCAGATGAACAAATACTAACATAAAGTCAAATACAGAAGACTGTATGCTAACACGCATATACCACTGGGGCTCCTAAACAGAAAGAGAGGTTAAGGTGGGGCAAGCAGAGACTTCAACCTACATAAGACTTACATACATAGGGTAGAAGGAATAGACAAAGACAATAGTGATAATCATAATAGACAATAGGAAGAACATTGACAATGTGGTGTTTTTTCTTCGATGATGGATACTTAATATCAGGAAACCGATTTGGGCACAGTCATAAACTTACGGGATTTTTATAGCAATACGGTGAATCAGTGATGAACAGTTTGTTTTCATTTCACTAACGGATTTACCATCAGATTCAAGCCTACGGATCATCCCGGGTGAGCTCTGTCCTGTTTGATGTGATGTCCTGTAATCGTGAAGAATGACTGGCGAGAAGATACAGCTGATAGACATTCTGAGTTCATTCTGTCCACAACCATAGAATACAATAGCAACTACACAGACAATATCCATACACACACCGGACATAGTTTTCTTTATTAATAAATCTTTTATTATATGTTGAAAGGAAATGTTGTCGGAGTATGTGTTGAGAGAATAAGAGAGAGAGTGACAGAAGTAGATATATGGAAGGGAAGACAGAAGAGAGGAGTGTAGACCCAAGTCAGGCAATAACCCCAACAGATAATAAGTTTGATAGATGTGTTGTTGATTCCAACTCTCTCCCGGGAAAACAAGTGACAGTGGAGTTCATGCTACATAACAGGTAAATACAAAACTTGGAACGGCAATATGTTTCACACAAAAAAAATACACACTCATTAAAAATACACCCTATACAAACATAACTGTCGTCACTTCCTATCTGCACGGTGACTCACATTCGTATGTAACCACAGGAATATATTTGTTCTGAAATAAATGTTACTTTAATTTGGTTGATGGTGTTGTGCCTTAGGCTCTTAACTGATTCAGTGCCGAAGGATACTACAACGCTAAAAAGTCACCTTCCATTTGGACAGAAGGATAACTAAAGTCGTCGTTTTGTTTGTTTGTTTCGTGGTATCTTAGGCATTTAAATGTTGAGTGAAAGGAAATTTACATTATTATGCGTGCTGCTTGCTTGCTTGTGTTCGCTGGATGTGAACTCCAGCGCGAAGTCCTGTATGCCGGATGAAGACATCCTGCTGCTGTCACAGAATGATGATAGTTTAGTGATTCCCAGATAAAATTAAATGTAACACTAATGGCAATATAGGAGAAGGGTTAACAATCGTGTACTTCAGTCTGAGAGCAGGATAAATTAAAGATCATTGACCGACAGATATAAAAATAGGATACAGGTGTTCGCAGAGGTCATTGCCTGACGATCTGATCGGACGGACACGGGAACCGGGGAGATCTCGTTGGGGAAAAATGAACGGAGAAAGCCATCAACGGGGTCGGATGCTTTGAAGTATTAGCGTAAGGGGAACCCAGGGAAACAGCGTAACCACGGAACGAAACGAGCAACTAATCACTACGTGATTTCACCGCCTTTTGATGTACAGGATACGTCAAGAGACGAGTGTTGAGGCATGAACATCAAACAATAACGGAAGAACGGGAGGCCCACTATAAATAGTAGAAACTGGGTTTTCTGTTTTAGTATGTGTTTCATCGATTAATGGTTTGTTAATGTATATGTGACGTCGGAGTTGTGGCGTCTGAGTTTCATTCCATTGAAGTCATCCTATATGTACTGTTAAGTCATTATGTGAATTGTGGTTCATGTTTCCATGAGTAATCATGACTTAGAATATATATTTGGAATGTGGTCTGTGAAGTAGAGCATTGTGATTGTACATGTTTGATCTAAATGTCAGCAGAGAGAATCGGATATCATTTGTGTGCTGTTTCCATTAGATCAGGGTGCTGTTGTAGATTTCAGATAAGGAATCAAAATGTGTAAATTAAGATAATACATGCTATTGAAATTTATGAGACAAGCATGCCATGCAGGACATGGCCAAAAGAATTTACAATTCTGTCTTGAAGGATTATTCACTCCTTCTCACTGTCATTCACAGAGCCTGCACCCTGATCATCTGTAGCCGTAGTCACGACCGGTGATTGAGCTACGAACCACTCACTTGATGCAGCAGAGAGTGGAGTCCATACCACGATCCAGTCAGCACTGACAGCTTACCATCCAGGAGGCTAAGGATTATCAGATGAGTGGCTACCCACCCGTTTGCCACTGCACAGCAATCCTAATTTGTCCGCTATTGGCTAAGAGTCTATGATTATATCCTCTAGCTGAACATTATCTTGTAGAAATTTCAGGGATCTGCGTATCTCTTATGTGTCAGTGAGTTCCCAGTGGGGCTCATGTAGTGTTCTTTAGGATTAAACGTTATGTTATATTTGTACTTTTAACAACTGCGTCTGTCATTATAGAATTAGCATCATCAGATTGTGTGACGAGTGAAAGGACTACATCTATACGTATCATTCTGTCTTATCTCCTGTTGTGTGAGAATACATTAGGCAGTGGGGGCTCATTATTCATCCAGGCACGTTAGCAGGAATAACTTGACTTACTGTCTTCGTGTGTTAGTACAGTTAGTCGTCATAACTTTCCGCCTGGCACTGTTTAGAAGTAGTGATCCAGTCTGGGACTTTGTTAATCATTCTTCTAGAACTGCGAGCCATTTGATCGCTTCTTCAACAGTGGTTAGATTCTCTATTCGTAGAAGTCTATTTAGTATCTACTTTGATCTAATTCCATCCTAGTAGTATACGTTACGCGACACTGGGCAGAAATCTCTATGCCTCCTGTAGGTGGAAAGAAATACACATCCCTGATTGTTGAACGAAGATGGGATATTAGTGTGTTATTCGCTAGTGTATTTCAATTCAGGGAGTCCGATAGAGTATATAAGGTATTATAATTAGTTAGTCTTTCCTCTTGAGCTTAAGGCGGCGCATAGGGCAGAAGTCCTGTCTCTCCATGCCATGGCGGTTCGCTGCTACCTGTTGTAGATCTTGTATATTTACTTGGCCATTGAATGAGCCTTCTCTAATGATGGTTCTACGCAGGGTCTCTCTTGGTCTTCCCCGTTTTCTTTTCCCTACTGGTGACCATATGAGGGCTTGGTAGGGGAGTCTTGACTTGTCCATTCTGAGTACATGGCCGATGTAGTTCCAACGGCGTCTTCTTATGAAATTGGATACTGTATCTTGCTTAGTCTCTTGTCTTATTTGCGAATTGGTTCTGAAGTCTGTCCAGTGGATGTTTAGAAGTCTTCTAAGACATTTGTTCTCAAAATTGTCTAATTTTTTATCTAAAGCTACCGTTGATTTCCAACTTTCACATCCATACGTTAACACTGGAATCACACAAGAGTTGAAGATTTTAAGTTTTGTGTGTTTGCTGAGTGTCTTTGACTTCCAGATGTTTGACAGTTTATTGAAGGCACTAGATGCCAGTGCGATTCTAGATGATATTTCTGGTGTTGAGTCCCCTGTAGATGTCATTTTGCTTCCTAGGTATGTAAAGCTGTTGACTTTTTCAAGAACGTAGCTGTTCAATTTGGTGTCATCTGGACTGTTGGTAAGATCAATAGTCTTTGTTTTTGTGGTGTTAATTTGGAGACCAATTTGCCCTGAAACATTTTGGAGGTGGTTTATTTCCTCTTGGGCATCGGGTGTGTTGAACTCAAAAGCACTAAGTCGTCGGCAAAGTCCAGGTCTTCTAGAATTGTGTCAACCCAATGGATACCCATATTTGTGTTGTTTGTGCATTTGCGCATGACCCAATCGATAGCTATTCGGGATAGTATTATAATATTAGCGTAATATTAGCATAGGGAAATAGATGTTGGTGCATAGCGTTTACCATTGCTTTCTATTAGTGAATAGTTTAGACTTTGGTGAATTCATATGTCTTATGTCGGTGTATCCTTCGAAAGCCTTTTCATTACGGCTGGAGAAGGGCACTTACATAAGTAGTATTAAATGGCAGAAGCATATCACTTGATTTACTATACATCTCACAGGTTCCAATTCCCATCCTGATCTATCAGCGAAGATAGACCAATACGTCTTGTGTACAGAAAAAGCTTTGTTGATAAACTCAAGGCATTTCATTTGGGCGGAGATCAAATACCTCAATAAACCAAGGAAGAACATAGACAGGGTCAAATATGGAGACGAAATAAAATATAGCCTTAACTGAACTTTGAAAAAGAAGAAAAGGATATCCAGATAACCAAAGTAACAATGAAAAAAGAAGATAATCTTGCGGAAAGCAAAGCCAAATAAAACTACATACGTTTACACTGTAGACTCATAGTGAAGAAACAATAGACAAGTCAGAACATTGCTAGTCGATAGAGACAATATGCTGGAATGTGGTGATGTGGTTTTTCCGGCGTTGGATTATTAACTTCGTGAAGCAGACTCGGGCGAAGTCATAGACTTACTGGAATATTATTACTTTACGGTGATCCAGTGGTGAACAGTTCTTTTTTTTCGTTCAATAACGGATTTACCTCCAGACTCAAGCATACGGAACATCCAGGGTGAGACCTGTCCTGTTACATGTTGATGTCCTGTGGTTTGGCCGTGCGACTGGGCGAGATGTGATACAGAGACTAGACATTCCGAGTTCATTCTTGCACCAACAATAGAATACACTAGCAGACAATACCAACTACATATACACAGTCCATCCATACACCAGACATAGTTTTATTTAATAAATATTTTATTAATTGTTGAAGGAAACTGTTGTCGGAGTATGTGATGAAGGAATAATAGAGAGAGAGAGAGAGAGAGAGAGAGAGAGAGAGAGAGAGAGAGAGAGAGAGAGAGAGAGAGAGAGAGAGAAAGGAAAAGATATATGGAAGGGAAGACAGAAGGGAGGAGGGTAGACAGAAGTCAGTCAAATATCCCAAAGAAGAAGAAGTAATAAGGTGTGCTTGTTCATTCCACGTTCCTCCCGGGACGACAAGCGACATAAAATGGTGGAGCATAGCGGGGTACAGCCAATGCTTAGTGGTACCATCCCTAGCGAGGTACCTGCATATAAGTACATTAAATGGTAGATGCATAGCAGGGCATATGCAAAGCGGGGTAACTGCATAATACCCACATTAACTGGAGTGCAAGCGGGGCAGCTTTAAAAGCGGGATAGCTTTAAAAGCGGGGTAACTGCATAAGAAAGGTAACTGCATAGCAGGGTACATGCATATTGATACCTACATATTGTGATATACCTATAAGTATAGATATTGATGACTTTTAATGGAAGCCTGTCCATTGGATATATGGTGTCATTACTTTAATGTTGTGGACCTTACAGTGAGAAAGATCCAGACAGGATAATTGTGGATAGGTGTTCAAACACAGTACTTACCTGTTCACACTTTCACACGTCTACATAAGTCTTTATCCTATATCTTCTGGTGAGGTTGTGAGAGTAGTTGTGGTGTACTGTGTGATGTCATATATAACATATAGATATTGACATATATATATTTAAGTGAGATAAGTAGTACATACTTACTGTCTTAGGGTCTCTTTACCCAACCTGCGGACTTACCTGGAAGAACTGAGGGAAAGGGGTGAAGCAATGGGGTTGTCTGGACAAGCCCTATCCGAGTATATATAAGTGGTAGAAAGAGAGCGTCGTCAAGCAGAACGAGAAGATCGAAAGGCAGAGCTCGAGCTTAGAAGAATGGAACAGGAGGCCAAGAAATTGGAAATGGAACAGGAGGCCAAGAGACTGGGACTGGAACAGGACAACAAGAGGTTGAAAGCAGAGGAAGCCAACAAGATAAGGGAACATGAATACCGCATGAGAGAGCTAGAACTCAAAACACAAACTAAGGGTGAAATAGATGCAGCAGAAGGAAGTTCATCTTCACCTGGGGCAACTCACATGATTGGACATGGTTACCATGCCATGAAGTTTCCCTTGGCGGTCTTTGATGAAAGTAAAGAGAAGATATACCAGATTTTGGATCGGTTCGAGGCCATGGCAGTCGCTATGGGACTGAATAGAAGCCGATGGGCTCTTAAATTATCCCAGGCATTACGTGGTTCGGGGTACGAGGTCTACACACGCCTACCACCAGGACATGAAAATCATTACGAGGAATTAAAAGACGCTTTGATGAAGCATTATGAAGTCACAGCACAAACGTATCGGAAGAAGTTTAGATCGTCTAGACGAGAGCCGGGAGAGCTATTCGCCGCCTACAGTCTGAGGCTGAAATCATATCTCCAGAAATGGATGGACATGGCAGAGTTCAAGCGGGACTATGACAGTTTGGAAGAGATGATGGTGGTCGACCAGATGCGACAGCAAATGTCAGAACCACTGAAGACATTTTTAGGAGAACAAGGGGCGGAACGGCTGGACGTTGTGAATAAGCTAGCGGAAAGATTCGTAGAAGTCCATGGGGAAGCTAAAGAAATCAATATACCCACCACAAAAGGCTAGGATAAACAAGACCGAAAGAAATGTAAAAACGGGGAAGGAGAAAATGTGGAACCTTATATAAAGACGTCAATGGAGAGTTCAGAGAAGGTGAAGGAAGGAAACCAGAACACCTCGAATTCTCCAGCTAAACGACCGTGGTCCGAGAAGTGGTGTTCAATCTGCAAGGTGCCCTCTCATAACACAAAGGACTGCAGATCGAAACCGAAAAGTTATCGCTTCGCGGCATGCCAAGTGATTCATAAGAAGGTGATCACCGACAAGGCTGAGGTCGGGGGATAAGCTCTTACCAAAGAGAGCCCACGGAAAGTTTGGAAGGGAAAATGGTGCACACACTGCAGGTCGAAAACACATAATACTGTGGACTGCAGATGCAAGGAAAAGGTCGAGGAAGTGGGACACACTCAGGACCAAGAGAGACCACCTGTGGTTGAACTGATTGAAGTCAATGGCCAGCAGGTGGCTTGTCTCTACGATTCAGGTTTGGATGGGGAAGCTGTGATAGATGCCAGCCTGGTAAGCCCAGACCAACTTACAGGGGAGACCATAGAGATACAGCCGGCACTGAGGAGTGCTGTTACCATGACGCTGCCAATCGCCAAGGTGGAGATTAAATCCAGGTACGTCACGGGCATTATTCCAGCTGCTGTATTATCTGACTCCTTATTTCCCATGATCATTGGCACGAAATATGTCTTTTTGGGGATGCCCAAACAGCCAGCCCACCAGGGAACAGTAGTCAGTGGATCTCAAGGGAAGGAAAAAGAGGCAGAGACACTATGCGACAACTCAGTGCTAGGAGAATTGCATACTGCCCAGAGGAAGGACACTACGTTGCGTCCTTGCTACAGGAAGCTGTAAAGAAGTGCTGAGCCACCAGAACGGGGACAGTACTTTCTGAAGAATAGACTACTCTATCGGAGAGCTGGGAGGGGAGACAACCTACATGAGCAGTGGGTGGTTCCAGAGACCCACCGTCCTCACATTCTTCAGAGTGGACACATCATAGGCGAGAATCGACATATGGGTGTAAAAGAGACGTTGCAGCAAATTTCCGGCCATTACTGCTGGCCAGGAATGACCGGTGATGTACGCCGGTGGGTTAAGTCTTGTTCAGAGTGCCAGAAAGCACCACCCAACAAGCGGACTAAGAGGAAAATAGCTCTTAAGGTGGAAGACACAGTGGAAGTGTGGGGTCCAGCAGAGACCAATATACTCCAAGTAGGATGGAAAGGACCTTATCCTGTGGAAAGGGTTGTGTCCAAGAATACCTATGGAATCCGGATAAATGTTTCTTCTTTAAAAATGCCACCCCCTTATCACGCCGTCTCTCTGTATCGTACATAGCACATAACGGCCCTGTTCATTTGATCGTGTACCATGTCTGGTCCAAACTTACTTTTTATTTGGCACTGTACCAGTTAATACTGTTTAATCTTCATCTCATTTGTTGATATAATAGCAATATTTTCCTGTATGATAATTTCTTTCACAGGTCTTTCCCCCATCCAGACATCCCTTAAGGTCGCTGTTTTCAAGACATGCCAGTTGAGTTTAACATTTAAAAAAAAAAAGAGGAGAAGAAGAACGAACTTTATTTTTAACGTGTTC